>JAOWCC010000669.1:0-402783 GCA_030867875.1 Actinernus sp. WN-2022 | reverse complement strand
AAAAACGTTCAATGTGCCGTAAAATTCTCAAACGGAGAGATTTCATCTTTCCAGCGAATTCATAGATTCCTGACCGCGAGCTAATATTAAAAACGTTCAATGTGCCGTAAAATTCTCAAACGGAGAGATTTCATCTTTCCAGCGAATTCATAGATTCCTGACCGCGAGCTAATATTAAAAACGTTCAATGTGCCGTAAAATTCTCAAACGGAGAGATTCAAACGTTCAATGTGCCGTAAAATTCTCAAACGGAGAGATTTCAACTTTCCAGCGAATCCATAGATTCCTGACCGCGAGCTAATATTAAAAACGTTCAATGTGCCGTAAAATTCTCAAACGGAGAGATTTCATCTTTCCAGCGAATTCATAGATTCCTGACCGCGAGCTAATATTAAAAAACGTTCAATGTGCCGTAAAATTCTCAAACGGAGAGATTTCAACTTTCCAGCGAATTCATAGATTCCTGACCGCGAGCTAATATTAAAAACGTTCAATGTGCCGTAAAATTCTCAAACGGAGAGATTTCATCTTTCCAGCGAATTCATAGATTCCTGACCGCGAGCTAATATTAAAAACGTTCAATGTGCCGTAAAATTCTCAAACGGAGAGATTTCATCTTTCCAGCGAATTCATAGATTCCTGACCGCGAGCTAATATTAAAAACGTTCAATGTGCCGTAAAATTCTCAAACGGAGAGATTTCATCTTTCCAGCGAATTCATAGATTCCTGACCGCGAGCTAATGTTAAAAACGTTCAGTGTGCCGTAAAATTCTCAAACGGAGAGATTTCATCTTTCCAGCGAATTCATAGATTCCTGACCGCGAGCTAATATTAAAAACGTTCAATGTGCCGTAAAATTCTCAAACGGAGAGATTTCATCTTTCCAGCGAATTCATAGATTCCTGACCGCGAGCTAATGTTAAAAACGTTCAATGTGCCGTAAAATTCTCAAACGGAGAGTTTCCATCTTTCCAGCGAATTCATAGATTCCTGACCGCGAGGTAATATTAAAAACGTTCAATGTGCCGTAAAATTCTCAAACGGAGAGATTTCATCTTTCCAGCGAATTCATAGATTCCTGACCGCGAGCTAATATTAAAAACGTTCAATGTGCCGTAAAATTCTCAAACGGAGAGATTTCATCTTTCCAGCGAATTCATAGATTCCTGACCGCGAGGTAATATTAAAAACGTTCAATGTGCCGTAAAATTCTCAAACGGAGAGATTTCATCTTTCCAGCGAATTCATAGATTCCTGACCGCGAGCTAATATTAAAAACGTTCAATGTGCCGTAAAATTCTCAAACGGAGAGATTCAAACGTTCAATGTGCCGTAAAATTCTCAAACGGAGAGATTTCAACTTTCCAGCGAATCCATAGATTCCTGACCGCGAGCTAATATTAAAAACGTTCAATGTGCCGTAAAATTCTCAAACGGAGAGATTTCATCTTTCCAGCGAATTCATAGATTCCTGACCGCGAGCTAATATTAAAAACGTTCAATGTGCCGTAAAATTCTCAAACGGAGAGATTTCAACTTTCCAGCGAATTCATAGATTCCTGACCGCGAGCTAATATTAAAAACGTTCAATGTGCCGTAAAATTCTCAAACGGAGAGATTTCATCTTTCCAGCGAATTCATAGATTCCTGACCGCGAGCTAATATTAAAAACGTTCAATGTGCCGTAAAATTCTCAAACGGAGAGATTTCATCTTTCCAGCGAATTCATAGATTCCTGACCGCGAGCTAATATTAAAAACGTTCAATGTGCCGTAAAATTCTCAAACGGAGAGATTTCATCTTTCCAGCGAATTCATAGATTCCTGACCGCGAGCTAATATTAAAAACGTTCAATGTGCCGTAAAATTCTCAACGGAGAGATTCAAACGTTCAATGTGCCGTAAAATTCTCAAACGGAGAGATTTCAACTTTCCAGCGAATCCATAGATTCCTGACCGCGAGCTAATATTAAAAACGTTCAATGTGCCGTAAAATTCTCAAACGGAGAGATTTCATCTTTCCAGCGAATTCATAGATTCCTGACCGCGAGCTAATATTAAAAACGTTCAATGTGCCGTAAAATTCTCAAACGGAGAGATTTCAACTTTCCAGCGAATTCATAGATTCCTGACCGCGAGCTAATATTAAAAACGTTCAATGTGCCGTAAAATTCTCAAACGGAGAGATTTCATCTTTCCAGCGAATTCATAGATTCCTGACCGCGAGGTAATATTAAAAACGTTCAATGTGCCGTAAAATTCTCAAACGGAGAGATTTCATCTTTCCAGCGAATTCATAGATTCCTGACCGCGAGCTAATATTAAAAACGTTCAATGTGCCGTAAAATTCTCAAACGGAGAGATTTCATCTTTCCAGCGAATTCATAGATTCCTGACCGCGAGCTAATATTAAAAACGTTCAATGTGCCGTAAAATTCTCAAACGGAGAGATTTCATCTTTCCAGCGAATTCATAGATTCCTGACCGCGAGCTAATATTAAAAACGTTCAATGTGCCGTAAAATTCTCAAACGGAGAGATTTCATCTTTCCAGCGAATTCATAGATTCCTGACCGCGAGCTAATATTAAAAACGTTCAATGTGCCGTAAAATTCTCAAACGGAGAGATTTCATCTTTCCAGCGAATTCATAGATTCCTGACCGCGAGCTAATATTAAAAACGTTCAATGTGCCGTAAAATTCTCAAACGGAGAGATTTCATCTTTCCAGCGAATTCATAGATTCCTGACCGCGAGCTAATGTTAAAAACGTTCAATGTGCCGTAAAATTCTCAAACGGAGAGATTCAAACGTTCAATGTGCCGTAAAATTCTCAAACGGAGAGATTTCAACTTTCCAGCGAATCCATAGATTCCTGACCGCGAGCTAATATTAAAAACGTTCAATGTGCCGTAAAATTCTCAAACGGAGAGATTTCATCTTTCCAGCGAATTCATAGATTCCTGACCGCGAGCTAATATTAAAAACGTTCAATGTGCCGTAAAATTCTCAAACGGAGAGATTTCAACTTTCCAGCGAATTCATAGATTCCTGACCGCGAGCTAATATTAAAAACGTTCAATGTGCCGTAAAATTCTCAAACGGAGAGATTTCATCTTTCCAGCGAATTCATAGATTCCTGACCGCGAGGTAATATTAAAAACGTTCAATGTGCCGTAAAATTCTCAAACGGAGAGATTTCATCTTTCCAGCGAATTCATAGATTCCTGACCGCGAGGTAATATTAAAAACGTTCAATGTGCCGTAAAATTCTCAAACGGAGAGATTTCATCTTTCCAGCGAATTCATAGATTCCTGACCGCGAGCTAATATTAAAAAACGTTCAATGTGCCGTAAAATTCTCAAACGGAGAGATTTCATCTTTCCAGCGAATTCATAGATTCCTGACCGCGAGCTAATATTAAAAACGTTCAATGTGCCGTAAAATTCTCAAACGGAGAGATTCAAACGTTCAATGTGCCGTAAAATTCTCAAACGGAGAGATTTCAACTTTCCAGCGAATCCATAGATTCCTGACCGCGAGCTAATATTAAAAACGTTCAATGTGCCGTAAAATTCTCAAACGGAGAGATTTCAACTTTCCAGCGAATTCATAGATTCCTGACCGCGAGCTAATATTAAAAACGTTCAATGTGCCGTAAAATTCTCAAACGGAGAGATTTCATCTTTCCAGCGAATTCATAGATTCCTGACCGCGAGGTAATATTAAAAACGTTCAATGTGCCGTAAAATTCTCAAACGGAGAGATTTCATCTTTCCAGCGAATTCATAGATTCCTGACCGCGAGCTAATATTAAAAACGTTCAATGTGCCGTAAAATTCTCAAACGGAGAGATTTCATCTTTCCAGCGAATTCATAGATTCCTGACCGCGAGCTAATATTAAAAACGTTCAATGTGCCGTAAAATTCTCAAACGGAGAGATTTCATCTTTCCAGCGAATTCATAGATTCCTGACCGCGAGCTAATATTAAAAACGTTCAATGTGCCGTAAAATTCTCAAACGGAGAGATTTCATCTTTCCAGCGAATTCATAGATTCCTGACCGCGAGCTAATATTAAAAACGTTCAATGTGCCGTAAAATTCTCAAACGGAGAGATTTCATCTTTCCAGCGAATTCATAGATTCCTGACCGCGAGCTAATATTAAAAACGTTCAATGTGCCGTAAAATTCTCAAACGGAGAGATTTCATCTTTCCAGCGAATTCATAGATTCCTGACCGCGAGCTAATATTAAAAACGTTCAATGTGCCGTAAAATTCTCAAACGGAGAGATTTCATCTTTCCAGCGAATTCATAGATTCCTGACCGCGAGCTAATGTTAAAAACGTTCAATGTGCCGTAAAATTCTCAAACGGAGAGATTTCATCTTTCCAGCGAATTCATAGATTCCTGACCGCGAGCTAATGTTAAAAACGTTCAATGTGCCGTAAAATTCTCAAACGGAGAGATTTCATCTTTCCAGCGAATTCATAGATTCCTGACCGCGAGCTAATGTTAAAAACGTTCAATGTGCCGTAAAATTCTCAAACGGAGAGTTTCCATCTTTCCAGCGAATTCATAAATTCCTGACCGCGAGGCTAATATTAAAAACGTTCAATGTGCCGTAAAATTCTCAAACGGAGAGATTTCATCTTTCCAGCGAATTCATAGATTCCTGACCGCGAGCTAATATTAAAAACGTTCAATGTGCCGTAAAATTCTCAAACGGAGAGATTTCATCTTTCCAGCGAATTCATAGATTCCTGACCGCGAGCTAATGTTAAAAACGTTCAATGTGCCGTAAAATTCTCAAACGGAGAGTTTCCATCTTTCCAGCGAATTCATAAATTCCTGACCGCGAGGTAATATTAAAAACGTTCAATGTGCCGTAAAATTCTCAAACGGAGAGATTTCAACTTTCCAGCGAATCCATAGATTCCTGACCGCGAGCTAATATTAAAAACGTTCAATGTGCCGTAAAATTCTCAAACGGAGAGATTTCATCTTTCCAGCGAATTCATAGATTCCTGACCGCGAGCTAATATTAAAAACGTTCAATGTGCCGTAAAATTCTCAAACGGAGAGATTTCAACTTTCCAGCGAATTCATAGATTCCTGACCGCGAGCTAATATTAAAAACGTTCAATGTGCCGTAAAATTCTCAAACGGAGAGATTTCATCTTTCCAGCGAATTCATAGATTCCTGACCGCGAGGCTAATATTAAAAACGTTCAATGTGCCGTAAAATTCTCAAACGGAGAGATTTCATCTTTCCAGCGAATTCATAGATTCCTGACCGCGAGGTAATATTAAAAACGTTCAATGTGCCGTAAAATTCTCAAACGGAGAGATTTCATCTTTCCAGCGAATTCATAGATTCCTGACCGCGAGCTAATGTTAAAAACGTTCAATGTGCCGTAAAATTCTCAAACGGAGAGATTTCATCTTTCCAGCGAATTCATAGATTCCTGACCGCGAGCTAATGTTAAAAACGTTCAATGTGCCGTAAAATTCTCAAACGGAGAGTTTCCATCTTTCCAGCGAATTCATAGATTCCTGACCGCGAGGTAATGTTAAAAACGTTCAATGTGCCGTAAAATTCTCAAACGGAGAGATTTCATCTTTCCAGCGAATTCATAGATTCCTGACCGCGAGCTAATATTAAAAACGTTCAATGTGCCGTAAAATTCTCAAACGGAGAGATTTCATCTTTCCAGCGAATTCATAGATTCCTGACCGCGAGCTAATATTAAAAACGTTCAATGTGCCGTAAAATTCTCAAACGGAGAGATTTCATCTTTCCAGCGAATTCATAGATTCCTGACCGCGAGCGTAATATTAAAAACGTTCAATGTGCCGTAAAATTCTCAAACGGGGAGATTTCATCTTTCCAGCGAATTCATAGATTCCTGACCGCGAGGTAATATTAAAAACGTTCAATGTGCCGTAAAATTCTCAAACGGAGAGATTTCATCTTTCCAGCGAATTCATAGATTCCTGACCGCGAGCTAATATTAAAAACGTTCAATGTGCCGTAAAATTCTCAAACGGAGAGATTCAAACGTTCAATGTGCCGTAAAATTCTCAAACGGAGAGATTTCAACTTTCCAGCGAATCATAGATTCCTGACCGCGAGCTAATATTAAAAACGTTCAATGTGCCGTAAAATTCTCAAACGGAGAGATTTCATCTTTCCAGCGAATTCATAGATTCCTGACCGCGAGCTAATATTAAAAACGTTCAATGTGCCGTAAAATTCTCAAACGGAGAGATTTCAACTTTCCAGCGAATTCATAGATTCCTGACCGCGAGCTAATATTAAAAACGTTCAATGTGCCGTAAAATTCTCAAACGGAGAGATTTCATCTTTCCAGCGAATTCATAGATTCCTGACCGCGAGCTAATATTAAAAACGTTCAATGTGCCGTAAAATTCTCAAACGGAGAGATTTCATCTTTCCAGCGAATTCATAGATTCCTGACCGCGAGCTAATATTAAAAACGTTCAATGTGCCGTAAAATTCTCAAACGGAGAGATTTCATCTTTCCAGCGAATTCATAGATTCCTGACCGCGAGCTAATATTAAAAACGTTCAATGTGCCGTAAAATTCTCAAACGGAGAGATTCAAACGTTCAATGTGCCGTAAAATTCTCAAACGGAGAGATTTCAACTTTCCAGCGAATCCATAGATTCCTGACCGCGAGCTAATATTAAAAACGTTCAATGTGCCGTAAAATTCTCAAACGGAGAGATTTCATCTTTCCAGCGAATTCATAGATTCCTGACCGCGAGCTAATATTAAAAACGTTCAATGTGCCGTAAAATTCTGAAACGGAGAGATTTCAACTTTCCAGCGAATTCATAGATTCCTGACCGCGAGCTAATATTAAAAACGTTCAATGTGCCGTAAAATTCTCAAACGGAGAGATTTCATCTTTCCAGCGAATTCATAGATTCCTGACCGCGAGCTAATATTAAAAACGTTCAATGTGCCGTAAAATTCTCAAACGGAGAGATTCCATCTTTCCAGCGAATTCATAGATTCCTGACCGCGAGCTAATATTAAAAACGTTCAATGTGCCGTAAAATTCTCAAACGGAGAGATTTCATCTTTCCAGCGAATTCATAGATTCCTGACCGCGAGCTAATATTAAAAACGTTCAATGTGCCGTAAAATTCTCAAACGGAGAGATTCAAACGTTCAATGTGCCGTAAAATTCTCAAACGGAGAGATTTCAACTTTCCAGCGAATCCATAGATTCCTGACCGCGAGCTAATATTAAAAACGTTCAATGTGCCGTAAAATTCTCAAACGGAGAGATTTCATCTTTCCAGCGAATTCATAGATTCCTGACCGCGAGCTAATATTAAAAACGTTCAATGTGCCGTAAAATTCTCAAACGGAGAGATTTCAACTTTCCAGCGAATTCATAGATTCCTGACCGCGAGCTAATATTAAAAACGTTCAATGTGCCGTAAAATTCTCAAACGGAGAGATTTCATCTTTCCAGCGAATTCATAGATTCCTGACCGCGAGGTAATATTAAAAACGTTCAATGTGCCGTAAAATTCTCAAACGGAGAGATTTCATCTTTCCAGCGAATTCATAGATTCCTGACCGCGAGGTAATATTAAAAACGTTCAATGTGCCGTAAAATTCTCAAACGGAGAGATTTCATCTTTCCAGCGAATTCATAGATTCCTGACCGCGAGGTAATATTAAAAACGTTCAATGTGCCGTAAAATTCTCAAACGGAGAGATTTCATCTTTCCAGCGAATTCATAGATTCCTGACCGCGAGCTAATATTAAAAACGTTCAATGTGCCGTAAAATTCTCAAACGGAGAGATTCAAACGTTCAATGTGCCGTAAAATTCTCAAACGGAGAGATTTCAACTTTCCAGCGAATCCATAGATTCCTGACCGCGAGCTAATATTAAAAACGTTCAATGTGCCGTAAAATTCTCAAACGGAGAGATTTCATCTTTCCAGCGAATTCATAGATTCCTGACCGCGAGCTAATATTAAAAACGTTCAATGTGCCGTAAAATTCTCAAACGGAGAGATTTCAACTTTCCAGCGAATTCATAGATTCCTGACCGCGAGCTAATATTAAAAACGTTCAATGTGCCGTAAAATTCTCAAACGGAGAGATTTCATCTTTCCAGCGAATTCATAGATTCCTGACCGCGAGCTAATATTAAAAACGTTCAATGTGCCGTAAAATTCTCAAACGGAGAGATTTCATCTTTCCAGCGAATTCATAGATTCCTGACCGCGAGCTAATATTAAAAACGTTCAATGTGCCGTAATATTCTCAAACGGAGAGATTTCATCTTTCCAGCGAATTCATAGATTCCTGACCGCGAGCTAATGTTAAAAACGTTCAATGTGCCGTAAAATTCTCAAACGGAGAGATTTCATCTTTCCAGCGAATTCATAGATTCCTGACCGCGAGCTAATGTTAAAAACGTTCAATGTGCCGTAAAATTCTCAAACGGAGAGTTTCCATCTTTCCAGCGAATTCATAGATTCCTGACCGCGAGGTAATATTAAAAACGTTCAATGTGCCGTAAAATTCTCAAACGGAGAGATTTCATCTTTCCAGCGAATTCATAGATTCCTGACCGCGAGCTAATATTAAAAACGTTCAATGTGCCTTAAAATTCTCAAACGGAGAGATTTCATCTTTCCAGCGAATTCATAGATTCCTGACCGCGAGGTAATATTAAAAACGTTCAATGTGCCGTAAAATTCTCAAACGGAGAGATTTCATCTTTCCAGCGAATTCATAGATTCCTGACCGCGAGCTAATATTAAAAACGTTCAATGTGCCGTAAAATTCTCAAACGGAGAGATTCAAACGTTCAATGTGCCGTAAAATTCTCAAACGGAGAGATTTCAACTTTCCAGCGAATCCATAGATTCCTGACCGCGAGCTAATATTAAAAACGTTCAATGTGCCGTAAAATTCTCAAACGGAGAGATTTCATCTTTCCAGCGAATTCATAGATTCCTGACCGCGAGCTAATATTAAAAACGTTCAATGTGCCGTAAAATTCTCAAACGGAGAGATTTCAACTTTCCAGCGAATTCATAGATTCCTGACCGCGAGCTAATATTAAAAACGTTCAATGTGCCGTAAAATTCTCAAACGGAGAGATTTCATCTTTCCAGCGAATTCATAGATTCCTGACCGCGAGCTAATATTAAAAACGTTCAATGTGCCGTAAAATTCTCAAACGGAGAGATTTCATCTTTCCAGCGAATTCATAGATTCCTGACCGCGAGCTAATATTAAAAACGTTCAATGTGCCGTAAAATTCTCAAACGGAGAGATTTCATCTTTCCAGCGAATTCATAGATTCCTGACCGCGAGCTAATATTAAAAACGTTCAATGTGCCGTAAAATTCTCAAACGGAGAGATTCAAACGTTCAATGTGCCGTAAAATTCTCAAACGGAGAGATTTCAACTTTCCAGCGAATCCATAGATTCCTGACCGCGAGCTAATATTAAAAACGTTCAATGTGCCGTAAAATTCTCAAACGGAGAGATTTCATCTTTCCAGCGAATTCATAGATTCCTGACCGCGAGCTAATATTAAAAACGTTCAATGTGCCGTAAAATTCTCAAACGGAGAGATTTCAACTTTCCAGCGAATTCATAGATTCCTGACCGCGAGCTAATATTAAAAACGTTCAATGTGCCGTAAAATTCTCAAACGGAGAGATTTCATCTTTCCAGCGAATTCATAGATTCCTGACCGCGAGGTAATATTAAAAACGTTCAATGTGCCGTAAAATTCTCAAACGGAGAGATTTCATCTTTCCAGCGAATTCATAGATTCCTGACCGCGAGCTAATATTAAAAACGTTCAATGTGCCGTAAAATTCTCAAACGGAGAGATTTCATCTTTCCAGCGAATTCATAGATTCCTGACCGCGAGCTAATATTAAAAACGTTCAATGTGCCGTAAAATTCTCAAACGGAGAGATTTCATCTTTCCAGCGAATTCATAGATTCCTGACCGCGAGCTAATATTAAAAACGTTCAATGTGCCGTAAAATTCTCAAACGGAGAGATTTCATCTTTCCAGCGAATTCATAGATTCCTGACCGCGAGCTAATATTAAAAACGTTCAATGTGCCGTAAAATTCTCAAACGGAGAGATTTCATCTTTCCAGCGAATTCATAGATTCCTGACCGCGAGCTAATATTAAAAACGTTCAATGTGCCGTAAAATTCTCAAACGGAGAGATTTCATCTTTCCAGCGAATTCATAGATTCCTGACCGCGAGCTAATATTAAAAACGTTCAATGTGCCGTAAAATTCTCAAACGGAGAGATTTCATCTTTCCAGCGAATTCATAGATTCCTGACCGCGAGCTAATGTTAAAAACGTTCAATGTGCCGTAAAATTCTCAAACGGAGAGATTCAAACGTTCAATGTGCCGTAAAATTCTCAAACGGAGAGATTTCAACTTTCCAGCGAATCCATAGATTCCTGACCGCGAGCTAATATTAAAAACGTTCAATGTGCCGTAAAATTCTCAAACGGAGAGATTTCATCTTTCCAGCGAATTCATAGATTCCTGACCGCGAGCTAATATTAAAAACGTTCAATGTGCCGTAAAATTCTGAAACGGAGAGATTTCAACTTTCCAGCGAATTCATAGATTCCTGACCGCGAGCTAATATTAAAAACGTTCAATGTGCCGTAAAATTCTCAAACGGAGAGATTTCATCTTTCCAGCGAATTCATAGATTCCTGACCGCGAGGTAATATTAAAAACGTTCAATGTGCCGTAAAATTCTCAAACGGAGAGATTTCATCTTTCCAGCGAATTCATAGATTCCTGACCGCGAGGTAATATTAAAAACGTTCAATGTGCCGTAAAATTCTCAAACGGAGAGATTTCATCTTTCCAGCGAATTCATAGATTCCTGACCGCGAGCTAATGTTAAAAACGTTCAATGTGCCGTAAAATTCTCAAACGGAGAGATTTCATCTTTCCAGCGAATTCATAGATTCCTGACCGCGAGCTAATGTTAAAAACGTTCAATGTGCCGTAAAATTCTCAAACGGAGAGATTTCATCTTTCCAGCGAATTCATAGATTCCTGACCGCGAGCTAATGTTAAAAACGTTCAATGTGCCGTAAAATTCTCAAACGGAGAGTTTCCATCTTTCCAGCGAATTCATAGATTCCTGACCGCGAGCTAATATTAAAAACGTTCAATGTGCCGTAAAATTCTCAAACGGAGAGATTTCATCTTTCCAGCGAATTCATAGATTCCTGACCGCGAGGTAATATTAAAAACGTTCAATGTGCCGTAAAATTCTCAAACGGAGAGATTTCATCTTTCCAGCGAATTCATAGATTCCTGACCGCGAGCTAATATTAAAAACGTTCAATGTGCCGTAAAATTCTCAAACGGAGAGATTCAAACGTTCAATGTGCCGTAAAATTCTCAAACGGAGAGATTTCAACTTTCCAGCGAATCCATAGATTCCTGACCGCGAGCTAATATTAAAAACGTTCAATGTGCCGTAAAATTCTCAAACGGAGAGATTTCATCTTTCCAGCGAATTCATAGATTCCTGACCGCGAGCTAATATTAAAAACGTTCAATGTGCCGTAAAATTCTCAAACGGAGAGATTTCAACTTTCCAGCGAATTCATAGATTCCTGACCGCGAGCTAATATTAAAAACGTTCAATGTGCCGTAAAATTCTCAAACGGAGAGATTTCATCTTTCCAGCGAATTCATAGATTCCTGACCGCGAGCTAATATTAAAAACGTTCAATGTGCCGTAAAATTCTCAAACGGAGAGATTTCATCTTTCCAGCGAATTCATAGATTCCTGACCGCGAGCTAATATTAAAAACGTTCAATGTGCCGTAAAATTCTCAAACGGAGAGATTTCATCTTTCCAGCGAATTCATAGATTCCTGACCGCGAGCTAATATTAAAAACGTTCAATGTGCCGTAAAATTCTCAAACGGAGAGATTCAAACGTTCAATGTGCCGTAAAATTCTCAAACGGAGAGATTTCAACTTTCCAGCGAATCCATAGATTCCTGACCGCGAGCTAATATTAAAAACGTTCAATGTGCCGTAAAATTCTCAAACGGAGAGATTTCATCTTTCCAGCGAATTCATAGATTCCTGACCGCGAGCTAATATTAAAAACGTTCAATGTGCCGTAAAATTCTCAAACGGAGAGATTTCAACTTTCCAGCGAATTCATAGATTCCTGACCGCGAGCTAATATTAAAAACGTTCAATGTGCCGTAAAATTCTCAAACGGAGAGATTTCATCTTTCCAGCGAATTCATAGATTCCTGACCGCGAGGTAATATTAAAAACGTTCAATGTGCCGTAAAATTCTCAAACGGAGAGATTTCATCTTTCCAGCGAATTCATAGATTCCTGACCGCGAGCTAATATTAAAAACGTTCAATGTGCCGTAAAATTCTCAAACGGAGAGATTTCATCTTTCCAGCGAATTCATAGATTCCTGACCGCGAGCTAATATTAAAAACGTTCAATGTGCCGTAAAATTCTCAAACGGAGAGATTTCATCTTTCCAGCGAATTCATAGATTCCTGACCGCGAGCTAATATTAAAAACGTTCAATGTGCCGTAAAATTCTCAAACGGAGAGATTTCATCTTTCCAGCGAATTCATAGATTCCTGACCGCGAGCTAATATTAAAAACGTTCAATGTGCCGTAAAATTCTCAAACGGAGAGATTTCATCTTTCCAGCGAATTCATAGATTCCTGACCGCGAGCTAATATTAAAAACGTTCAATGTGCCGTAAAATTCTCAAACGGAGAGATTTCATCTTTCCAGCGAATTCATAGATTCCTGACCGCGAGCTAATATTAAAAACGTTCAATGTGCCGTAAAATTCTCAAACGGAGAGATTTCATCTTTCCAGCGAATTCATAGATTCCTGACCGCGAGCTAATGTTAAAAACGTTCAATGTGCCGTAAAATTCTCAAACGGAGAGATTTCATCTTTCCAGCGAATTCATAGATTCCTGACCGCGAGCTAATGTTAAAAACGTTCAATGTGCCGTAAAATTCTCAAACGGAGAGATTTCATCTTTCCAGCGAATTCATAGATTCCTGACCGCGAGCTAATGTTAAAAACGTTCAATGTGCCGTAAAATTCTCAAACGGAGAGTTTCCATCTTTCCAGCGAATTCATAAATTCCTGACCGCGAGGTAATGTTAAAAACGTTCAATGTGCCGTAAAATTCTCAAACGGAGAGATTTCATCTTTCCAGCGAATTCATAGATTCCTGACCGCGAGCTAATATTAAAAACGTTCAATGTGCCGTAAAATTCTCAAACGGAGAGATTTCATCTTTCCAGCGAATTCATAGATTCCTGACCGCGAGCTAATGTTAAAAACGTTCAATGTGCCGTAAAATTCTCGAACGGAGAGATTTCATCTTTCCAGCGAATTCATAGATTCCTGACCGCGAGCTAATATTAAAAACGTTCAATGTGCCGTAAAATTCTCAAACGGAGAGATTTCATCTTTCCAGCGAATTCATAGATTCCTGACCGCGAGCTAATGTTAAAAACGTTCAATGTGCCGTAAAATTCTCAAACGGAGAGATTTCATCTTTCCAGCGAATTCATAGATTCCTGACCGCGAGCTAATATTAAAAACGTTCAATGTGCCGTAAAATTCTCAAACGGAGAGATTCAAACGTTCAATGTGCCGTAAAATTCTCAAACGGAGAGATTTCAACTTTCCAGCGAATCCATAGATTCCTGACCGCGAGCTAATATTAAAAACGTTCCATGTGCCGTAAAATTCTCAAACGGAGAGATTTCATCTTTCCAGCGAATTCATAGATTCCTGACCGCGAGCTAATATTAAAAACGTTCCATGTGCCGTAAAATTCTCAAACGGAGAGATTTCATCTTTCCAGCGAATTCATAGATTCCTGACCGCGAGGTAATATTAAAAACGTTCCATGTGCCGTAAAATTCTCAAACGGAGAGATTTCATTTTCCAGCGAATTCATAGATTCCTGACCGCGAGCTAATATTAAAAACGTTCAATGTGCCGTAAAATTCTCAAACGGAGAGATTCAAACGTTCAATGTGCCGTAAAATTCTCAAACGGAGAGATTTCAACTTTCCAGCGAATCCATAGATTCCTGACCGCGAGCTAATATTAAAAACGTTCAATGTGCCGTAAAATTCTCAAACGGAGAGATTTCATCTTTCCAGCGAATTCATAGATTCCTGACCGCGAGCTAATATTAAAAACGTTCAATGTGCCGTAAAATTCTCAAACGGAGAGATTTCAACTTTCCAGCGAATTCATAGATTCCTGACCGCGAGCTAATATTAAAAACGTTCAATGTGCCGTAAAATTCTCAAACGGAGAGATTTCTTCTTTCCAGCGAATTCATAGATTCCTGATCGCGAGCTAATATTAAAAACGTTCAAATGTGCCGTAAAATTCTCAAACGGAGAGATTTCATCTTTCCAGCGAATTCATAGATTCCTGATCGCGAGCTAATATTAAAAACGTTCAATGTGCCGTAAAATTCTCAAACGGAGAGATTTCATCTTTCCAGCGAATTCATAGATTCCTGACCGCGAGCTAATATTAAAAACGTTCAATGTGCCGTAAAATTCTCAAACGGAGAGATTTCATCTTTCCAGCGAATTCATAGATTCCTGACCGCGAGGTAATATTAAAAACGTTCAATGTGCCGTAAAATTCTCAAACGGAGAGATTTCATCTTTCCAGCGAATTCATAGATTCCTGACCGCGAGGTAATATTAAAAACGTTCAATGTGCCGTAAAATTCTCAAACGGAGAGATTTCATCTTTCCAGCGAATTCATAGATTCCTGACCGCGAGCTAATGTTAAAAACGTTCAATGTGCCGTAAAATTCTCAAACGGAGAGATTTCATCTTTCCAGCGAATTCATAGATTCCTGACCGCGAGCTAATATTAAAAACGTTCAATGTGCCGTAAAATTCTCAAACGGAGAGATTTCATCTTTCCAGCGAATTCATAGATTCCTGACCGCGAGCTAATGTTAAAAACGTTCAATGTGCCGTAAAATTCTCAAACGGAGAGTTTCCATCTTTCCAGCGAATTCATAGATTCCTGACAGCGAGGTAATATTAAAAACGTTCAATGTGCCGTAAAATTCTCAAACGGGGAGATTTCATCTTTCCAGCGAATTCATAGATTCCTGACCGCGAGGTAGTATTAAAAACGTTCAATGTGCCGTAAAATTCTCAAACGGAGAGATTTCATCTTTCCAGCGAATTCATAGATTCCTGACCGCGAGCTAATATTAAAAACGTTCAATGTGCCGTAAAATTCTCAAACGGAGAGATTCAAACGTTCAATGTGCCGTAAAATTCTCAAACGGAGAGATTTCAACTTTCCAGCGAATCCATAGATTCCTGACCGCGAGCTAATATTAAAAACGATCAATGTGCCGTAAAATTCTCAAACGGAGAGATTTCATCTTTCCACCGAATTCATAGATTCCTGACCGCGAGCTAATATTAAAAACGTTCAATGTGCCGTAAAATTCTCAAACGGAGAGATTTCAACTTTCCAGCGAATTCATAGATTCCTGACCGCGAGCTAATATTAAAAACGTTCAATGTGCCGTAAAATTCTCAAACGGAGAGATTTCATCTTTCCAGCGAATTCATAGATTCCTGACCGCGAGGTAATATTAAAAACGTTCAATGTGCCGTAAAATTCTCAAACGGAGAGATTTCATCTTTCCAGCGAATTCATAGATTCCTGACCGCGAGCTAATATTAAAAACGTTCAATGTGCCGTAAAATTCTCAAACGGAGAGATTTCATCTTTCCAGCGAATTCATAGATTCCTGACCGCGAGCTAATATTAAAAACGTTCAATGTGCCGTAAAATTCTCAAACGGAGAGATTTCATCTTTCCAGCGAATTCATAGATTCCTGACCGCGAGGTAATATTAAAAACGTTCAATGTGCCGTAAAATTCTCAAACGGAGAGATTTCATCTTTCCAGCGAATTCATAGATTCCTGACCGCGAGCTAATATTAAAAACGTTCAATGTGCCGTAAAATTCTCAAACGGAGAGTTCCCATCTTTCCAGCGAATTCATAGATTCCTGACCGCGAGCTAATATTAAAAACGTTCAATATGCCGTAAAATTCTCAAACGGAGAGATTTCAACTTTCCAGCGAATTCATAGATTCCTGACCGCGAGCTAATATTAAAAACGTTCAATGTGCCGTAAAATTCTCAAACGGAGAGATTTCATCTTTCCAGCGAATTCATAGATTCCTGACCGCGAGCTAATATTAAAAACGTTCAATGTGCCGTTAAATTCTCAAACGGAGAGATTTCATCTTTCCAGCGAATTCATAGATTCCTGACGGCGAGCTAATATTAAAAACGTTCAATGTGCCGTAAAATTCTCAAACGGAGAGATTTCATCTTTCCAGCGAATTCATAGATTTCTGACCGCGAGCTAATATTAAAAACGTTCAATGTGCCGTAAAATTCTCAAACGGAGAGATTTCATCTTTCCAGCGAATTCATAGATTCCTGACCGCGAGCTAATATTAAAAACGTTCAATGTGCCGTAAAATTCTCAAACGGAGAGATTTTATCTTTCCAGCGTTTTCATAGATTCCTGACCGCGAGCTAATATTAAAAACGTTCAATGTGCCGTAAAATTCTCAAACGGAGAGATTTCATCTTTCCAGCGAATTCATAGATTCCTGACCGCGAGCTAATATTAAAAACGTTCAATGTGCCGTAAAATTCTCAAACGGAGAGATTTCATCTTTCCAGCGAATTCATAGATTCCTGACCGCGAGCTAATATTAAAAACGTTCAATGTGCCGTAAAATTCTCAAACGGAGAGATTTCAACTTTCCAGCGAATTCATAGATTCCTGACCGCGAGCTAATATTAAAAACGTTCAATGTGCCGTAAAATTCTCAAACGGAGAGATTCCATCTTTCCAGCGAATTCATAGATTCCTGACCGCGAGCTAATATTAAAAACGTTCAATGTGCCGTTAAATTCTCAAACGGAGAGATTTCATCTTTCCAGCGAATTCATAGATTCCTGACCGCGAGGTAATATTAAAAACGTTCAATGTGCCGTAAAATTCTCAAACGGAGATATTTCATCTTTCCAGCGAATTCATAGATTCCTGACCGCGAGCTAATATTAAAAACGTTCAATGTGCCGTAAAATTCTCAAACGGAGAGATTTCATCTTTCCAGCGAATACATAGATTCCTGACCGCGAGCTAATATTAAAAACGTTCAATGTGCCGTAAAATTCTCAAACGGAGAGATTCCATCTTTCCAGCGAATTCATAGATTCCTGACCGCGAGCTAATATTAAAAACGTTCAATGTGCCGTTAAATTCTCAAACGGAGAGATTTCATCTTTCCAGCGAATTCATAGATTCCTGACCGCGAGGTAATATTAAAAACGTTCAATGTGCCGTAAAATTCTCAAACGGAGAGATTTCATCTTTCCAGCGAATTCATAGATTCCTGATCGCGAGCTAATATGAAAAACGTTGAATGTGCCGTAAAATTCTCAAACGGAGATATTTCATCTTTCCAGCGAATTCATAGATTCCTCACCGCGAGCTAATATTAAAAACGTTCAATGTGCCGTAAAATTCTCAAACGGAGAGATTTCATCTTTCCAGCGAATTCATAGATTCCTCACCGCGAGCTAATATTAAAAACGTTCAATGTGCCGTAAAATTCTCAAACGGAGAGATTTCATCTTTCCAGCGAATTCATAGATTCCTGATCGCGAGCTAATATTAAAAACGTTCAATGTGCCGTAAAATTCTCAAACGGAGAGATTCAAACGTTCAATGTGCCGTAAAATTCTCAAACGGAGAGATTTCATCTTTCCAGCGAATCCATAGATTCCTGACCGCGAGCTAATATTAAAAACGTTCAATGTGCCGTAAAATTCTCAAACGGAGAGATTTCATCTTTCCAGCGAATTCATAGATTCCTGACCGCGAGCTAATATTAAAAACGTTCAATGTGCCGTAAAATTCTCAAACGGAGAGATTTCATCTTTCCAGCGAATTCATAGATTCCTGACCGCGAGCTAATATTAAAAACGTTCAATGTGCCGTAAAATTCTCAAACGGAGAGATTTCAACTTTCCAGCGAATTCATAGATTCCTGACCGCGAGCTAATATTAAAAACGTTCAATGTGCCGTAAAATTCTCAAACGGAGAGATTTCATCTTTCCAGCGAATTCATAGATTCCTGACCGCGAGGTAATATTAAAAACGTTCAATGTGCCGTAAAATTCTCAAACGGAGAGATTTCATCTTTCCAGCGAATTCATAGATTCCTGACCGCGAGCTAATATTAAAAACGTTCAATGTGCCGTAAAATTCTCAAACGGAGAGATTCAAACGTTCAATGTGCCGTAAAATTCTCAAACGGAGAGATTTCAACTTTCCAGCGAATCCATAGATTCCTGACCGCGAGCTAATATTAAAAACGTTCAATGTGCCGTAAAATTCTCAAACGGAGAGATTTCATCTTTCCAGCGAATTCATAGATTCCTGACCGCGAGCTAATATTAAAAACGTTCAATGTGCCGTAAAATTCTCAAACGGAGAGATTTCAACTTTCCAGCGAATTCATAGATTCCTGACCGCGAGCTAATATTAAAAACGTTCAATGTGCCGTAAAATTCTCAAACGGAGAGATTTCATCTTTCCAGCGAATTCATAGATTCCTGACCGCGAGGTAATATTAAAAACGTTCAATGTGCCGTAAAATTCTCAAACGGAGAGATTTCATCTTTCCAGCGAATTCATAGATTCCTGACCGCGAGCTAATATTAAAAACGTTCAATGTGCCGTAAAATTCTCAAACGGAGAGATTTCATCTTTCCAGCGAATTCATAGATTCCTGACCGCGAGCTAATATTAAAAACGTTCAATGTGCCGTAAAATTCTCAAACGGAGAGATTTCATCTTTCCAGCGAATTCATAGATTCCTGACCGCGAGGTAATATTAAAAACGTTCAATGTGCCGTAAAATTCTCAAACGGAGAGATTTCATCTTTCCAGCGAATTCATAGATTCCTCACCGCGAGCTAATATTAAAAACGTTCAATGTGCCGTAAAATTCTCAAACGGAGAGTTCCCATCTTTCCAGCGAATTCATAGATTCCTGACCGCGAGCTAATATTAAAAACGTTCAATATGCCGTAAAATTCTCAAACGGAGAGATTTCAACTTTCCAGCGAATTCATAGATTCCTGACCGCGAGCTAATATTAAAAACGTTCAATGTGCCGTAAAATTCTCAAACGGAGAGATTTCATCTTTCCAGCGAATTCATAGATTCCTGACCGCGAGCTAATATTAAAAACGTTCAATGTGCCGTAAAATTCTCAAACGGAGAGATTTCATCTTTCCAGCGAATTCATAGATTCCTGACGGCGAGCTAATATTAAAAACGTTCAATGTGCCGTAAAATTCTCAAACGGAGAGATTTCATCTTTCCAGCGAATTCATAGATTTCTGACCGCGAGCTAATATTAAAAACGTTCAATGTGCCGTAAAATTCTCAAACGGAGAGATTTCATCTTTCCAGCGAATTCATAGATTCCTGACCGCGAGCTAATATTAAAAACGTTCAATGTGCCGTAAAATTCTCAAACGGAGAGATTTTATCTTTCCAGCGTTTTCATAGATTCCTGACCGCGAGCTAATATTAAAAACGTTCAATGTGCCGTAAAATTCTCAAACGGAGAGATTTCATCTTTCCAGCGAATTCATAGATTCCTGACCGCGAGCTAATATTAAAAACGTTCAATGTGCCGTAAAATTCTCAAACGGAGAGATTTCATCTTTCCAGCGAATTCATAGATTCCTGACCGCGAGCTAATATTAAAAACGTTCAATGTGCCGTAAAATTCTCAAACGGAGAGATTTCAACTTTCCAGCGAATTCATAGATTCCTGACCGCGAGCTAATATTAAAAACGTTCAATGTGCCGTAAAATTCTCAAACGGAGAGATTCCATCTTTCCAGCGAATTCATAGATTCCTGACCGCGAGCTAATATTAAAAACGTTCAATGTGCCGTTAAATTCTCAAACGGAGAGATTTCATCTTTCCAGCGAATTCATAGATTCCTGACCGCGAGGTAATATTAAAAACGTTCAATGTGCCGTAAAATTCTCAAACGGAGATATTTCATCTTTCCAGCGAATTCATAGATTCCTGACCGCGAGCTAATATTAAAAACGTTCAATGTGCCGTAAAATTCTCAAACGGAGAGATTTCATCTTTCCAGCGAATACATAGATTCCTGACCGCGAGCTAATATTAAAAACGTTCAATGTGCCGTAAAATTCTCAAACGGAGAGATTTCATCTTTCCAGCGAATTCATAGATTCCTGACCGCGAGCTAATATTAAAAACGTTCAATGTGCCGTAAAATTCTCAAACGGAGAGATTTCATCTTTCCAGCGAATTCATAGATTCCTGACCGCGAGCTAATATTAAAAACGTTCAATGTGCCGTAAAATTCTCAAACGGAGAGATTTCAACTTTCCAGCGAATTCATAGATTCCTGACCGCGAGCTAATATTAAAAACGTTCAATGTGCCGTAAAATTCTCAAACGGAGAGATTCCATCTTTCCAGCGAATTCATAGATTCCTGACCGCGAGCTAATATTAAAAACGTTCAATGTGCCGTTAAATTCTCAAACGGAGAGATTTCATCTTTCCAGCGAATTCATAGATTCCTGACCGCGAGGTAATATTAAAAACGTTCAATGTGCCGTAAAATTCTCAAACGGAGAGATTTCATCTTTCCAGCGAATTCATAGATTCCTGATCGCGAGCTAATATGAAAAACGTTGAATGTGCCGTAAAATTCTCAAACGGAGATATTTCATCTTTCCAGCGAATTCATAGATTCCTCACCGCGAGCTAATATTAAAAACGTTCAATGTGCCGTAAAATTCTCAAACGGAGAGATTTCATCTTTCCAGCGAATTCATAGATTCCTCACCGCGAGCTAATATTAAAAACGTTCAATGTGCCGTAAAATTCTCAAACGGAGAGATTCAAACGTTCAATGTGCCGTAAAATTCTCAAACGGAGAGATTTCATCTTTCCAGCGTTTTCATAGATTCCTGACCGCGAGCTAATATTAAAAACGTTCAATGTGCCGTAAAATTCTCAAACGGAGAGATTTCATCTTTCCAGCGAATTCATAGATTCCTGACCGCGAGCTAATATTAAAAACGTTCAATGTGCCGTAAAATTCTCAAACGGAGAGATTTCATCTTTCCAGCGTTTTCATAGATTCCTGACCGCGAGCTAATATTAAAAACGTTCAATGTGCCGTAAAATTCTCAAACGGAGAGATTTCAACTTTCCAGCGAATTCATAGATTCCTGACCGCGAGCTAATATTAAAAACGTTCAATGTGCCGTAAAATTCTCAAACGGAGAGATTCCATCTTTCCAGCGAATTCATAGATTCCTGACCGCGAGCTAATATTAAAAACGTTCAATGTGCCGTTAAATTCTCAAACGGAGAGATTTCATCTTTCCAGCGAATTCATAGATTCCTGACCGCGAGGTAATATTAAAAACGTTCAATGTGCCGTAAAATTCTCAAACGGAGAGATTTCATCTTTCCAGCGAATTCATAGATTCCTGACCGCGAGCTAATATTAAAAACGTTCAATGTGCCGTAAAATTCTCAAACGGAGAGATTTCATCTTTCCAGCGAATTCATAGATTCCTGACCGCGAGCTAATATTAAAAACGTTCAATGTGCCGTAAAATTCTCAAACGGAGAGATTTCATCTTTCCAGCGAATACATAGATTCCTGACCGCGAGCTAATATTAAAAACGTTCAATGTGTCGTAAAATTCTCAAACGGAGAGATTTCATCTTTCGAGCGAATTCATAGATTCCTGATCGCGAGCTAATATTAAAAACGTTCAATGTGCCGTAAAATTCTCAAACGGAGAGATTCCATCTTTCCAGCGAATTCATAGATTCCTCACCGCGAGCTAATATTAAAAACGTTGAATGTGCCGTAAAATTCTCAAACGGAGAGATTTCATCTTTCCAGCGAATTCATAGATTCCTCACCGCGAGCTAATATTAAAAACGTTCAATGTGCCGTAAAATTCTCAAACGGAGAGATTTCATCTTTCCAGCGTTTTCATAGATTCCTGACCGCGAGCTAATATTAAAAACGTTCAATGTGCCGTAAAATTCTCAAACGGAGAGATTTCATCTTTCCAGCGAATTCATAGATTCCTGACCGCGAGCTAATATTAAAAACGTTCAATGTGCCGTAAAATTCTCAAACGGAGAGATTTCATCTTTCCAGCGTTTTCATAGATTCCTGACCGCGAGCTAATATTAAAAACGTTCAATGTGCCGTAAAATTCTCAAACGGAGAGATTTCATCTTTCCAGCGTTTTCATAGATTCCTGACCGCGAGCTAATATTAAAAACGTTCAATGTGCCGTAAAATTCTCAAACGGAGAGATTTCAACTTTCCAGCGAATTCATAGATTCCTGACCGCGAGCTAATATTAAAAACGTTCAATGTGCCGTAAAATTCTCAAACGGAGAGATTCCATCTTTCCAGCGAATTCATAGATTCCTGACCGCGAGCTAATATTAAAAACGTTCAATGTGCCGTTAAATTCTCAAACGGAGAGATTTCATCTTTCCAGCGAATTCATAGATTCCTGACCGCGAGGTAATATTAAAAACGTTCAATGTGCCGTAAAATTCTCAAACGGAGAGATTTCATCTTTCCAGCGAATTCATAGATTCCTGACCGCGAGCTAATATTAAAAACGTTCAATGTGCCGTAAAATTCTCAAACGGAGAGATTTCATCTTTCCAGCGAATTCATAGATTCCTGACCGCGAGCTAATATTAAAAACGTTCAATGTGCCGTAAAATTCTCAAACGGAGAGATTTCATCTTTCGAGCGAATTCATAGATTCCTGATCGCGAGCTAATATTAAAAACGTTCAATGTGCCGTAAAATTCTCAAACGGAGAGATTTCATCTTTCGAGCGAATTCATAGATTCCTGACCGCGAGCTAATATTAAAAACGTTCAATGTGCCGTAAAATTCTCAAACGGAGAGATTTCATCTTTCCAGCGAATACATAGATTCCTGACCGCGAGCTAATATTAAAAACGTTCAATGTGCCGTAAAATTCTCAAACGGAGAGATTTCATCTTTCGAGCGAATTCATAGATTCCTGATCGCGAGCTAATATTAAAAACGTTCAATGTGCCGTAAAATTCTCAAACGGAGAGATTCCATCTTTCCAGCGAATACATAGATTCCTCACCGCGAGCTAATATTAAAAACGTTGAATGTGCCGTAAAATTCTCAAACGGAGAGATTTCATCTTTCCAGCGAATTCATAGATTCCTCACCGCGAGCTAATATTAAAAACGTTCAATGTGCCGTAAAATTCTCAAACGGAGAGATTTCATCTTTCCAGCGAATTCATAGATTCCTCACCGCGAGCTAATATTAAAAACGTTCAATGTGCCGTAAAATTCTCAAACGGAGAGATTTCATCTTTCCAGCGATTTCATAGATTCCTCACCGCGAGCTAATATTAAAAACGTTCAATGTGCCGTAAAATTCTCAAACGGAGAGATTTCATCTTTCCAGCGAATTCATAGATTCCTGATCGCGAGCTAATATTAAAAACGTTCAATGTGCCGTAAAATTCTCAAACGGAGAGATTTCATCTTTCCAGCGAATTCATAGATTCCTGACCGCGAGCTAATATTAAAAACGTTCAATGTGCCGTAAAATTCTCAAACGGAGAGATTTCATCTTTCCAGCGTTTTCATAGATTCCTGACCGCGAGCTAATATTAAAAACGTTCAATGTGCCGTAAAATTCTCAAACGGAGAGATTTCATCTTTCCAGCGTTTTCATAGATTCCTGACCGCGAGCTAATATTAAAAACGTTCAATGTGCCGTAAAATTCTCAAACGGAGAGATTTCATCTTTCCAGCGTTTTCATAGATTCCTGACCGCGAGCTAATATTAAAAACGTTCAATGTGCCGTAAAATTCTCAAACGGAGAGATTTCATCTTTCCAGCGAATTCATAGATTCCTGACCGCGAGCTAATATTAAAAACGTTCAATGTGCCGTAAAATTCTCAAACGGAGAGATTTCATCTTTCCAGCGAATTCATAGATTCCTGATAGCGAGCTAATATTAACAACGTTCAATGTGCCGTAAAATTCTCAAACGGAGAGATTCCATCTTTCCAGCGAATTCATAGATTCCTCACCGCGAGCTAATATGAAAAACGTTGAATGTGCCGTAAAATTCTCAAACGGAGATATTTCATCTTTCCAGCGAATTCATAGATTCCTCACCGCTAGCTAATATTAAAAACGTTCAATGTGCCGTAAAATTCTCAAACGGAGAGATTTCATCTTTCCAGCGAATTCATAGATTCCTCACCGCGAGCTAATATTAAAAACGTTCAATGTGCCGTAAAATTCTCAAACGGAGAGATTTCATCTTTCCAGCGAATTCATAGATTCCTGATCGCGAGCTAATATTAAAAACGTTCAATGTGCCGTAAAATTCTCAAACGGAGAGATTCAAACGTTCAATGTGCCGTAAAATTCTCAAACGGAGAGATTTCATCTTTCCAGCGAATCCATAGATTCCTGACTGCGAGCTAATATTAAAAACGTTCAATGTGCCGTAAAATTCTCAAACGGAGAGATTTCATCTTTCCAGCGAATTCATAGATTCCTGACCGCGAGCTAATATTAAAAACGTTCAATGTGCCGTAAAATTCTCAAACGGAGAGATTCCATCTTTCCAGCAAATTCATAGATTCCTGATCGCGAGGCAGGAATGATGAATGATGAATCAGGAATGATGAATCATGAATGATGAATCAGGAATCAGGAATCAGGACTGATGAATCAGGAATCAGGACTGATGAATCAGGAATGATGAATGATGAATCAGCAATCAGGAATGATGAATCAGGAATAAGGAATGATGAATCAGGAATGATGAATGATGAGTCAGGAATCAGGAATGATGAATGATGAATCAGGAATCAGGAATGATGAATGACGAATCAGGAATCAGGAATGATGAATCAGGAATGATGAATGATGAATCAGTATTCAGGAATGATGAATCAGGAATAAGGAATGATGAATCAGGAATGATGAATGATGAGTCAGGAATCAGGAATGATGAATCAGGAATGATGAATGATGAATCAGGAATCAGGAATGATGAATCAGGAATAAGGAATGATGAATCAGGAATGATGAATGATGAATCAGGAATCAGGAATGATGAATCAGGAATCAGGAATGATGAATCAGGAATGATGAATGATGAGCCAGGAATCAGCAATGATGAATCAGGAATCAGCAATGATGAATCAGGAATGAGGAATGATCAATCAGGAATGAGGAATGATCAATCAGGAATGAGGAATGATGAATCAGGAATGAGGATTGATGAATCAGGAATGAGGAATGATGAATTAGGAATGAGGAATGATGAATCAGGAATCAGGAATGATGAATCAGGAATCAGGAATCGTGAATCATGAATCAGGAATGATGAATCAGGAATCAGGAATGATGAATCAGGAATCAGGAATGATGAATCAGGAATTAGGAATGATGAATCAGGAATCAGGAATGATGAATCAGGAATCAGGAATGATGAATCAGGAATGATGAATGATGAATCAGGAATGATGAATCAGGAATGATGAATCAGGAATCAGGAATCAGGAATGATGAATCAGGAATCAGGAATCAGGAATGATGAATCAGGAATGATGAATGACGAATCAGGAATGATGAATGATGAATCAGGAATGATGAATGATGAATCAGGAATCAGGAATGATGAATCAGGAATAAGGAATGATGAATCAGGAATGATGAATGATGAATCAGGAATGATGAATCAGGAATCAGGAATCAGGAATGATGAATGATGAGTCAGGAATCAGGAATGATGAATCAGGAATGATGAATCAGGAATCTGGAATGATGAATCAGGAATCAGGAATGATGAATCAGGAATGATGAATGATGAATCAGGAATGATGAATGATGAATCAGGAATCAGGAATCAGGAATGATGAATGATGAGTCAGGAATCAGGAATGATGAATCAGGAATGATGAATCAGGAATCAGGAATGATGAATGATGAATCAGGAATCAGCAATGATGAATCAGGAATCAGGAATGATGAATCAGGAATCAGGAATCAGGAGTGATTAATCAGGAATAAGGAATGATGAATCAGGAATCAGGAATGATGTATCAGGAATGAGGAATGATCAATCAGGAATGAGGAATGATGAATCAGGAATGAGGATTGATGAATCAGGAATGAGGAATGATGAATCAGGAATCAGGAATGATGAATCAGGAATCAGGAATGATGAATCAGGAAAGAGGAATGATGAATCAGGAATCAGGAATCGTGAATCATGAATCAGGAATGATGAATCAGGAATCAGGAATGAGGAATGATGAATCAGGAATCATGAATGATGAATCGGGAATCAGGAATCAGAAATGATGAATCAGGAATGATGAATCAGGATTCAGGAATGATGAATCAGGAATCAGGAATGATGAATCAGGAATGATGAATGATGAATCAGGAATGATGAATGATGAATCAGGAATGATGAATGATGAATCAGGAATGATGGATGATGAATCAGGAATGATGAATCAGGAATAAGGAATGATGAATCAGGAATGATGAATGATGAATCAGGAATGATGAATCAGGAATCAGGAATCAGGAATGATGAATGATGAGTCAGGAATCAGGAATGATGAATCAGGAATCAGGAATCAGGAATGATGAATCAGGAATCAGGAATCAGGAATGATGAATCAGGAATGATGAATGACGAATCAGGAATCAGGAATGATGAATCAGGAATGATGAATGATGAATCAGGAATGATGAATCAGGAATGATGAATCAGGAATCAGGAATCAGGAATGATGAATCAGGATTGAGGAATGAGGAATGATGAATGATGAATCAGGAATGATGAATGATGAATCAGGAATCAGAAATGATGAATCAGGAATGATGAATGATGAATCAGGAATGATGAATGATGAATCAGGAATGATGAATCAGGAATAATGAATCAGGAATGATGAATGATGAATCAGGAATGATGAATCAGGAATGATGAATCAGGAATCAGGAATGATGAATCAGGAATGATGAATGATGAATCAGGAATGATGAATGATGAATCAGGAATGATGAATCAGGAATCAGGAATGATGAATCAGGAATGATGAATGATGAATCAGGAATGATGAATGATGAATCAGGAATGATGAATCAGGAATCAGGAATCAGGAATGATGAATCAGGAATCAGGAATCAGGAATGATGAATCAGGAATGATGAATGACGAATCAGGAATGATGAATGATGAATCAGGAATGAGGAATGACGAATCAGGAATCAGGAATGATGAATCAGGAATAAGGAATGATGAATCAGGAATGATGAATGATGAATGAGGAATGATGAATCAGGAATCAGGAATCAGGAATGATGAATGATGAGTCAGGAATAAGGAATGATGAATCAGGAATGATGAATCAGGAATCTGGAATAATGAATCAGGAATGATGAATGATGAATCAGGAATCAGGAATGATGAATCAGGAATGATGAATGCTGAATCAGCGATGATGAATCAGGAATCAGCAATGATGAATCAGGAATCAGGAATGATGAATCAGGAATAAGGAATGATGAATCAGGAATGATGAATGATGAATCAGGAATCAGGAATGATGAATCAGGAATCAGAAATGATGAATCAGGAATGATGAATGATGAGTCAGGAATCAGCAATGATGAATCAGGAATCAGGAATCAGGAAATAGGAATCAGGAATCAGGAATCAGGAGTGATTAATCAGGAATCAGGAATGATGAATCAGGAATAAGGAATGATGAATCAGGAATGATGAATGATGAATCAGGAATCAGGAATGATGAATCAGGAATCAGGAATGATGAATCAGGAATGATGAATGATGAATCAGGAATGATGAATCAGGAATGATGAATCAGGAATCAGGAATCAGGAATGATGAATCAGGAATCAGGAATCAGGAATGATGAATCAGGAATGATGAATGACGAATCAGGAATGATGAATGATGAATCAGGAATGATGAATGATGAATCAGGAATCAGGAATGATGAATCAGGAATAAGGAATGATGAATCAGGAATGATGAATGATGAATCAGGAATGATGAATCAGGAATCAGGAATCAGGAATGATGAATGATGAATCAGGAATCAGGAATGATGAATCAGGAATGAGGAATGATGAATCAGGAATGATGAATGATGAATCAGGAATGATGAATCAGGAATCAGGAATGATGAATGATGAGTCAGGAATCAGGAATGATGAATCAGGAATGATGAATCAGGAATCAGGAATCAGGAATGATGAATGATGAGTCAGGAATCAGGAATGATGAATCAGGAATGATGAATCAGGAATCTGGAATGATGAATCAGGAATGATGAATCAGGAATGATGAATGATGAATCAGGAATGATGAATCAGGAATGATGAATCAGGAATCAGGAATCAGGAATGATGAATCAGGAATCAGGAATCAGGAATGATGAATCAGGAATGATGAATGACGAATCAGGAATGATGAATGATGAATCAGGAATGATGAATGATGAATCAGGAATCAGGAATGATGAATCAGGAATAAGGAATGATGAATCAGGAATGATGAATGATGAATCAGGAATGATGAATCAGGAATCAGGAATCAGGAATGATGAATGATGAGTCAGGAATCAGGAATGATGAATCAGGAATGATGAATCAGGAATCTGGAATGATGAATCAGGAATCAGGAATGATGAATCAGGAATGATGAATGATGAATCAAGAATGATGAATGATGAATCAGGAATCAGGAATCAGGACTGATGAATGATGAGTCAGGAATCAGGAATGATGAATCAGGAATGATGAATCAGGAATCATGAATCAGGAATGATGAGTCAGGAATCAGGAATGATGAATCAGGAATGATGAATCAGGAATCAGGAATGATGAATGATGAATCAGGAATAAGGAATGATGAATCAGGAATCAGGAATGATGTATCAGGAATGAGGAATGATCAATCAGGAATGAGGAATGATGAATCAGGAATGAGGATTGATGAATCAGGAATGAGGAATGATGAATCAGGAATCAGGAATGATGAATCGGGAATCAGGAATGATGAATCAGGAAAGAGGAATGATGAATCAGGAATCAGGAATCGTGAATCATGAATCAGGAATGATGAATCAGGAATCAGGAATCAGGAATGAGGAATGATGAATCAGGAATCATGAATGATGAATCGGGAATCAGGAATCAGAAATGATGAATCAGGAATGATGAATCAGGATTCAGGAATGATGAATCAGGAATCAGGAATGATGAATCAGGAATGATGAATGATGAATCAGGAATGATGAATGATGAATCAGGAATGATGAATGATGAATCAGGAATGATGGATGATGAATCAGGAATGATGAATCAGGAATAAGGAATGATGAATCAGGAATGATGAATGATGAATCAGGAATGATGAATCAGGAATCAGGAATCAGGAATGATGAATGATGAGTCAGGAATCAGGAATGATGAATCAGGAATCAGGAATCAGGAATGATGAATCAGGAATCAGGAATCAGGAATGATGAATCAGGAATGATGAATGACGAATCAGGAATCAGGAATGATGAATCAGGAATGATGAATGATGAATCAGGAATGATGAATCAGGAATGATGAATCAGGAATCAGGAATCAGGAATGATGAATCAGGATTGAGGAATGAGGAATGATGAATGATGAATCAGGAATGATGAATGATGAATCAGGAATCAGAAATGATGAATCAGGAATGATGAATGATGAATCAGGAATGATGAATGATGAATCAGGAATGATGAATCAGGAATAATGAATCAGGAATGATGAATGATGAATCAGGAATGATGAATCAGGAATGATGAATCAGGAATCAGGAATGATGAATCAGGAATGATGAATGATGAATCAGGAATGATGAATGATGAATCAGGAATGATGAATCAGGAATCAGGAATGATGAATCAGGAATGATGAATGATGAATCAGGAATGATGAATGATGAATCAGGAATGATGAATCAGGAATCAGGAATCAGGAATGATGAATCAGGAATCAGGAATCAGGAATGATGAATCAGGAATGATGAATGACGAATCAGGAATGATGAATGATGAATCAGGAATGAGGAATGACGAATCAGGAATCAGGAATGATGAATCAGGAATAAGGAATGATGAATCAGGAATGATGAATGATGAATGAGGAATGATGAATCAGGAATCAGGAATCAGGAATGATGAATGATGAGTCAGGAATAACGAATGATGAATCAGGAATGATGAATCAGGAATCTGGAATAATGAATCAGGAATGATGAATGATGAATCAGGAATCAGGAATGATGAATCAGGAATGATGAATGCTGAATCAGCGATGATGAATCAGGAATCAGCAATGATGAATCAGGAATCAGGAATGATGAATCAGGAATAAGGAATGATGAATCAGGAATGATGAATGATGAATCAGGAATCAGGAATGATGAATCAGGAATCAGAAATGATGAATCAGGAATGATGAATGATGAGTCAGGAATCAGCAATGATGAATCAGGAATCAGGAATCAGGAAATAGGAATCAGGAATCAGGAATCAGGAGTGATTAATCAGGAATCAGGAATGATGAATCAGGAATAAGGAATGATGAATCAGGAATGATGAATGATGAATCAGGAATCAGGAATGATGAATCAGGAATCAGGAATGATGAATCAGGAATGATGAATGATGAATCAGGAATGATGAATCAGGAATGATGAATCAGGAATCAGGAATCAGGAATGATGAATCAGGAATCAGGAATCAGGAATGATGAATCAGGAATGATGAATGACGAATCAGGAATGATGAATGATGAATCAGGAATGATGAATGATGAATCAGGAATCAGGAATGATGAATCAGGAATAAGGAATGATGAATCAGGAATGATGAATGATGAATCAGGAATGATGAATCAGGAATCAGGAATCAGGAATGATGAATGATGAGTCAGGAATCAGGAATGATGAATCAGGAATGATGAATCAGGAATCTGGAATGATGAATCAGGAATCAGGAATGATGAATCAGGAATGATGAATGATGAATCAAGAATGATGAATGATGAATCAGGAATCAGGAATCAGGACTGATGAATGATGAGTCAGGAATCAGGAATGATGAATCAGGAATGATGAATCAGGAATCATGAATCAGGAATGATGAGTCAGGAATCAGGAATGATGAATCAGGAATGATGAATCAGGAATCAGGAATGATGAATGATGAATCAGGAATAAGGAATGATGAATCAGGAATCAGGAATGATGAATCAGGAATAAGGAATGATGAATCAGGAATGATGAATGATGAATCAGGAATCAGGAATGATGAATCAGGAATGATGAATCATGAATCATGAATCAGGAATGATGAGTCAGGAATCAGGAATGATGAATCAGGAATGATGAATCAGGAATCAGGAATGATGAATGATGAATCAGGAATCAGCAATGATGAATCAGGAATCAGCAATGATGAATCAGGAATCAGGAATCAGGAGTGATTAATCAGGAATAAGGAATGATGAATCAGGAATCAGGAATGATGTATCAGGAATGAGGAATGATCAATCAGGAATGAGGAATGATGAATCAGGAATGAGGATTGATGAATCAGGAATCAGGAATGATGAATCAGGAATCAGGAATCAGGAGTGATTAATCAGGAATCAGGAATGATCAATCAGGAATCAGGAATGATGAATCAGGAATGAGGAATGATCAATCAGGAATGAGGAATGATCAATCAGGAATGAGGAATGATGAATCAGGAATGAGGATTGATGAATAAGGAATGAGGAATGATGAATCAGGAATCAGGAATGATGAATCAGGAATCAGGAATGATGAATCAGGAAAGAGGAATGATGAATCAGGAATCAGGAATCGTGAATCATGAATCAGGAATGATGAATCAGGAATCAGGAATCAGGAATGATGAATCAGGAATCAGGAATGATGAATCAGGAATCAGGAATGATGAATCAGGAATCAGGAATGATGAATCAGGAATCAGGAATGATGAATCAGGAATGATGAATCAGGAATCAGGAATGATGAATCAGGAATGATGAATGATGAATCAGGAATGATGAATGATGAATCAGGAATGATGAATCAGGAATCAGGAATCAGGAATGATGAATCAGGAATCAGGAATCAGGAATGATGAATCAGGAATGATGAATGACGAATCAGGAATGATGAATGATGAATCAGGAATGATGAATGATGAATCAGGAATCAGGAATGATGAATCAGGAATAAGGAATGATGAATCAGGAATGATGAATGATGAATGAGGAATGATGAATCAGGAATCAGGAATCAGGAATGATGAATGATGAGTCAGGAATAAGGAATGATGAATCAGGAATGATGAATCAGGAATCAGGAATAATGAATCAGGAATCAGCAATGATGAATCAGGAATCAGGAATGACGAATCAGGAATCAGGAATGATGAATCAGGAATGATGAATGATGAATCAGTATTCAGGAATGATGAATCAGGAATAAGGAATGATGAATCAGGAATGATGAATGATGAGTCAGGAATCAGGAATGATGAATCAGGAATGATGAATGATGAATCAGGAATAAGGAATGATGAATCAGGAATAAGGAATGATGAATCAGGAATGATGAATGATGAATCAGGAATCAGGAATGATGAATCAGGAATCAGGAATGATGAATCAGGAATGATGAATGATGAGTCAGGAATCAGCAATGATGAATCAGGAATCAGGAATCAGGAATCAGGAATCAGGAATCAGGAGTGATTAATCAGGAATCAGGAATGATGAATCAGGAATAAGGAATGATGAATCAGGAATGATGAATGATGAATCAGGAATCAGGAATGATGAATCAGGAATCAGGAATGATGAATCAGGAATGATGAATGATGAATCAGGAATCAGGAATGATGAATCAGGAATCAGGAATCAGGAATGATGAATCAGGAATCAGGAATCAGGAATGATGAATCAGGAATGATGAATGACGAATCAGGAATGATGAATGATGAATCAGGAATGATGAATGATGAATCAGGAATCAGGAATGATGAATCAGGAATAAGGAATGATGAATCAGGAATGATGAATGATGAATCAGGAATGATGAATCAGGAATCAGGAATCAGGAATGATGAATGATGAGTCAGGAATCAGGAATGATGAATCAGGAATGATGAATCAGGAATCTGGAATGATGAATCAGGAATCAGGAATGATGAATCAGGAATGATGAATGATGAATCAAGAATGATGAATGATGAATCAGGAATCAGGAATCAGGACTGATGAATGATGAGTCAGGAATCAGGAATGATGAATCAGGAATGATGAATCAGGAATCATGAATCAGGAATGATGAGTCAGGAATCAGGAATGATGAATCAGGAATGATGAATCAGGAATCAGGAATGATGAATGATGAATCAGGAATCAGCAATGATGAATCAGGAATCAGGAATGATGAATCAGGAATAAGGAATGATGAATCAGGAATGATGAATGATGAATCAGGAATCAGGAATGATGAATCAGGAATGATGAATCATGAATCATGAATCAGGAATGATGAGTCAGGAATCAGGAATGATGAATCAGGAATGATGAATCAGGAATCAGGAATGATGAATGATGAATCAGGAATCAGCAATGATGAATCAGGAATCAGGAATGATGAATCAGGAATCAGGAATCAGGAGTGATTAATCAGGAATAAGGAATGATGAATCAGGAATCAGGAATGATGTATCAGGAATGAGGAATGATCAATCAGGAATGAGGAATGATGAATCAGGAATGAGGATTGATGAATCAGGAATCAGGAATGATCAATCAGGAATCAGGAATCAGGAGTGATTAATCAGGAATCAGGAATGATGAATCAGGAATCAGGAATGATGAATCAGGAATGAGGAATGATCAATCAGGAATGAGGAATGATCAATCAGGAATGAGGAATGATGAATCAGGAATGAGGATTGATGAATCAGGAATGAGGAATGATGAATCAGGAATCAGGAATGATGAATCAGGAATCAGGAATGATGAATCAGGAAAGAGGAATGATGAATCAGGAATCAGGAATCGTGAATCATGAATCAGGAATGATGAATCAGGAATCAGGAATGATGAATCAGGAATCAGGAATGATGAATCAGGAATCAGGAATGATGAATCAGGAATCAGGAATGATGAATCAGGAATCAGGAATGATGAATCAGGAATGATGAATCAGGAATGATGAATCAGGAATCAGGAATCAGGAATGATGAATCAGGAATCAGGAATGATGAATGATGAATCAGGAATCAGGAATGATGAATCAGGAATGATGAATCATGAATCATGAATCATGAATCAGGAATGATGAGTCAGGAATCAGGAATGATGAATCAGGAATGATGAATCAGGAATCAGGAATGATGAATGATGAATCAGGAATCAGCAATTATGAATCAGGAATCAGGAATGATGAATCAGGAATCAGGAATCAGGAGTGATTAATCAGGAATAAGGAATGATGAATCAGGAATCAGGAATGATGTATCAGGAATGAGGAATGATCAATCAGGAATGAGGAATGATGAATCAGGAATGAGGATTGATGAATCAGGAATGAGGAATGATGAATCAGGAATCAGGAATGATGAATCAGGAATCAGGAATGATGAATCAGGAAAGAGGAATGATGAATCAGGAATCAGGAATCGTGAATCATGAATCAGGAATGATGAATCAGGAATGAGGAATGATGAATCAGGAATCAGGAATGATGAATCAGGAATAAGGAATGAGGAATGATGAATCAGGAATCATGAATGATGAATCGGGAATCAGGAATCAGAAATGATGAATCAGGAATGATGATTCAGGATTCAGGAATGATGAATCATGAATCAGAAATGATGAATCAGGAATCAGGAATGATGAATCAGGAATCAGGAATGATGAATCAGGAATCAGGAATGATGAATCAGGAATCAGGAATGATGAGTCAGGAATCAGCAATGATGAATCAGGAATCAGGAATGATGAATCAGGAATCAGGAATGATGAATGACGAATCAGGAATGATGAATGATGAATCGGGAATGATGAATGATGAATCAGGAATCATGAATGATGAATCAGGAATAAGGAATGATGAATCAGGAATGATGAATGATGAATCAGGAATGATGAATCAGGAATCAGGAATCAGGAATGATGAATGATGAGTCAGGAATCAGGAATGATGAATCAGGAATGATGAATCAGGAATCTGGAATGATGAATCAGGAATCAGGAATGATGAATCAGGAATGATGAATGATGAATCAAGAACGATGAATGATGAATCAGGAATCAGGAATCAGGAATGATGAATGATGAGTCAGGAATCAGGAATGATGAATCAGGAATGATGAATCAGGAATCAGGAATCAGGAATGATGAATCAGGAATCAGGAATGATGAATCAGGAATGATGAATGATGAATCATGAATCAGGAATGATGAGTCAGGAATCAGGAATGATGAATCAGGAATGATGAATCAGGAATCAGGAATGATGAATGATGAATCAGGAATCAGCAATGATGAATCAGGAATCAGGAATGATGAATCAGGAAAGAGGAATGATGAATCAGGAATCAGGAATCGTGAATCATGAATCAGGAATGATGAATCAGGAATCAGGAATGATGAATCAGGAATCAGGAATGATGAATCAGGAATCAGGAATGAGGAATGATGAATCAGGAATCATGAATGATGAATCGGGAATCAGGAATCAGAAATGATGAATCAGGAATGATGATTCAGGATTCAGGAATGATGAATCATGAATCAGGAATGATGAATCAGGAATCAGGAATGATGAATCAGGAATCAGGAATGATGAATCAGGAATCAGGAATGATGAATCAGGAATCAGGAATGATGAGTCAGGAATCAGCAATGATGAATCAGGAATCAGGAATGATGAATCAGGAATCAGGAATGATGAATGACGAATCAGGAATGATGAATGATGAATCGGGAATGATGAATGATGAATCAGGAATCATGAATGATGAATCAGGAATAAGGAATGATGAATCAGGAATGATGAATGATGAATCAGGAATGATGAATCAGGAATCAGGAATCAGGAATGATGAATCAGGATTGATGAATCAGGAATGAGGAATGATGAATCAGGAATCAGGAATGATGAATCAGGAATCAGGAATGATGAATCAGGAAAGAGGAATCAGGAATCAGGAATCAGGAATCGTGAATCATGAATCAGGAATGATGAATCAGGAATCAGGAATGATGAATCAGGAATCAGGAATGATGAATCAGGAATCAGGAATGAGGAATGATGAATCAGGAATCATGAATGATGAATCGGGAATCAGGAATCAGAAATGATGAATCAGGAATGATGAATCAGGATTCAGGAATGATGAATCAGGAATCAGGAATGAAGAATCAGGAATGATGAATGATGAATCAGGAATGATGAATGATGAATCAGGAATGATGAATGATGAATCAGGAATGATGAATGATGAATCAGGAATGATGAATCAGGAATAAGGAATGATGAATCAGGAATGATGAATGATGAATCAGGAATGATGAATCAGGTATCAGGAATCAGGAATGATGAATGATGAGTCAGGAATGATGAATCAGGAATCAGGAATGATGAATCAGGAATCAGCAATGATGAATCAGGAATCAGGAATGATGAATCAGGAATCAGGAATCAGGAGTGATTAATCAGGAATAAGGAATGATGAATCAGGAATCAGGAATGATGAGTCAGCAATCAGCAATGATGAATCAGGAATCAGGAATGATGAATCAGGAATCAGGAATGATCAATCAGGAATGAGGAATGATGAATCAGGAATCAGGAATGATGAATCAGGAATGATGAATCAGGAATCTGGAATGATGAATCAGGAATGATGAATCAGGAATGATGAATGATGAATCAGGAATGATGAATCAGGAATGATGAATCAGGAATCAGGAATCAGGAATGATGAATCAGGAATCAGGAATCAGGAATGATGAATCAGGAATGATGAATGACGAATCAGGAATGATGAATGATGAATCAGGAATGATGAATGATGAATCAGGAATCAGGAATGATGAATCAGGAATAAGGAATGATGAATCAGGAATGATGAATGATGAATCAGGAATGATGAATCAGGAATCAGGAATCAGGAATGATGAATGATGAGTCAGGAATCAGGAATGATGAATCAGGAATGATGAATCAGGAATCTGGAATGATGAATCAGGAATCAGGAATGATGAATCAGGAATGATGAATGATGAATCAAGAATGATGAATGATGAATCAGGAATCAGGAATCAGGACTGATGAATGATGAGTCAGGAATCAGGAATGATGAATCAGGAATGATGAATCAGGAATCATGAATCAGGAATGATGAGTCAGGAATCAGGAATGATGAATCAGGAATGATGAATCAGGAATCAGGAATGATGAATGATGAATCAGGAATAAGGAATGATGAATCAGGAATCAGGAATGATGTATCAGGAATGAGGAATGATCAATCAGGAATGAGGAATGATGAATCAGGAATGAGGATTGATGAATCAGGAATGAGGAATGATGAATCAGGAATCAGGAATGATGAATCGGGAATCAGGAATGATGAATCAGGAAAGAGGAATGATGAATCAGGAATCAGGAATCGTGAATCATGAATCAGGAATGATGAATCAGGAATCAGGAATCAGGAATGAGGAATGATGAATCAGGAATCATGAATGATGAATCGGGAATCAGGAATCAGAAATGATGAATCAGGAATGATGAATCAGGATTCAGGAATGATGAATCAGGAATCAGGAATGATGAATCAGGAATGATGAATGATGAATCAGGAATGATGAATGATGAATCAGGAATGATGAATGATGAATCAGGAATGATGGATGATGAATCAGGAATGATGAATCAGGAATAAGGAATGATGAATCAGGAATGATGAATGATGAATCAGGAATGATGAATCAGGAATCAGGAATCAGGAATGATGAATGATGAGTCAGGAATCAGGAATGATGAATCAGGAATCAGGAATCAGGAATGATGAATCAGGAATCAGGAATCAGGAATGATGAATCAGGAATGATGAATGACGAATCAGGAATCAGGAATGATGAATCAGGAATGATGAATGATGAATCAGGAATGATGAATCAGGAATGATGAATCAGGAATCAGGAATCAGGAATGATGAATCAGGATTGAGGAATGAGGAATGATGAATGATGAATCAGGAATGATGAATGATGAATCAGGAATCAGAAATGATGAATCAGGAATGATGAATGATGAATCAGGAATGATGAATGATGAATCAGGAATGATGAATCAGGAATAATGAATCAGGAATGATGAATGATGAATCAGGAATGATGAATCAGGAATGATGAATCAGGAATCAGGAATGATGAATCAGGAATGATGAATGATGAATCAGGAATGATGAATGATGAATCAGGAATGATGAATCAGGAATCAGGAATGATGAATCAGGAATGATGAATGATGAATCAGGAATGATGAATGATGAATCAGGAATGATGAATCAGGAATCAGGAATCAGGAATGATGAATCAGGAATCAGGAATCAGGAATGATGAATCAGGAATGATGAATGACGAATCAGGAATGATGAATGATGAATCAGGAATGAGGAATGACGAATCAGGAATCAGGAATGATGAATCAGGAATAAGGAATGATGAATCAGGAATGATGAATGATGAATGAGGAATGATGAATCAGGAATCAGGAATCAGGAATGATGAATGATGAGTCAGGAATAACGAATGATGAATCAGGAATGATGAATCAGGAATCTGGAATAATGAATCAGGAATGATGAATGATGAATCAGGAATCAGGAATGATGAATCAGGAATGATGAATGCTGAATCAGCGATGATGAATCAGGAATCAGCAATGATGAATCAGGAATCAGGAATGATGAATCAGGAATAAGGAATGATGAATCAGGAATGATGAATGATGAATCAGGAATCAGGAATGATGAATCAGGAATCAGAAATGATGAATCAGGAATGATGAATGATGAGTCAGGAATCAGCAATGATGAATCAGGAATCAGGAATCAGGAAATAGGAATCAGGAATCAGGAATCAGGAGTGATTAATCAGGAATCAGGAATGATGAATCAGGAATAAGGAATGATGAATCAGGAATGATGAATGATGAATCAGGAATCAGGAATGATGAATCAGGAATCAGGAATGATGAATCAGGAATGATGAATGATGAATCAGGAATGATGAATCAGGAATGATGAATCAGGAATCAGGAATCAGGAATGATGAATCAGGAATCAGGAATCAGGAATGATGAATCAGGAATGATGAATGACGAATCAGGAATGATGAATGATGAATCAGGAATGATGAATGATGAATCAGGAATCAGGAATGATGAATCAGGAATAAGGAATGATGAATCAGGAATGATGAATGATGAATCAGGAATGATGAATCAGGAATCAGGAATCAGGAATGATGAATGATGAGTCAGGAATCAGGAATGATGAATCAGGAATGATGAATCAGGAATCTGGAATGATGAATCAGGAATCAGGAATGATGAATCAGGAATGATGAATGATGAATCAAGAATGATGAATGATGAATCAGGAATCAGGAATCAGGACTGATGAATGATGAGTCAGGAATCAGGAATGATGAATCAGGAATGATGAATCAGGAATCATGAATCAGGAATGATGAGTCAGGAATCAGGAATGATGAATCAGGAATGATGAATCAGGAATCAGGAATGATGAATGATGAATCAGGAATAAGGAATGATGAATCAGGAATCAGGAATGATGAATCAGGAATAAGGAATGATGAATCAGGAATGATGAATGATGAATCAGGAATCAGGAATGATGAATCAGGAATGATGAATCATGAATCATGAATCAGGAATGATGAGTCAGGAATCAGGAATGATGAATCAGGAATGATGAATCAGGAATCAGGAATGATGAATGATGAATCAGGAATCAGCAATGATGAATCAGGAATCAGCAATGATGAATCAGGAATCAGGAATCAGGAGTGATTAATCAGGAATAAGGAATGATGAATCAGGAATCAGGAATGATGTATCAGGAATGAGGAATGATCAATCAGGAATGAGGAATGATGAATCAGGAATGAGGATTGATGAATCAGGAATCAGGAATGATGAATCAGGAATCAGGAATCAGGAGTGATTAATCAGGAATCAGGAATGATCAATCAGGAATCAGGAATGATGAATCAGGAATGAGGAATGATCAATCAGGAATGAGGAATGATCAATCAGGAATGAGGAATGATGAATCAGGAATGAGGATTGATGAATAAGGAATGAGGAATGATGAATCAGGAATCAGGAATGATGAATCAGGAATCAGGAATGATGAATCAGGAAAGAGGAATGATGAATCAGGAATCAGGAATCGTGAATCATGAATCAGGAATGATGAATCAGGAATCAGGAATCAGGAATGATGAATCAGGAATCAGGAATGATGAATCAGGAATCAGGAATGATGAATCAGGAATCAGGAATGATGAATCAGGAATCAGGAATGATGAATCAGGAATGATGAATCAGGAATCAGGAATGATGAATCAGGAATGATGAATGATGAATCAGGAATGATGAATGATGAATCAGGAATGATGAATCAGGAATCAGGAATCAGGAATGATGAATCAGGAATCAGGAATCAGGAATGATGAATCAGGAATGATGAATGACGAATCAGGAATGATGAATGATGAATCAGGAATGATGAATGATGAATCAGGAATCAGGAATGATGAATCAGGAATAAGGAATGATGAATCAGGAATGATGAATGATGAATGAGGAATGATGAATCAGGAATCAGGAATCAGGAATGATGAATGATGAGTCAGGAATAAGGAATGATGAATCAGGAATGATGAATCAGGAATCAGGAATAATGAATCAGGAATCAGCAATGATGAATCAGGAATCAGGAATGACGAATCAGGAATCAGGAATGATGAATCAGGAATGATGAATGATGAATCAGTATTCAGGAATGATGAATCAGGAATAAGGAATGATGAATCAGGAATGATGAATGATGAGTCAGGAATCAGGAATGATGAATCAGGAATGATGAATGATGAATCAGGAATAAGGAATGATGAATCAGGAATAAGGAATGATGAATCAGGAATGATGAATGATGAATCAGGAATCAGGAATGATGAATCAGGAATCAGGAATGATGAATCAGGAATGATGAATGATGAGTCAGGAATCAGCAATGATGAATCAGGAATCAGGAATCAGGAATCAGGAATCAGGAATCAGGAGTGATTAATCAGGAATCAGGAATGATGAATCAGGAATAAGGAATGATGAATCAGGAATGATGAATGATGAATCAGGAATCAGGAATGATGAATCAGGAATCAGGAATGATGAATCAGGAATGATGAATGATGAATCAGGAATCAGGAATGATGAATCAGGAATCAGGAATCAGGAATGATGAATCAGGAATCAGGAATCAGGAATGATGAATCAGGAATGATGAATGACGAATCAGGAATGATGAATGATGAATCAGGAATGATGAATGATGAATCAGGAATCAGGAATGATGAATCAGGAATAAGGAATGATGAATCAGGAATGATGAATGATGAATCAGGAATGATGAATCAGGAATCAGGAATCAGGAATGATGAATGATGAGTCAGGAATCAGGAATGATGAATCAGGAATGATGAATCAGGAATCTGGAATGATGAATCAGGAATCAGGAATGATGAATCAGGAATGATGAATGATGAATCAAGAATGATGAATGATGAATCAGGAATCAGGAATCAGGACTGATGAATGATGAGTCAGGAATCAGGAATGATGAATCAGGAATGATGAATCAGGAATCATGAATCAGGAATGATGAGTCAGGAATCAGGAATGATGAATCAGGAATGATGAATCAGGAATCAGGAATGATGAATGATGAATCAGGAATCAGCAATGATGAATGATGAATCAGGAATCAGCAATGATGAATCAGGAATCAGGAATGATGAATCAGGAATAAGGAATGATGAATCAGGAATGATGAATGATGAATCAGGAATCAGGAATGATGAATCAGGAATGATGAATCATGAATCATGAATCAGGAATGATGAGTCAGGAATCAGGAATGATGAATCAGGAATGATGAATCAGGAATCAGGAATGATGAATGATGAATCAGGAATCAGCAATGATGAATCAGGAATCAGGAATGATGAATCAGGAATCAGGAATCAGGAGTGATTAATCAGGAATAAGGAATGATGAATCAGGAATCAGGAATGATGTATCAGGAATGAGGAATGATCAATCAGGAATGAGGAATGATGAATCAGGAATGAGGATTGATGAATCAGGAATCAGGAATGATCAATCAGGAATCAGGAATCAGGAGTGATTAATCAGGAATCAGGAATGATGAATCAGGAATCAGGAATGATGAATCAGGAATGAGGAATGATCAATCAGGAATGAGGAATGATCAATCAGGAATGAGGAATGATGAATCAGGAATGAGGATTGATGAATCAGGAATGAGGAATGATGAATCAGGAATCAGGAATGATGAATCAGGAATCAGGAATGATGAATCAGGAAAGAGGAATGATGAATCAGGAATCAGGAATCGTGAATCATGAATCAGGAATGATGAATCAGGAATCAGGAATGATGAATCAGGAATCAGGAATGATGAATCAGGAATCAGGAATGATGAATCAGGAATCAGGAATGATGAATCAGGAATCAGGAATGATGAATCAGGAATGATGAATCAGGAATGATGAATCAGGAATCAGGAATCAGGAATGATGAATCAGGAATCAGGAATGATGAATGATGAATCAGGAATCAGGAATGATGAATCAGGAATGATGAATCATGAATCATGAATCATGAATCAGGAATGATGAGTCAGGAATCAGGAATGATGAATCAGGAATGATGAATCAGGAATCAGGAATGATGAATGATGAATCAGGAATCAGCAATTATGAATCAGGAATCAGGAATGATGAATCAGGAATCAGGAATCAGGAGTGATTAATCAGGAATAAGGAATGATGAATCAGGAATCAGGAATGATGTATCAGGAATGAGGAATGATCAATCAGGAATGAGGAATGATGAATCAGGAATGAGGATTGATGAATCAGGAATGAGGAATGATGAATCAGGAATCAGGAATGATGAATCAGGAATCAGGAATGATGAATCAGGAAAGAGGAATGATGAATCAGGAATCAGGAATCGTGAATCATGAATCAGGAATGATGAATCAGGAATGAGGAATGATGAATCAGGAATCAGGAATGATGAATCAGGAATAAGGAATGAGGAATGATGAATCAGGAATCATGAATGATGAATCGGGAATCAGGAATCAGAAATGATGAATCAGGAATGATGATTCAGGATTCAGGAATGATGAATCATGAATCAGAAATGATGAATCAGGAATCAGGAATGATGAATCAGGAATCAGGAATGATGAATCAGGAATCAGGAATGATGAATCAGGAATCAGGAATGATGAGTCAGGAATCAGCAATGATGAATCAGGAATCAGGAATGATGAATCAGGAATCAGGAATGATGAATGACGAATCAGGAATGATGAATGATGAATCGGGAATGATGAATGATGAATCAGGAATCATGAATGATGAATCAGGAATAAGGAATGATGAATCAGGAATGATGAATGATGAATCAGGAATGATGAATCAGGAATCAGGAATCAGGAATGATGAATGATGAGTCAGGAATCAGGAATGATGAATCAGGAATGATGAATCAGGAATCTGGAATGATGAATCAGGAATCAGGAATGATGAATCAGGAATGATGAATGATGAATCAAGAACGATGAATGATGAATCAGGAATCAGGAATCAGGAATGATGAATGATGAGTCAGGAATCAGGAATGATGAATCAGGAATGATGAATCAGGAATCAGGAATCAGGAATGATGAATCAGGAATCAGGAATGATGAATCAGGAATGATGAATGATGAATCATGAATCAGGAATGATGAGTCAGGAATCAGGAATGATGAATCAGGAATGATGAATCAGGAATCAGGAATGATGAATGATGAATCAGGAATCAGCAATGATGAATCAGGAATCAGGAATGATGAATCAGGAAAGAGGAATGATGAATCAGGAATCAGGAATCGTGAATCATGAATCAGGAATGATGAATCAGGAATCAGGAATGATGAATCAGGAATCAGGAATGATGAATCAGGAATCAGGAATGAGGAATGATGAATCAGGAATCATGAATGATGAATCGGGAATCAGGAATCAGAAATGATGAATCAGGAATGATGATTCAGGATTCAGGAATGATGAATCATGAATCAGGAATGATGAATCAGGAATCAGGAATGATGAATCAGGAATCAGGAATGATGAATCAGGAATCAGGAATGATGAATCAGGAATCAGGAATGATGAGTCAGGAATCAGCAATGATGAATCAGGAATCAGGAATGATGAATCAGGAATCAGGAATGATGAATGACGAATCAGGAATGATGAATGATGAATCGGGAATGATGAATGATGAATCAGGAATCATGAATGATGAATCAGGAATAAGGAATGATGAATCAGGAATGATGAATGATGAATCAGGAATGATGAATCAGGAATCAGGAATCAGGAATGATGAATCAGGATTGATGAATCAGGAATGAGGAATGATGAATCAGGAATCAGGAATGATGAATCAGGAATCAGGAATGATGAATCAGGAAAGAGGAATCAGGAATCAGGAATCAGGAATCGTGAATCATGAATCAGGAATGATGAATCAGGAATCAGGAATGATGAATCAGGAATCAGGAATGATGAATCAGGAATCAGGAATGAGGAATGATGAATCAGGAATCATGAATGATGAATCGGGAATCAGGAATCAGAAATGATGAATCAGGAATGATGAATCAGGATTCAGGAATGATGAATCAGGAATCAGGAATGAAGAATCAGGAATGATGAATGATGAATCAGGAATGATGAATGATGAATCAGGAATGATGAATGATGAATCAGGAATGATGAATGATGAATCAGGAATGATGAATCAGGAATAAGGAATGATGAATCAGGAATGATGAATGATGAATCAGGAATGATGAATCAGGTATCAGGAATCAGGAATGATGAATGATGAGTCAGGAATGATGAATCAGGAATCAGGAATGATGAATCAGGAATCAGCAATGATGAATCAGGAATCAGGAATGATGAATCAGGAATCAGGAATCAGGAGTGATTAATCAGGAATAAGGAATGATGAATCAGGAATCAGGAATGATGAGTCAGCAATCAGCAATGATGAATCAGGAATCAGGAATGATGAATCAGGAATCAGGAATGATCAATCAGGAATGAGGAATGATGAATCAGGAATGAGGATTGATGAATCAGGAATGAGGAATGATGAATCAGGAATCAGGAATGATGAATCAGGAATCAGGAATGATGAATCAGGAAAGAGGAATGATGAATCAGGAATCAGGAATCGTGAATCATGAATCAGGAATGATGAATCAGGAATCAGGAATGATGAATCAGGAATCAGGAATGATGAATCAGGAATCAGGAATGAGGAATGATGAATCAGGAATCATGAATGATGAATCGGGAATCAGGAATCAGAAATGATGAATCAGGAATGATGATTCAGGATTCAGGAATGATGAATCATGAATCAGGAATGATGAATCAGGAATCAGGAATGATGAATCAGGAATCAGGAATGATGAATCAGGAATCAGGAATGATGAATCAGGAATCAGGAATGATGAGTCAGGAATCAGCAATGATGAATCAGGAATCAGGAATGATGAATCAGGAATCAGGAATGATGAATGACGAATCAGGAATGATGAATGATGAATCGGGAATGATGAATGATGAATCAGGAATCATGAATGATGAATCAGGAATAAGGAATGATGAATCAGGAATGATGAATGATGAATCAGGAATGATGAATCAGGAATCAGGAATCAGGAATGATGAATGATGAGTCAGGAATCAGGAATGATGAATCAGGAATGATGAATCAGGAATCTGGAATGATGAATCAGGAATCAGGAATGATGAATCAGGAATGATGAATGATGAATCAAGAATGATGAATGATGAATCAGGAATCAGGAATCAGGAATGATGAATGATGAGTCAGGAATCAGGAATGATGAATCAGGAATGATGAATCAGGAATCAGGAATCAGGAATGATGAATCAGGAATCAGGAATGATGAATCAGGAATGATGAATGATGAATCATGAATCAGGAATGATGAGTCAGGAATCAGGAATGATGAATCAGGAATGATGAATCAGGAATCAGGAATGATGAATGATGAATCAGGAATCAGAAATGATGAATCAGGAATCAGGAATGATGAATCAGGAATCAGGAATCAGGAGTGATTAATCAGGAATAAGGAATGATGAATCAGGAATCAGGAATGATGTATCAGGAATGAGGAATGATCAATCAGGAATGAGGAATGATGAATCAGGAATGAGGATTGATGAATCAGGAATCAGGAATGATGAATCAGGAATCAGGAATGATGAATCAGGAATCAGGAATGATGAATCAGGAAAGAGGAATGATGAATCAGGAATCAGGAATCGTGAATCATGAATCAGGAATGATGAATCAGGAATCAGGAATGATGAATCAGGAATCAGGAATGATGAATCAGGAATCAGGAATGAGGAATGATGAATCAGGAATCATGAATGATGAATCGGGAATCAGGAATCAGAAATGATGAATCAGGAATGATGAATCAGGATTCAGGAATGATGAATCAGGAATCAGGAATGAAGAATCAGGAATGATGAATGATGAATCAGGAATCAGGAATGATGAATCAGGATTGATGAATCAGGAATGAGGAATGATGAATCAGGAATCAGGAATGATGAATCAGGAATCAGGAATGATGAATCAGGAAAGAGGAATCAGGAATCAGGAATCAGGAATCGTGAATCATGAATCAGGAATGATGAATCAGGAATCAGGAATGATGAATCAGGAATCAGGAATGATGAATCAGGAATCAGGAATGAGGAATGATGAATCAGGAATCATGAATGATGAATCGGGAATCAGGAATCAGAAATGATGAATCAGGAATGATGAATCAGGATTCAGGAATGATGAATCAGGAATCAGGAATGAAGAATCAGGAATGATGAATGATGAATCAGGAATGATGAATGATGAATCAGGAATGATGAATGATGAATGATGAATGATGAATCAGGAATGATGAATCAGGAATAAGGAATGATGAATCAGGAATGATGAATGATGAATCAGGAATGATGAATCAGGTATCAGGAATCAGGAATGATGAATGATGAGTCAGGAATGATGAATCAGGAATCAGGAATGATGAATCAGGAATCAGCAATGATGAATCAGGAATCAGGAATGATGAATCAGGAATCAGGAATCAGGAGTGATTAATCAGGAATAAGGAATGATGAATCAGGAATCAGGAATGATGAGTCAGCAATCAGCAATGATGAATCAGGAATCAGGAATGATGAATCAGGAATCAGGAATGATCAATCAGGAATGAGGAATGATGAATCAGGAATGAGGATTGATGAATCAGGAATGAGGAATGATGAATCAGGAATCAGGAATGATGAATCAGGAATCAGGAATGATGAATCAGGAAAGAGGAATGATGAATCAGGAATCAGGAATCGTGAATCATGAATCAGGAATGATGAATCAGGAATCAGGAATGATGAATCAGGAATCAGGAATGATGAATCAGGAATCAGGAATGAGGAATGATGAATCAGGAATCATGAATGATGAATCGGGAATCAGGAATCAGAAATGATGAATCAGGAATGATGATTCAGGATTCAGGAATGATGAATCATGAATCAGGAATGATGAATCAGGAATCAGGAATGATGAATCAGGAATCAGGAATGATGAATCAGGAATCAGGAATGATGAATCAGGAATCAGGAATGATGAGTCAGGAATCAGCAATGATGAATCAGGAATCAGGAATGATGAATCAGGAATCAGGAATGATGAATGACGAATCAGGAATGATGAATGATGAATCGGGAATGATGAATGATGAATCAGGAATCATGAATGATGAATCAGGAATAAGGAATGATGAATCAGGAATGATGAATGATGAATCAGGAATGATGAATCAGGAATCAGGAATCAGGAATGATGAATGATGAGTCAGGAATCAGGAATGATGAATCAGGAATGATGAATCAGGAATCTGGAATGATGAATCAGGAATCAGGAATGATGAATCAGGAATGATGAATGATGAATCAAGAATGATGAATGATGAATCAGGAATCAGGAATCAGGAATGATGAATGATGAGTCAGGAATCAGGAATGATGAATCAGGAATGATGAATCAGGAATCAGGAATCAGGAATGATGAATCAGGAATCAGGAATGATGAATCAGGAATGATGAATGATGAATCATGAATCAGGAATGATGAGTCAGGAATCAGGAATGATGAATCAGGAATGATGAATCAGGAATCAGGAATGATGAATGATGAATCAGGAATCAGAAATGATGAATCAGGAATCAGGAATGATGAATCAGGAATCAGGAATCAGGAGTGATTAATCAGGAATAAGGAATGATGAATCAGGAATCAGGAATGATGTATCAGGAATGAGGAATGATCAATCAGGAATGAGGAATGATGAATCAGGAATGAGGATTGATGAATCAGGAATCAGGAATGATGAATCAGGAATCAGGAATGATGAATCAGGAATCAGGAATGATGAATCAGGAAAGAGGAATGATGAATCAGGAATCAGGAATCGTGAATCATGAATCAGGAATGATGAATCAGGAATCAGGAATGATGAATCAGGAATCAGGAATGATGAATCAGGAATCAGGAATGAGGAATGATGAATCAGGAATCATGAATGATGAATCGGGAATCAGGAATCAGAAATGATGAATCAGGAATGATGAATCAGGATTCAGGAATGATGAATCAGGAATCAGGAATGAAGAATCAGGAATGATGAATGATGAATCAGGAATGATGAATGATGAATCAGGAATGATGAATGATGAATCAGGAATGATGAATGATGAATCAGGAATGATGAATCAGGAATAAGGAATGATGAATCAGGAATGATGAATGATGAATCAGGAATGATGAATCAGGTATCAGGAATCAGGAATGATGAATGATGAGTCAGGAATGAGGAATGATGAATCAGGAATCAGGAATCAGGAATGATGAATCAGGAATCAGGAATCAGGAATGATGAATCAGGAATGATGAATGACGAATCAGGAATCAGGAATGATGAATCAGGAATGATGAATGATGAATCAGGAATGATGAATCAGGAATGATGAATCAGGAATCAGGAATCAGGAATGAGGAATCAGGAATCAGGAATCAGGAATGATGAATGATGAATCATGAATCAGGAATGATGAATGATGAATCAGGAATCAGAAATGATGAATCAGGAATGATGAATGATGAATCAGGAATGATGAATGATGAATCAGGAATGATGAATCAGGAATAATGAATCAGGAATGATGAATGATGAATCAGGAATGATGAATCAGGAATGATGAATCAGGAATCAGGAATGATGAATCAGGAATGACGAATGATGAATCAGGAATGATGAATCAGGAATCAGGAATCAGGAATGATGAATCAGGAATGATGAATGACGAATCAGGAATGATGAATGATGAATCAGGAATGATGAATGATGAATGATGAATCAGGAATCATGAATGATGAATCAGGAATAAGGAATGATGAATCAGGAATGATGAATGATGAATCAGGAATGATGAATCAGGAATCAGGAATCAGGAATGATGAATGATGAGTCAGGAATAAGGAATGATGAATCAGGAATGATGAATCAGGAATCTGGAATGATGAATCAGGAATGATGAATGATGAATCAGGAATCAGGAATGATGAATCAGGAATGATGAATCAGGAATCAGGAATGACGAATCAGGAATCAGGAATGATGAATCAGGAATGATGAATGATGAATCAGGAATGATGAATCAGGAATCAGGAATCAGGAATGATGAATGATGAGTCAGGAATCAGGAATGATGAATCAGGAATCAGGAATCAGGAATGATGAATCAGGAATCAGGAATCAGGAATGATGAATCAGGAATGATGAATGACGAATCAGGAATCAGGAATGAAGAATCAGGAATGATGAATGATGAATCAGGAATGATGAATCAGGAATGATGAATCAGGAATCAGGAATCAGGAATGATGAATCAGGAATCAGGAATGAGGAATGATGAATCATGAATCATGAATCAGGAATGATGAATGATGAATCAGGAATCAGAAATGATGAATCAGGAATGATGAATGATGAATCAGGAATGATGAATCAGGAATAATGAATCATGAATGATGAATGATGAATCAGGAATGATGAATCAGGAATGATGAATCAGGAATCAGGAATGATGAATCAGGAATGACGAATGATGAATCAGGAATGATGAATGATGAATCAGGAATGATGAATCAGGAATCAGGAATGATGAATCAGGAATGATGAATGATGAATCAGGAATGATGAATCAGGAATCAGGAATGATGAATCAGGAATCAGGAATCAGGAATGATGAATCAGGAATGATGAATGCTGAATCAGCGATGATGAATCAGGAATCAGCAATGATGAATCAGGAATCAGGAATGACGAATCAGGAATCAGGAATGATGAATCAGGAATGATGAATGATGAATCAGTATTCAGGAATGATGAATCAGGAATAAGGAATGATGAATCAGGAATCAGGAATGATGAATCAAGAATGATGAATGATGAATCAGTATTCAGGAATGATGAATCAGGAATAAGGAATGATGAATCAGGGATGATGAATGATGAGTCAGGAATCAGGAATGATGAATCAGGAATAAGGAATGATGAATCAGGAATGATGAATGATGAATCAGGAATGATGAATCAGGAATCAGGAATCAGGAATGATGAATGATGAGTCAGGAATCAGGAATGATGAATCAGGAATCAGGAATCAGGAATGATGATTCAGGAATCAGGAATCAGGAATGATGAATCAGGAATGATGAATGACGAATCAGGAATCAGGAATGATGAATCAGGAATGATGAATGATGAATCAGGAATGATGAATCAGGAATGATGAATCAGGAATCAGGAATCAGGAATGATGAATCAGGAATCAGGAATGAGGAATGATGAATCATGAATCATGAATCAGGAATGATGAATGATGAATCAGGAATCAGAAATGATGAATCAGGAATGATGAATGATGAATCAGGAATGATGAATCAGGAATAATGAATCAGGAATGATGAATGATGAATCAGGAATGATGAATCAGGAATGATGAATCAGGAATCAGGAATGATGAATCAGGAATGACGAATGATGAATCAGGAATGATGAATGATGAATCAGGAATGATGAATCAGGAATCAGGAATGATGAATCAGGAATGATGAATCAGGAATCTGGAATGATGAATCAGGAATCAGGAATGATGAATCAGGAATGATGAATGATGAATCAGGAATGATGAATGATGAATCAGGAATCAGGAATCAGGAATGATGAATGATGAGTCAGGAATCAGGAATGATGAATCAGGAATGATGAATCAGGAATCAGGAATGATGAATGATGAATCAGGAATCAGCAATGATGAATCAGGAATCAGGAATGATGAATCAGGAATCAGGAATCAGGAGTGATTAATCAGGAATAAGGAATGATGAATCAGGAATCAGGAATGATGTATCAGGAATGAGGAATGATCAATCAGGAATGAGGAATGATGAATCAGGAATCAGGATTGATGAATCAGGAATGAGGAATGATGAATCAGGAATCAGGAATGATGAATCAGGAATCAGGAATGATGAATCAGGAAAGAGGAATGATGAATCAGGAATCAGGAATCGTGAATCATGAATCAGGAATGATGAATCAGGAATCAGGAATGAGGAATGATGAATCAGGAATCATGAATGATGAATCGGGAATCAGGAATCAGAAATGATGAATCAGGAATGATGAATCAGGATTCAGGAATGATGAATCAGGAATCAGGAATGATGAATCAGGAATGATGAATGATGAATCAGGAATGATGAATGATGAATCAGGAATGATGAATGATGAATCAGGAATGATGGATGATGAATCAGGAATGATGAATCAGGAATAAGGAATGATGAATCAGGAATGATGAATGATGAATCAGGAATGATGAATCAGGAATCAGGAATCAGGAATGATGAATGATGAGTCAGGAATCAGGAATGATGAATCAGGAATCAGGAATCAGGAATGATGAATCAGGAATCAGGAATCAGGAATGATGAATCAGGAATGATGAATGACGAATCAGGAATCAGGAATGATGAATCAGGAATGATGAATGATGAATCAGGAATGATGAATCAGGAATGATGAATCAGGAATCAGGAATCAGGAATGATGAATCAGGATTGAGGAATGAGGAATGATGAATGATGAATCAGGAATGATGAATGATGAATCAGGAATCAGAAATGATGAATCAGGAATGATGAATGATGAATCAGGAATGATGAATGATGAATCAGGAATGATGAATCAGGAATAATGAATCAGGAATGATGAATGATGAATCAGGAATGATGAATCAGGAATGATGAATCAGGAATCAGGAATGATGAATCAGGAATGATGAATGATGAATCAGGAATGATGAATGATGAATCAGGAATGATGAATCAGGAATCAGGAATGATGAATCAGGAATGATGAATGATGAATCAGGAATGATGAATGATGAATCAGGAATGATGAATCAGGAATCAGGAATCAGGAATGATGAATCAGGAATCAGGAATCAGGAATGATGAATCAGGAATGATGAATGACGAATCAGGAATGATGAATGATGAATCAGGAATGAGGAATGACGAATCAGGAATCAGGAATGATGAATCAGGAATAAGGAATGATGAATCAGGAATGATGAATGATGAATGAGGAATGATGAATCAGGAATCAGGAATCAGGAATGATGAATGATGAGTCAGGAATAAGGAATGATGAATCAGGAATGATGAATCAGGAATCTGGAATAATGAATCAGGAATGATGAATGATGAATCAGGAATCAGGAATGATGAATCAGGAATGATGAATGCTGAATCAGCGATGATGAATCAGGAATCAGCAATGATGAATCAGGAATCAGGAATGATGAATCAGGAATAAGGAATGATGAATCAGGAATGATGAATGATGAATCAGGAATCAGGAATGATGAATCAGGAATCAGAAATGATGAATCAGGAATGATGAATGATGAGTCAGGAATCAGCAATGATGAATCAGGAATCAGGAATCAGGAAATAGGAATCAGGAATCAGGAATCAGGAGTGATTAATCAGGAATCAGGAATGATGAATCAGGAATAAGGAATGATGAATCAGGAATGATGAATGATGAATCAGGAATCAGGAATGATGAATCAGGAATCAGGAATGATGAATCAGGAATGATGAATGATGAATCAGGAATGATGAATCAGGAATGATCAATCAGGAATCAGGAATCAGGAATGATGAATCAGGAATCAGGAATCAGGAATGATGAATCAGGAATGATGAATGACGAATCAGGAATGATGAATGATGAATCAGGAATGATGAATGATGAATCAGGAATCAGGAATGATGAATCAGGAATAAGGAATGATGAATCAGGAATGATGAATGATGAATCAGGAATGATGAATCAGGAATCAGGAATCAGGAATGATGAATGATGAGTCAGGAATCAGGAATGATGAATCAGGAATGATGAATCAGGAATCTGGAATGATGAATCAGGAATCAGGAATGATGAATCAGGAATGATGAATGATGAATCAAGAATGATGAATGATGAATCAGGAATCAGGAATCAGGACTGATGAATGATGAGTCAGGAATCAGGAATGATGAATCAGGAATGATGAATCAGGAATCATGAATCAGGAATGATGAGTCAGGAATCAGGAATGATGAATCAGGAATGATGAATCAGGAATCAGGAATGATGAATGATGAATCAGGAATCAGCAATGATGAATCAGGAATCAGGAATGATGAATCAGGAATAAGGAATGATGAATCAGGAATGATGAATGATGAATCAGGAATCAGGAATGATGAATCAGGAATGATGAATCATGAATCATGAATCAGGAATGATGAGTCAGGAATCAGGAATGATGAATCAGGAATGATGAATCAGGAATCAGGAATGATGAATGACGAATCAGGAATCAGCAATGATGAATCAGGAATCAGCAATGATGAATCAGGAATCAGCAATGATGAATCAGGAATCAGGAATCAGGAGTGATTAATCAGGAATAAGGAATGATGAATCAGGAATCAGGAATGATGTATCAGGAATGAGGAATGATCAATCAGGAATGAGGAATGATGAATCAGGAATGAGGATTGATGAATCAGGAATCAGGAATGATGAATCAGGAATCAGGAATCAGGAGTGATTAATCAGGAATCAGGAATGATGAATCAGGAATCAGGAATGATGAATCAGGAATGAGGAATGATCAATCAGGAATGAGGAATGATCAATCAGGAATGAGGAATGATGAATCAGGAATGAGGATTGATGAATAAGGAATGAGGAATGATGAATCAGGAATCAGGAATGATGAATCAGGAATCAGGAATGATGAATCAGGAAAGAGGAATGATGAATCAGGAATCAGGAATCGTGAATCATGAATCAGGAATGATGAATCAGGAATCAGGAATGATGAATCAGGAATCAGGAATGATGAATCAGGAATCAGGAATGATGAATCAGGAATCAGGAATGATGAATCAGGAATCAGGAATGATGAATCAGGAATGATGAATCAGGAATCAGGAATGATGAATCAGGAATGATGAATGATGAATCAGGAATGATGAATGATGAATCAGGAATGATGAATCAGGAATCAGGAATCAGGAATGATGAATCAGGAATCAGGAATCAGGAATGATGAATCAGGAATGATGAATGACGAATCAGGAATGATGAATGATGAATCAGGAATGATGAATGATGAATCAGGAATCAGGAATGATGAATCAGGAATAAGGAATGATGAATCAGGAATGATGAATGATGAATGAGGAATGATGAATCAGGAATCAGGAATCAGGAATGATGAATGATGAGTCAGGAATAAGGAATGATGAATCAGGAATGATGAATCAGGAATCTGGAATAATGAATCAGGAATCAGCAATGATGAATCAGGAATCAGGAATGACGAATCAGGAATCAGGAATGATGAATCAGGAATGATGAATGATGAATCAGTATTCAGGAATGATGAATCAGGAATAAGGAATGATGAATCAGGAATGATGAATGATGAGTCAGGAATCAGGAATGATGAATCAGGAATGATGAATGATGAATCAGGAATCAGGAATGATGAATCAGGAATCAGGAATGATGAATCAGGAATGATGAATGATGAATCAGGAATGATGAATCAGGAATGATGAATCAGGAATCAGGAATCAGGAATGATGAATCAGGAATCAGGAATGATGAATCAGGAATGATGAATGATGAATCAGGAATGATGAATGATGAATCAGGAATGATGAATCAGGAATGATGAATCAGGAATCAGGAATGATGAATCAGGAATCAGGAATGATGAATCAGGAATGATGAATGATGAATCAGGAATGATGAATCAGGAATGATGAATCAGGAATCAGGAATCAGGAATGATGAATCAGGAATCAGGAATCAGGAATGATGAATCAGGAATGATGAATGACGAATCAGGAATGATGAATAAGGAATGAGGAATGATGAATCAGGAATGAGGATTGATGAATAAGGAATGAGGAATGATGAATCAGGAATCAGGAATGATGAATCAGGAATCAGGAATGATGAATCAGGAAAGAGGAATGATGAATCAGGAATCAGGAATCGTGAATCATGAATCAGGAATGATGAATCAGGAATCAGGAATGATGAATCAGGAATCAGGAATGATGAATCAGGAATCAGGAATGATGAATCAGGAATCAGGAATGATGAATCAGGAATCAGGAATGATGAATCAGGAATGATGAATCAGGAATCAGGAATGATGAATCAGGAATGATGAATGATGAATCAGGAATGATGAATGATGAATCAGGAATGATGAATCAGGAATCAGGAATCAGGAATGATGAATCAGGAATCAGGAATCAGGAATGATGAATCAGGAATGATGAATGACGAATCAGGAATGATGAATGATGAATCAGGAATGATGAATGATGAATCAGGAATCAGGAATGATGAATCAGGAATAAGGAATGATGAATCAGGAATGATGAATGATGAATGAGGAATGATGAATCAGGAATCAGGAATCAGGAATGATGAATGATGAGTCAGGAATAAGGAATGATGAATCAGGAATGATGAATCAGGAATCTGGAATAATGAATCAGGAATCAGCAATGATGAATCAGGAATCAGGAATGACGAATCAGGAATCAGGAATGATGAATCAGGAATGATGAATGATGAATCAGTATTCAGGAATGATGAATCAGGAATAAGGAATGATGAATCAGGAATGATGAATGATGAGTCAGGAATCAGGAATGATGAATCAGGAATGATGAATGATGAATCAGGAATCAGGAATGATGAATCAGGAATCAGGAATGATGAATCAGGAATGATGAATGATGAATCAGGAATGATGAATCAGGAATGATGAATCAGGAATCAGGAATCAGGAATGATGAATCAGGAATCAGGAATCAGGAATGATGAATCAGGAATGATGAATGACGAATCAGGAATGATGAATGATGAATCAGGAATGATGAATGATGAATCAGGAATCAGGAATGATGAATCAGGAATAAGGAATGATGAATCAGGAATGATGAATCAGGAATCAGGAATGACGAATCAGGAATCAGGAATGATGAATCAGGAATGATGAATGATGAATCAGTATTCAGGAATGATGAATCAGGAATCAGGAGTGATTAATCAGGAATCAGGAATGATGAATCAGGAATAAGGAATGATGAATCAGGAATGATGAATGATGAATCAGGAATCAGGAATGATGAATCAGGAATCAGGAATGATGAATCAGGAATGATGAATGATGAATCAGGAATGATGAATCAGGAATGATGAATCAGGAATCAGGAATCAGGAATGATGAATCAGGAATCAGGAATCAGGAATGATGAATCAGGAATGATGAATGACGAATCAGGAATGATGAATGATGAATCAGGAATGATGAATGATGAATCAGGAATCAGGAATGATGAATCAGGAATAAGGAATGATGAATCAGGAATGATGAATGATGAATGAGGAATGATGAATCAGGAATCAGGAATCAGGAATGATGAATGATGAGTCAGGAATAAGGAATGATGAATCAGGAATGATGAATCAGGAATCTGGAATAATGAATCAGGAATCAGCAATGATGAATCAGGAATCAGGAATGACGAATCAGGAATCAGGAATGATGAATCAGGAATGATGAATGATGAATCAGTATTCAGGAATGATGAATCAGGAATAAGGAATGATGAATCAGGAATGATGAATGATGAATCAGGAATGATGAATCAGGAATCAGGAATCAGGAATGATGAATGATGAGTCAGGAATCAGGAATGATGAATCAGGAATGATGAATCAGGAATCTGGAATGATGAATCAGGAATCAGGAATGATGAATCAGGAATGATGAATGATGAATCAAGAATGATGAATGATGAATCAGGAATCAGGAATCAGGACTGATGAATGATGAGTCAGGAATCAGGAATGATGAATCAGGAATGATGAATCAGGAATCATGAATCAGGAATGATGAGTCAGGAATCAGGAATGATGAATCAGGAATGATGAATCAGGAATCAGGAATGATGAATGATGAATCAGGAATCAGCAATGATGAATCAGGAATCAGGAATGATGAATCAGGAATAAGGAATGATGAATCAGGAATGATGAATGATGAATCAGGAATCAGGAATGATGAATCAGGAATGATGAATCATGAATCATGAATCAGGAATGATGAGTCAGGAATCAGGAATGATGAATCAGGAATGATGAATCAGGAATCAGGAATGATGAATGATGAATCAGGAATCAGCAATGATGAATCAGGAATCAGCAATGATGAATCAGGAATCAGCAATGATGAATCAGGAATCAGGAATCAGGAGTGATTAATCAGGAATAAGGAATGATGAATCAGGAATCAGGAATGATGTATCAGGAATGAGGAATGATCAATCAGGAATGAGGAATGATGAATCAGGAATGAGGATTGATGAATCAGGAATCAGGAATGATGAATCAGGAATCAGGAATCAGGAGTGATTAATCAGGAATCAGGAATGATGAATCAGGAATCAGGAATGATGAATCAGGAATGAGGAATGATCAATCAGGAATGAGGAATGATCAATCAGGAATGAGGAATGATGAATCAGGAATGAGGATTGATGAATAAGGAATGAGGAATGATGAATCAGGAATCAGGAATGATGAATCAGGAATCAGGAATGATGAATCAGGAAAGAGGAATGATGAATCAGGAATCAGGAATCGTGAATCATGAATCAGGAATGATGAATCAGGAATCAGGAATGATGAATCAGGAATCAGGAATGATGAATCAGGAATCAGGAATGATGAATCAGGAATCAGGAATGATGAATCAGGAATCAGGAATCAGGAATGATGAATGATGAGTCAGGAATCAGGAATGATGAATCAGGAATGATGAATCAGGAATCTGGAATGATGAATCAGGAATCAGGAATGATGAATCAGGAATGATGAATGATGAATCAAGAATGATGAATGATGAATCAGGAATCAGGAATCAGGACTGATGAATGATGAGTCAGGAATCAGGAATGATGAATCAGGAATGATGAATCAGGAATCATGAATCAGGAATGATGAGTCAGGAATCAGGAATGATGAATCAGGAATGATGAATCAGGAATCAGGAATGATGAATGATGAATCAGGAATCAGCAATGATGAATCAGGAATCAGGAATGATGAATCAGGAATAAGGAATGATGAATCAGGAATGATGAATGATGAATCAGGAATCAGGAATGATGAATCAGGAATGATGAATCATGAATCATGAATCAGGAATGATAAGTCAGGAATCAGGAATGATGAATCAGGAATGATGAATCAGGAATCAGGAATGATGAATGATGAATCAGGAATCAGCAATGATGAATCAGGAATCAGCAATGATGAATCAGGAATCAGCAATGATGAATCAGGAATCAGGAATCAGGAGTGATTAATCAGGAATAAGGAATGATGAATCAGGAATCAGGAATGATGTATCAGGAATGAGGAATGATCAATCAGGAATGAGGAATGATGAATCAGGAATGAGGATTGATGAATCAGGAATCAGGAATGATGAATCAGGAATCAGGAATCAGGAGTGATTAATCAGGAATCAGGAATGATGAATCAGGAATCAGGAATGATGAATCAGGAATGAGGAATGATCAATCAGGAATGAGGAATGATCAATCAGGAATGAGGAATGATGAATCAGGAATGAGGATTGATGAATAAGGAATGAGGAATGATGAATCAGGAATCAGGAATGATGAATCAGGAATCAGGAATGATGAATCAGGAAAGAGGAATGATGAATCAGGAATCAGGAATCGTGAATCATGAATCAGGAATGATGAATCAGGAATCAGGAATGATGAATCAGGAATCAGGAATGATGAATCAGGAATCAGGAATGATGAATCAGGAATCAGGAATGATGAATCAGGAATCAGGAATGATGAATCAGGAATGATGAATCAGGAATCAGGAATGATGAATCAGGAATGATGAATGATGAATCAGGAATGATGAATGATGAATCAGGAATGATGAATCAGGAATCAGGAATCAGGAATGATGAATCAGGAATCAGGAATCAGGAATGATGAATCAGGAATGATGAATGACGAATCAGGAATGATGAATGATGAATCAGGAATGATGAATGATGAATCAGGAATCAGGAATGATGAATCAGGAATAAGGAATGATGAATCAGGAATGATGAATGATGAATGAGGAATGATGAATCAGGAATCAGGAATCAGGAATGATGAATGATGAGTCAGGAATAAGGAATGATGAATCAGGAATGATGAATCAGGAATCTGGAATAATGAATCAGGAATCAGCAATGATGAATCAGGAATCAGGAATGACGAATCAGGAATCAGGAATGATGAATCAGGAATGATGAATGATGAATCAGTATTCAGGAATGATGAATCAGGAATAAGGAATGATGAATCAGGAATGATGAATGATGAGTCAGGAATCAGGAATGATGAATCAGGAATGATGAATGATGAATCAGGAATCAGGAATGATGAATCAGGAATCAGGAATGATGAATCAGGAATGATGAATGATGAATCAGGAATGATGAATCAGGAATGATGAATCAGGAATCAGGAATCAGGAATGATGAATCAGGAATCAGGAATCAGGAATGATGAATCAGGAATGATGAATGACGAATCAGGAATGATGAATGATGAATCAGGAATGATGAATGATGAATCAGGAATCAGGAATGATGAATCAGGAATAAGGAATGATGAATCAGGAATGATGAATCAGGAATCAGGAATGACGAATCAGGAATCAGGAATGATGAATCAGGAATGATGAATGATGAATCAGTATTCAGGAATGATGAATCAGGAATCAGGAGTGATTAATCAGGAATCAGGAATGATGAATCAGGAATAAGGAATGATGAATCAGGAATGATGAATGATGAATCAGGAATCAGGAATGATGAATCAGGAATCAGGAATGATGAATCAGGAATGATGAATGATGAATCAGGAATGATGAATCAGGAATGATGAATCAGGAATCAGGAATCAGGAATGATGAATCAGGAATCAGGAATCAGGAATGATGAATCAGGAATGATGAATGACGAATCAGGAATGATGAATGATGAATCAGGAATGATGAATGATGAATCAGGAATCAGGAATGATGAATCAGGAATAAGGAATGATGAATCAGGAATGATGAATGATGAATCAGGAATGATGAATCAGGAATCAGGAATCAGGAATGATGAATGATGAGTCAGGAATCAGGAATGATGAATCAGGAATGATGAATCAGGAATCTGGAATGATGAATCAGGAATCAGGAATGATGAATCAGGAATGATGAATGATGAATCAAGAATGATGAATGATGAATCAGGAATCAGGAATCAGGACTGATGAATGATGAGTCAGGAATCAGGAATGATGAATCAGGAATGATGAATCAGGAATCATGAATCAGGAATGATGAGTCAGGAATCAGGAATGATGAATCAGGAATGATGAATCAGGAATCAGGAATGATGAATGATGAATCAGGAATCAGCAATGATGAATCAGGAATCAGGAATGATGAATCAGGAATAAGGAATGATGAATCAGGAATGATGAACGATGAATCAGGAATCAGGAATGATGAATCAGGAATGATGAATCATGAATCATGAATCAGGAATGATGAGTCAGGAATCAGGAATGATGAATCAGGAATGATGAATCAGGAATCAGGAATGATGAATGATGAATCAGGAATCAGCAATGATGAATCAGGAATCAGGAATGATGAATCAGGAATCAGGAATCAGGAGTGATTAATCAGGAATAAGGAATGATGAATCAGGAATCAGGAATGATGTATCAGGAATGAGGAATGATCAATCAGGAATGAGGAATGATGAATCAGGAATGAGGATTGATGAATCAGGAATCAGGAATGATGAATCAGGAATCAGGAATCAGGAGTGATTAATCAGGAATCAGGAATGATGAATCAGGAATCAGGAATGATGAATCAGGAATGAGGAATGATCAATCAGGAATGAGGAATGATCAATCAGGAATGAGGAATGATGAATCAGGAATGAGGATTGATGAATCAGGAATGAGGAATGATGAATCAGGAATCAGGAATGATGAATCAGGAATCAGGAATGATGAATCAGGAAAGAGGAATGATGAATCAGGAATCAGGAATCGTGAATCATGAATCAGGAATGATGAATCAGGAATCAGGAATGATGAATCAGGAATCAGGAATGATGAATCAGGAATCAGGAATGATGAATCAGGAATCAGGAATGATGAATCAGGAATCAGGAATGATGAATCAGGAATCAGGAATGATGAATCAGGAATGATGAATCAGGAATGATGAATCAGGAATCAGGAATCAGGAATGATGAATCAGGAATCAGGAATGATGAATGATGAATCAGGAATCAGGAATGATGAATCAGGAATGATGAATCATGAATCATGAATCATGAATCAGGAATGATGAGTCAGGAATCAGGAATGATGAATCAGGAATGATGAATCAGGAATCAGGAATGATGAATGATGAATCAGGAATCAGCAATTATGAATCAGGAATCAGGAATGATGAATCAGGAATCAGGAATCAGGAGTGATTAATCAGGAATAAGGAATGATGAATCAGGAATCAGGAATGATGTATCAGGAATGAGGAATGATCAATCAGGAATGAGGAATGATGAATCAGGAATGAGGATTGATGAATCAGGAATCAGGAATGATGAATCAGGAATCAGGAATGATGAATCAGGAATCAGGAATGATGAATCAGGAAAGAGGAATGATGAATCAGGAATCAGGAATCGTGAATCATGAATCAGGAATGATGAATCAGGAATGAGGAATGATGAATCAGGAATCAGGAATGATGAATCAGGAATCAGGAATGAGGAATGATGAATCAGGAATCATGAATGATGAATCGGGAATCAGGAATCAGAAATGATGAATCAGGAATGATGATTCAGGATTCAGGAATGATGAATCATGAATCAGAAATGATGAATCAGGAATCAGGAATGATGAATCAGGAATCAGGAATGATGAATCAGGAATCAGGAATGATGAGTCAGGAATCAGCAATGATGAATCAGGAATCAGGAATGATGAATCAGGAATCAGGAATGATGAATGACGAATCAGGAATGATGAATGATGAATCGGGAATGATGAATGATGAATCAGGAATCATGAATGATGAATCAGGAATAAGGAATGATGAATCAGGAATGATGAATGATGAATCAGGAATGATGAATCAGGAATCAGGAATCAGGAATGATGAATGATGAGTCAGGAATCAGGAATGATGAATCAGGAATGATGAATCAGGAATCTGGAATGATGAATCAGGAATCAGGAATGATGAATCAGGAATGATGAATGATGAATCAAGAACGATGAATGATGAATCAGGAATCAGGAATCAGGAATGATGAATGATGAGTCAGGAATCAGGAATGATGAATCAGGAATGATGAATCAGGAATCAGGAATCAGGAATGATGAATCAGGAATCAGGAATGATGAATCAGGAATGATGAATGATGAATCATGAATCAGGAATGATGAGTCAGGAATCAGGAATGATGAATCAGGAATGATGAATCAGGAATCAGGAATGATGAATGATGAATCAGGAATCAGCAATGATGAATCAGGAATCAGGAATGATGAATCAGGAAAGAGGAATGATGAATCAGGAATCAGGAATCGTGAATCATGAATCAGGAATGATGAATCAGGAATCAGGAATGATGAATCAGGAATCAGGAATGATGAATCAGGAATCAGGAATGAGGAATGATGAATCAGGAATCATGAATGATGAATCGGGAATCAGGAATCAGAAATGATGAATCAGGAATGATGATTCAGGATTCAGGAATGATGAATCATGAATCAGGAATGATGAATCAGGAATCAGGAATGATGAATCAGGAATCAGGAATGATGAATCAGGAATCAGGAATGATGAATCAGGAATCAGGAATGATGAGTCAGGAATCAGCAATGATGAATCAGGAATCAGGAATGATGAATCAGGAATCAGGAATGATGAATGACGAATCAGGAATGATGAATGATGAATCGGGAATGATGAATGATGAATCAGGAATCATGAATGATGAATCAGGAATAAGGAATGATGAATCAGGAATGATGAATGATGAATCAGGAATGATGAATCAGGAATCAGGAATCAGGAATGATGAATGATGAGTCAGGAATCAGGAATGATGAATCAGGAATGATGAATCAGGAATCTGGAATGATGAATCAGGAATCAGGAATGATGAATCAGGAATGATGAATGATGAATCAAGAACGATGAATGATGAATCAGGAATCAGGAATCAGGAATGATGAATGATGAGTCAGGAATCAGGAATGATGAATCAGGAATGATGAATCAGGAATCAGGAATCAGGAATGATGAATCAGGAATCAGGAATGATGAATCAGGAATGATGAATGATGAATCATGAATCAGGAATGATGAGTCAGGAATCAGGAATGATGAATCAGGAATGATGAATCAGGAATCAGGAATGATGAATGATGAATCAGGAATCAGCAATGATCAATCAGGAATCAGGAATGATGAATCAGGAATCAGGAATCAGGAGTGATTAATCAGGAATAAGGAATGATGAATCAGGAATCAGGAATGATGTATCAGGAATGAGGAATGATCAATCAGGAATGAGGAATGATGAATCAGGAATGAGGATTGATGAATCAGGAATGAGGAATGATGAATCAGGAATCAGGAATGATGAATCAGGAATCAGGAATGATGAATCAGGAAAGAGGAATGATGAATCAGGAATCAGGAATCGTGAATCATGAATCAGGAATGATGAATCAGGAATCAGGAATGATGAATCAGGAATCAGGAATGATGAATCAGGAATCAGGAATGAGGAATGATGAATCAGGAATCATGAATGATGAATCGGGAATCAGGAATCAGAAATGATGAATCAGGAATGATGATTCAGGATTCAGGAATGATGAATCATGAATCAGGAATGATGAATCAGGAATCAGGAATGATGAATCAGGAATCAGGAATGATGAATCAGGAATCAGGAATGATGAATCAGGAATCAGGAATGATGAGTCAGCAATCAGCAATGATGAATCAGGAATCAGGAATGATGAATCAGGAATCAGGAATGATGAATGACGAATCAGGAATGATGAATGATGAATCGGGAATGATGAATGATGAATCAGGAATCATGAATGATGAATCAGGAATAAGGAATGATGAATCAGGAATGATGAATGATGAATCAGGAATGATGAATCAGGAATCAGGAATCAGGAATGATGAATGATGAGTCAGGAATCAGGAATGATGAATCAGGAATGATGAATCAGGAATCTGGAATGATGAATCAGGAATCAGGAATGATGAATCAGGAATGATGAATGATGAATCAAGAATGATGAATGATGAATCAGGAATCAGGAATCAGGAATGATGAATGATGAGTCAGGAATCAGGAATGATGAATCAGGAATGATGAATCAGGAATCAGGAATCAGGAATGATGAATCAGGAATCAGGAATGATGAATCAGGAATGATGAATGATGAATCATGAATCAGGAATGATGAGTCAGGAATCAGGAATGATGAATCAGGAATGATGAATCAGGAATCAGGAATGATGAATGATGAATCAGGAATCAGCAATGATGAATCAGGAATCAGGAATGATGAATCAGGAATCAGGAATCAGGAGTGATTAATCAGGAATCAGGAATGATGAATCAGGAATCAGGAATGATGTATCAGGAATGAGGAATGATCAATCAGGAATGAGGAATGATGAATCAGGAATGAGGATTGATGAATCAGGAATGAGGAATGATGAATCAGGAATCAGGAATGATGAATCAGGAATCAGGAATGATGAATCAGGAAAGAGGAATCAGGAATCAGGAATCAGGAATCGTGAATCATGAATCAGGAATGATGAATCAGGAATCAGGAATGATGAATCAGGAATCAGGAATGATGAATCAGGAATCAGGAATGAGGAATGATGAATCAGGAATCATGAATGATGAATCGGGAATCAGGAATCAGAAATGATGAATCAGGAATGATGAATCAGGATTCAGGAATGATGAATCAGGAATCAGGAATGAAGAATCAGGAATGATGAATGATGAATCAGGAATGATGAATGATGAATCAGGAATGATGAATGATGAATCAGGAATGATGAATGATGAATCAGGAATGATGAATCAGGAATAAGGAATGATGAATCAGGAATGATGAATGATGAATCAGGAATGATGAATCAGGTATCAGGAATCAGGAATGATGAATGATGAGTCAGGAATGATGAATCAGGAATCAGGAATGATGAATCAGGAATCAGCAATGATGAATCAGGAATCAGGAATGATGAATCAGGAATCAGGAATCAGGAGTGATTAATCAGGAATAAGGAATGATGAATCAGGAATCAGGAATGATGTATCAGGAATGAGGAATGATCAATCAGGAATGAGGAATGATGAATCAGGAATGAGGTTTGATGAATCAGGAATGAGGAATGATGAATCAGGAATCAGGAATGATGAATCAGGAATCAGGAATGATGAATCAGGAAAGAGGAATGATGAATCAGGAATCAGGAATCGTGAATCATGAATCAGGAATGATGAATCAGGAATCAGGAATGATGAATCAGGAATCAGGAATGATGAATCAGGAATCAGGAATGAGGAATGATGAATCAGGAATCATGAATGATGAATCGGGAATCAGGAATCAGAAATGATGAATCAGGAATGATGATTCAGGATTCAGGAATGATGAATCATGAATCAGGAATGATGAATCAGGAATCAGGAATGATGAATCAGGAATCAGGAATGATGAATCAGGAATCAGGAATGATGAATCAGGAATCAGGAATGATGAGTCAGGAATCAGCAATGATGAATCAGGAATCAGGAATGATGAATCAGGAATCAGGAATGATGAATGACGAATCAGGAATGATGAATGATGAATCGGGAATGATGAATGATGAATCAGGAATCATGAATGATGAATCAGGAATAAGGAATGATGAATCAGGAATGATGAATGATGAATCAGGAATGATGAATCAGGAATCAGGAATCAGGAATGATGAATGATGAGTCAGGAATCAGGAATGATGAATCAGGAATGATGAATCAGGAATCTGGAATGATGAATCAGGAATCAGGAATGATGAATCAGGAATGATGAATGATGAATCAAGAATGATGAATGATGAATCAGGAATCAGGAATCAGGAATGATGAATGATGAGTCAGGAATCAGGAATGATGAATCAGGAATGATGAATCAGGAATCAGGAATCAGGAATGATGAATCAGGAATCAGGAATGATGAATCAGGAATGATGAATGATGAATCATGAATCAGGAATGATGAGTCAGGAATCAGGAATGATGAATCAGGAATGATGAATCAGGAATCAGGAATGATGAATGATGAATCAGGAATCAGCAATGATGAATCAGGAATCAGGAATGATGAATCAGGAATCAGGAATCAGGAGTGATTAATCAGGAATAAGGAATGATGAATCAGGAATCAGGAATGATGTATCAGGAATGAGGAATGATCAATCAGGAATGAGGAATGATGAATCAGGAATGAGGATTGATGAATCAGGAATGAGGAATGATGAATCAGGAATCAGGAATGATGAATCAGGAATCAGGAATGATGAATCAGGAAAGAGGAATGATGAATCAGGAATCAGGAATCGTGAATCATGAATCAGGAATGATGAATCAGGAATCAGGAATGATGAATCAGGAATCAGGAATGATGAATCAGGAATCAGGAATGAGGAATGATGAATCAGGAATCATGAATGATGAATCGGGAATCAGGAATCAGAAATGATGAATCAGGAATGATGAATCAGGATTCAGGAATGATGAATCAGGAATCAGGAATGAAGAATCAGGAATGATGAATGATGAATCAGGAATGATGAATGATGAATCAGGAATGATGAATGATGAATCAGGAATGATGAATGATGAATCAGGAATGATGAATCAGGAATAAGGAATGATGAATCAGGAATGATGAATGATGAATCAGGAATGATGAATCAGGTATCAGGAATCAGGAATGATGAATGATGAGTCAGGAATGAGGAATGATGAATCAGGAATCAGGAATCAGGAATGATGAATCAGGAATCAGGAATCAGGAATCAGGAATGATGAATCAGGAATGATGAATGACGAATCAGGAATCAGGAATGATGAATCAGGAATGATGAATGATGAATCAGGAATGATGAATCAGGAATGATGAATCAGGAATCAGGAATCAGGAATGAGGAATCAGGAATCAGGAATGAGGAATGATGAATGATGAATCATGAATCAGGAATGATGAATGATGAATCAGGAATCAGAAATGATGAATCAGGAATGATGAATGATGAATCAGGAATGATGAATGATGAATCAGGAATGATGAATCAGGAATAATGAATCAGGAATGATGAATGATGAATCAGGAATGATGAATCAGGAATGATGAATCAGGAATGATGAATCAGGAATGACGAATGATGAATCAGGAATGATGAATCAGGAATCAGGAATCAGGAATGATGAATCAGGAATGATGAATGACGAATCAGGAATGATGAATGATGAATCAGGAATGATGAATGATGAATCAGGAATCAGGAATGATGAATCAGGAATAAGGAATGATGAATCAGGAATGATGAATGATGAATCAGGAATGATGAATCAGGAATCAGGAATCAGGAATGATGAATGATGAGTCAGGAATAAGGAATGATGAATCAGGAATGATGAATCAGGAATCTGGAATGATGAATCAGGAATGATGAATGATGAATCAGGAATCAGGAATGATGAATCAGGAATGATGAATGCTGAATCAGCGATGATGAATCAGGAATCAGCAATGATGAATCAGGAATCAGGAATGACGAATCAGGAATCAGGAATGATGAATCAGGAATGATGAATGATGAATCAGGAATGATGAATCAGGAATCAGGAATCAGGAATCAGGAATGATGAATGATGAGTCAGGAATCAGGAATGATGAATCAGGAATCAGGAATCAGGAATGATGAATCAGGAATCAGGAATCAGGAATGATGAATCAGGAATGATGAATGACGAATCAGGAATCAGGAATGATGAATCAGGAATGATGAATGATGAATCAGGAATGATGAATCAGGAATGATGAATCAGGAATCAGGAATCAGGAATGATGAATCAGGAATCAGGAATGAGGAATGATGAATCATGAATCATGAATCAGGAATGATGAATGATGAATCAGGAATCAGAAATGATGAATCAGGAATGATGAATGATGAATCAGGAATGATGAATCAGGAATAATGAATCATGAATGATGAATGATGAATCAGGAATGATGAATCAGGATTCAGGAATGATGAATCAGGAATCAGGAATGAAGAATCAGGAATGATGAATGATGAATCAGGAATGATGAATGATGAATCAGGAATGATGAATGATGAATCAGGAATGATGAATGATGAATCAGGAATGATGAATCAGGAATAAGGAATGATGAATCAGGAATGATGAATGATGAATCAGGAATGATGAATCAGGTATGAGGAATCAGGAATGATGAATGATGAGTCAGGAATGATGAATCAGGAATCAGGAATGATGAATCAGGAATCAGCAATGATGAATCAGGAATCAGGAATGATGAATCAGGAATCAGGAATCAGGAGTGATTAATCAGGATTAAGGAATGATGAATCAGGAATCAGGAATGATGTATCAGGAATGAGGAATGATCAATCAGGAATGAGGAATGATGAATCAGGAATGAGGATTGATGAATCAGGAATGAGGAATGATGAATCAGGAATCAGGAATGATGAATCAGGAATCAGGAATGATGAATCAGGAAAGAGGAATGATGAATCAGGAATCAGGAATCGTGAATCATGAATCAGGAATGATGAATCAGGAATCAGGAATGATGAATCAGGAATCAGGAATGATGAATCAGGAATCAGGAATGAGGAATGATGAATCAGGAATCATGAATGATGAATCGGGAATCAGGAATCATAAATGATGAATCAGGAATGATGATTCAGGATTCAGGAATGATGAATCATGAATCAGGAATGATGAATCAGGAATCAGGAATGATGAATCAGGAATCAGGAATGATGAATCAGGAATCAGGAATGATGAATCAGGAATCAAGAATGATGAGTCAGGAATCAGCAATGATGAATCAGGAATCAGGAATGATGAATCAGGAATCAGGAATGATGAATGACGAATCAGGAATGATGAATGATGAATCGGGAATGATGAATGATGAATCAGGAATCATGAATGATGAATCAGGAATAAGGAATGATGAATCAGGAATGATGAATGATGAATCAGGAATGATGAATCAGGAATCAGGAATCAGGAATGATGAATGATGAGTCAGGAATCAGGAATGATGAATCAGGAATGATGAATCAGGAATCTGGAATGATGAATCAGGAATCAGGAATGATGAATCAGGAATGATGAATGATGAATCAAGAATGATGAATGATGAATCAGGAATCAGGAATCAGGAATGATGAATGATGAGTCAGGAATCAGGAATGATGAATCAGGAATGATGAATCAGGAATCAGGAATCAGGAATGATGAATCAGGAATCAGGAATGATGAATCAGGAATGATGAATGATGAATCATGAATCAGGAATGATGAGTCAGGAATCAGGAATGATGAATCAGGAATGATGAATCAGGAATCAGGAATGATGAATGATGAATCAGGAATCAGCAATGATGAATCAGGAATCAGGAATGATGAATCAGGAATCAGGAATCAGGAGTGATAAATCAGGAATAAGGAATGATGAATCAGGAATCAGGAATGATGTATCAGGAATGAGGAATGATCAATCAGGAATGAGGAATGATCAATCAGGAATGAGGAATGATGAATCAGGAATGAGGATTGATGAATCAGGAATGAGGAATGATGAATCAGGAATCAGGAATGATGAATCAGGAATCAGGAATGATGAATCAGGAAAGAGGAATGATGAATCAGGAATCAGGAATCGTGAATCATGAATCAGGAATGATGAATCAGGAATCAGGAATGATGAATCAGGAATCAGGAATGATGAATCAGGAATCAGGAATGAGGAATGATGAATCAGGAATCATGAATGATGAATCGGGAATCAGGAATCAGAAATGATGAATCAGGAATGATGAATCAGGATTCAGGAATGATGAATCAGGAATCAGGAATGAAGAATCAGGAATGATGAATGATGAATCAGGAATGATGAATGATGAATCAGGAATGATGAATGATGAATCAGGAATGATGAATGATGAATCAGGAATGATGAATCAGGAATAAGGAATGATGAATCAGGAATGATGAATGATGAATCAGGAATGATGAATCAGGTATCAGGAATCAGGAATGATGAATGATGAGTCAGGAATGAGGAATGATGAATCAGGAATCAGGAATCAGGAATGATGAATCAGGAATCAGGAATCAGGAATGATGAATCAGGAATGATGAATGACGAATCAGGAATCAGGAATGATGAATCAGGAATGATGAATGATGAATCAGGAATGATGAATCAGGAATGATGAATCAGGAATCAGGAATCAGGAATGAGGAATCAGGAATCAGGAATGAGGAATGATGAATGATGAATCATGAATCAGGAATGATGAATGATGAATCAGGAATCAGAAATGATGAATCAGGAATGATGAATGATGAATCAGGAATGATGAATGATGAATCAGGAATGATGAATCAGGAATAATGAATCAGGAATGATGAATGATGAATCAGGAATGATGAATCAGGAATGATGAATCAGGAATCAGGAATGATGAATCAGGAATGACGAATGATGAATCAGGAATGATGAATCAGGAATCAGGAATCAGGAATGATGAATCAGGAATGATGAATGACGAATCAGGAATGATGAATGATGAATCAGGAATGATGAATGATGAATCAGGAATCAGGAATGATGAATCAGGAATAAGGAATGATGAATCAGGAATGATGAATGATGAATCAGGAATGATGAATCAGGAATCAGGAATCAGGAATGATGAATGATGAGTCAGGAATAAGGAATGATGAATCAGGAATGATGAATCAGGAATCTGGAATGATGAATCAGGAATGATGAATGATGAATCAGGAATCAGGAATGATGAATCAGGAATGATGAATGCTGAATCAGCGATGATGAATCAGGAATCAGCAATGATGAATCAGGAATCAGGAATGACGAATCAGGAATCAGGAATGATGAATCAGGAATGATGAATGATGAATCAGGAATGATGAATCAGGAATCAGGAATCAGGAATGATGAATGATGAGTCAGGAATCAGGAATGATGAATCAGGAATCAGGAATCAGGAATGATGAATCAGGAATCAGGAATCAGGAATGATGAATCAGGAATGATGAATGACGAATCAGGAATCAGGAATGATGAATCAGGAATGATGAATGATGAATCAGGAATGATGAATCAGGAATGATGAATCAGGAATCAGGAATCAGGAATGATGAATCAGGAATCAGGAATGAGGAATGATGAATCATGAATCATGAATCAGGAATGATGAATGATGAATCAGGAATCAGAAATGATGAATCAGGAATGATGAATGATGAATCAGGAATGATGAATCAGGAATAATGAATCATGAATGATGAATGATGAATCAGGAATGATGAATCAGGAATGATGAATCAGGAATCAGGAATGATGAATCAGGAATGACGAATGATGAATCAGGAATGATGAATGATGAATCAGGAATGATGAATCAGGAATCAGGAATGATGAATCAGGAATGATGAATGATGAATCAGGAATGATGAATCAGGAATCAGGAATCAGGAATGATGAATCAGGAATCAGGAATCAGGAATGATGAATCAGGAATGATGAATGCTGAATCAGCGATGATGAATCAGGAATCAGCAATGATGAATCAGGAATCAGGAATGACGAATCAGGAATGATGAATCAGGAATGATGAATGATGAATCAGTATTCAGGAATGATGAATCAGGAATAAGGAATGATGAATCAGGAATCAGGAATGATGAATCAGGAATGATGAATGATGAATCAGTATTCAGGAATGATGAATCAGGAATAAGGAATGATGAATCAGGAATGATGAATGATGAGTCAGGAATCAGGAATGATGAATCAGGAATAAGGAATGATGAATCAGGAATGATGAATGATGAATCAGGAATGATGAATCAGGAATCAGGAATCAGGAATGATGAATGATGAGTCAGGAATCAGGAATGATGAATCAGGAATCAGGAATCAGGAATGATGATTCAGGAATCAGGAATCAGGAATGATGAATCAGGAATGATGAATGACGAATCAGGAATCAGGAATGATGAATCAGGAATGATGAATGATGAATCAGGAATGATGAATCAGGAATGATGAATCAGGAATCAGGAATCAGGAATGATGAATCAGGAATCAGGAATGAGGAATGATGAATCACGAATCATGAATCAGGAATGATGAATGATGAATCAGGAATCAGAAATGATGAATCAGGAATGATGAATGATGAATCAGGAATGATGAATCAGGAATAATGAATCAGGAATGATGAATGATGAATCAGGAATAATGAATCAGGAATGATGAATCAGGAATCAGGAATGATGAATCAGGAATGACGAATGATGAATCAGGAATGATGAATGATGAATCAGGAATGATGAATCAGGAATCAGGAATGATGAATCAGGAATGATGAATGATGAATCAGGAATGATGAAAGATGAATCAGGAATGATGAATCAGGAATCAGGAATCAGGAATGATGAATCAGGAATCAGGAATCAGGAATGATGAATCAGGAATGATGAATGACGAATCAGGAATGATGAATGATGAATCAGGAATGATGAATGATGAATCAGGAATCAGGAATGATGAATCAGGAATAAGGAATGATGAATCAGAAATGATGAATGATGAATCAGGAATGATGAATCAGGATTCAGGAATCAGGAATGATGAATGATGAGTCAGGAATAAGGAATGATGAAGCAGGAATGATGAATCAGGAATCTGGAATGATGAATCAGGAATGATGAATGATGAATCAGGAATCAGGAATGATGAATCAGGAATGATGAATGCTGAATCAGCGATGATGAATCAGGAATCAGCAATGATGAATCAGGAATCAGGAATGACGAATCAGGAATCAGGAATGATGAATCAGGAATGATGAATGATGAATCAGTATTCAGGAATGATGAATCAGGAATAAGGAATGATGAATCAGGAATGATGAATGATGAGTCAGGAATCAGGAATGATGAATCAGGAATAAGGAATGATGAATCAGGAATGATGAATGATGAATCAGGAATCAGGAATGATGAATCAGGAATCAGGAATGATGAATCAGGAATGATGAATGATGAGTCAGGAATCAGCAATGATGAATCAGGAATCAGCAATGATGAATCAGGAATCAGGAATCAGGAATGATGAATCAGGAATGATGAATGATGAATCAGTATTCAGGAATGATGAATCAGGAATGAGGAATGATCAATCAGGAATGAGGAATGATGAATCAGGAATGAGGATTGATGAATCAGGAATGAGGAATGATGAATCAGGAATGAGGAATGATGAATCAGGAATCAGGAATGATGAATCAGGAATCAGGAATCGTGAATCATGAATCAGGAATGATGAATCAGGAATCAGGAATGATGAATCAGGAATCAGGAATGATGAATCAGGAATTAGGAATGATGAATCAGGAATCAGGAATGATGAATCAGGAATCAGGAATGATGAATCAGGAATGATGAATGATGAATCAGGAATGATGAATCAGGAATGATGAATCAGGAATCAGGAATCAGGAATGATGAATCAGGAATCAGGAATCAGGAATGATGAATCAGGAATGATGAATGACGAATCAGGAATGATGAATTATGAATCAGGAATGATGAATGATGAATCAGGAATCAGGAATGATGAATCAGGAATAAGGAATGATGAATCAGGAATGATGAATGATGAATCAGGAATGATGAATCAGGAATCAGGAATCAGGAATGATGAATGATGAGTCAGGAATCAGGAATGATGAATCAGGAATGATGAATCAGGAATCTGGAATGATGAATCAGGAATCAGGAATGATGAATCAGGAATGATGAATGATGAATCAGGAATGATGAATGATGAATCAGGAATCAGGAATCAGGAATGATGAATGATGAGTCAGGAATCAGGAATGATGAATCAGGAATGATGAATCAGGAATCAGGAATGATGAATGATGAATCAGGAATCAGCAATGATGAATCAGGAATCAGGAATGATGAATCAGGAATCAGGAATCAGGAGTGATTAATCAGGAATAAGGAATGATGAATCAGGAATCAGGAATGATGTATCAGGAATGAGGAATGATCAATCAGGAATGAGGAATGATGAATCAGGAATGAGGATTGATGAATCAGGAATGAGGAATGATGAATCAGGAATCAGGAATGATGAATCAGGAATCAGGAATGATGAATCAGGAAAGAGGAATGATGAATCAGGAATCAGGAATCGTGAATCATGAATCAGGAATGATGAATCAGGAATCAGGAATGAGGAATGATGAATCAGGAATCATGAATGATGAATCGGGAATCAGGAATCAGAAATGATGAATCAGGAATGATGAATCAGGATTCAGGAATGATGAATCAGGAATCAGGAATGATGAATCAGGAATGATGAATGATGAATCAGGAATGATGAATGATGAATCAGGAATGATGAATGATGAATCAGGAATGATGGATGATGAATCAGGAATGATGAATCAGGAATAAGGAATGATGAATCAGGAATGATGAATGATGAATCAGGAATGATGAATCAGGAATCAGGAATCAGGAATGATGAATGATGAGTCAGGAATCAGGAATGATGAATCAGGAATCAGGAATCAGGAATGATGAATCAGGAATCAGGAATCAGGAATGATGAATCAGGAATGATGAATGACGAATCAGGAATCAGGAATGATGAATCCGGAATGATGAATGATGAATCAGGAATGATGAATCAGGAATGATGAATCAGGAATCAGGAATCAGGAATGATGAATCAGGATTGAGGAATGAGGAATGATGAATGATGAATCAGGAATGATGAATGATGAATCAGGAATCAGAAATGATGAATCAGGAATGATGAATGATGAATCAGGAATGATGAATGATGAATCAGGAATGATGAATCAGGAATAATGAATCAGGAATGATGAATGATGAATCAGGAATGATGAATCAGGAATGATGAATCAGGAATCAGGAATGATGAATCAGGAATGATGAATGATGAATCAGGAATGATGAATGATGAATCAGGAATGATGAATCAGGAATCAGGAATGATGAATCAGGAATGATGAATGATGAATCAGGAATGATGAATGATGAATCAGGAATGATGAATCAGGAATCAGGAATCAGGAATGATGAATCAGGAATCAGGAATCAGGAATGATGAATCAGGAATGATGAATGACGAATCAGGAATGATGAATGATGAATCAGGAATGAGGAATGACGAATCAGGAATCAGGAATGATGAATCAGGAATAAGGAATGATGAATCAGGAATGATGAATGATGAATGAGGAATGATGAATCAGGAATCAGGAATCAGGAATGATGAATGATGAGTCAGGAATAAGGAATGATGAATCAGGAATGATGAATCAGGAATCTGGAATAATGAATCAGGAATGATGAATGATGAATCAGGAATCAGGAATGATGAATCAGGAATGATGAATGCTGAATCAGCGATGATGAATCAGGAATCAGCAATGATGAATCAGGAATCAGGAATGATGAATCAGGAATAAGGAATGATGAATCAGGAATGATGAATGATGAATCAGGAATCAGGAATGATGAATCAGGAATCAGAAATGATGAATCAGGAATGATGAATGATGAGTCAGGAATCAGCAATGATGAATCAGGAATCAGGAATCAGGAAATAGGAATCAGGAATCAGGAATCAGGAGTGATTAATCAGGAATCAGGAATGATGAATCAGGAATAAGGAATGATGAATCAGGAATGATGAATGATGAATCAGGAATCAGGAATGATGAATCAGGAATCAGGAATGATGAATCAGGAATGATGAATGATGAATCAGGAATGATGAATCAGGAATGATGAATCAGGAATCAGGAATCAGGAATGATGAATCAGGAATCAGGAATCAGGAATGATGAATCAGGAATGATGAATGACGAATCAGGAATGATGAATGATGAATCAGGAATGATGAATGATGAATCAGGAATCAGGAATGATGAATCAGGAATAAGGAATGATGAATCAGGAATGATGAATGATGAATCAGGAATGATGAATCAGGAATCAGGAATCAGGAATGATGAATGATGAGTCAGGAATCAGGAATGATGAATCAGGAATGATGAATCAGGAATCTGGAATGATGAATCAGGAATCAGGAATGATGAATCAGGAATGATGAATGATGAATCAAGAATGATGAATGATGAATCAGGAATCAGGAATGATGAATGATGAATCAGGAATGATGAATCAGGAATAAGGAATGATGAATCAGGAATGATGAATGATGAATCAGGAATGATGAATCAGGTATCAGGAATCAGGAATGATGAATGATGAGTCAGGAATGAGGAATGATGAATCAGGAATCAGGAATCAGGAATGATGAATCAGGAATCAGGAATCAGGAATGATGAATCAGGAATGATGAATGACGAATCAGGAATCAGGAATGATGAATCAGGAATGATGAATGATGAATCAGGAATGATGAATCAGGAATGATGAATCAGGAATCAGGAATCAGGAATGAGGAATCAGGAATCAGGAATGAGGAATGATGAATGATGAATCATGAATCAGGAATGATGAATGATGAATCAGGAATCAGAAATGATGAATCAGGAATGATGAATGATGAATCAGGAATGATGAATGATGAATCAGGAATGATGAATCAGGAATAATGAATCAGGAATGATGAATGATGAATCAGGAATGATGAATCAGGAATGATGAATCAGGAATCAGGAATGATGAATCAGGAATGACGAATGATGAATCAGGAATGATGAATCAGGAATCAGGAATCAGGAATGATGAATCAGGAATGATGAATGACGAATCAGGAATGATGAATGATGAATCAGGAATGATGAATGATGAATCAGGAATCAGGAATGATGAATCAGGAATAAGGAATGATGAATCAGCAATGATGAATGATGAATCAGGAATGATGAATCAGGAATCAGGAATCAGGAATGATGAATGATGAGTCAGGAATAAGGAATGATGAATCAGGAATGATGAATCAGGAATCTGGAATGATGAATCAGGAATGATGAATGATGAATCAGGAATCAGGAATGATGAAACAGGAATGATGAATGCTGAATCAGCGATGATGAATCAGGAATCAGCAATGATGAATCAGGAATCAGGAATGACGAATCAGGAATCAGGAATGATGAATCAGGAATGATGAATGATGAATCAGGAATGATGAATCAGGAATCAGGAATCAGGAATGATGAATGATGAGTCAGGAATCAGGAATGATGAATCAGGAATCAGGAATCAGGAATGATGAATCAGGAATCAGGAATCAGGAATGATGAATCAGGAATGATGAATGACGAATCAGGAATCAGGAATGATGAATCAGGAATGATGAATGATGAATCAGGAATGATGAATCAGGAATGATGAATCAGGAATCAGGAATCAGGAATGATGAATCAGGAATGATGAATCAGGAATCAGGAATGATGAATCAGGAATGACGAATGATGAATCAGGAATGATGAATGATGAATCAGGAATGATGAATCAGGAATCAGGAATGATGAATCAGGAATGATGAATGATGAATCAGGAATGATGAATCAGGAATCAGGAATCAGGAATGATGAATCAGGAATCAGGAATCAGGAATGATGAATCAGGAATGATGAATGCTGAATCAGCGATGATGAATCAGGAATCAGCAATGATGAATCAGGAATCAGGAATGACGAATCAGGAATCAGGAATGATGAATCAGGAATGATGAATGATGAATCAGTATTCAGGAATGATGAATCAGGAATAAGGAATGATGAATCAGGAATCAGGAATGATGAATCAGGAATGATGAATGATGAATCAGTATTCAGGAATGATGAATCAGGAATAAGGAATGATGAATCAGGAATGATGAATGATGAGTCAGGAATCAGGAATGATGAATCAGGAATAAGGAATGATGAATCAGGAATGATGAATGATGAATCAGGAATGATGAATCAGGAATCAGGAATCAGGAATGATGAATGATGAGTCAGGAATCAGGAATGATGAATCAGGAATCAGGAATCAGGAATGATGATTCAGGAATCAGGAATCAGGAATGATGAATCAGGAATGATGAATGACGAATCAGGAATCAGGAATGATGAATCAGGAATGATGAATGATGAATCAGGAATGATGAATCAGGAATGATGAATCAGGAATCAGGAATCAGGAATGATGAATCAGGAATCAGGAATGAGGAATGATGAATCACGAATCATGAATCAGGAATGATGAATGATGAATCAGGAATCAGAAATGATGAATCAGGAATGATGAATGATGAATCAGGAATGATGAATCAGGAATAATGAATCAGGAATGATGAATGATGAATCAGGAATAATGAATCAGGAATGATGAATCAGGAATCAGGAATGATGAATCAGGAATGACGAATGATGAATCAGGAATGATGAATGATGAATCAGGAATGATGAATCAGGAATCAGGAATGATGAATCAGGAATGATGAATGATGAATCAGGAATGATGAAAGATGAATCAGGAATGATGAATCAGGAATCAGGAATCAGGAATGATGAATCAGGAATCAGGAATCAGGAATGATGAATCAGGAATGATGAATGACGAATCAGGAATGATGAATGATGAATCAGGAATGATGAATGATGAATCAGGAATCAGGAATGATGAATCAGGAATAAGGAATGATGAATCAGGAATGATGAATGATGAATCAGGAATGATGAATCAGGATTCAGGAATCAGGAATGATGAATGATGAGTCAGGAATAAGGAATGATGAAGCAGGAATGATGAATCAGGAATCTGGAATGATGAATCAGGAATGATGAATGATGAATCAGGAATCAGGAATGATGAATCAGGAATGATGAATGCTGAATCAGCGATGATGAATCAGGAATCAGCAATGATGAATCAGGAATCAGGAATGACGAATCAGGAATCAGGAATGATGAATCAGGAATGATGAATGATGAATCAGTATTCAGGAATGATGAATCAGGAATAAGGAATGATGAATCAGGAATGATGAATGATGAGTCAGGAATCAGGAATGATGAATCAGGAATAAGGAATGATGAATCAGGAATGATGAATGATGAATCAGGAATCAGGAATGATGAATCAGGAATCAGGAATGATGAATCAGGAATGATGAATGATGAGTCAGGAATCAGCAATGATGAATCAGGAATCAGCAATGATGAATCAGGAATCAGGAATCAGGAATGATGAATCAGGAATGATGAATGATGAATCAGTATTCAGGAATGATGAATCAGGAATGAGGAATGATCAATCAGGAATGAGGAATGATGAATCAGGAATGAGGATTGATGAATCAGGAATGAGGAATGATGAATCAGGAATGAGGAATGATGAATCAGGAATCAGGAATGATGAATCAGGAATCAGGAATCGTGAATCATGAATCAGGAATGATGAATCAGGAATCAGGAATGATGAATCAGGAATCAGGAATGATGAATCAGGAATTAGGAATGATGAATCAGGAATCAGGAATGATGAATCAGGAATCAGGAATGATGAATCAGGAATGATGAATGATAAATCAGGAATGATGAATCAGGAATGATGAATCAGGAATCAGGAATCAGGAATGATGAATCAGGAATCAGGAATCAGGAATGATGAATCAGGAATGATGAATGACGAATCAGGAATGATGAATGATGAATCAGGAATGATGAATGATGAATCAGGAATCAGGAATGATGAATCAGGAATAAGGAATGATGAATCAGGAATGATGAATGATGAATCAGGAATGATGAATCAGGAATCAGGAATCAGGAATGATGAATGATGAGTCAGGAATCAGGAATGATGAATCAGGAATGATGAATCAGGAATCTGGAATGATGAATCAGGAATCAGGAATGATGAATCAGGAATGATGAATGATGAATCAGGAATGATGAATGATGAATCAGGAATCAGGAATCAGGAATGATGAATGATGAGTCAGGAATCAGGAATGATGAATCAGGAATGATGAATCAGGAATCAGGAATGATGAATGATGAATCAGGAATCAGCAATGATGAATCAGGAATCAGGAATGATGAATCAGGAATCAGGAATCAGGAGTGATTAATCAGGAATAAGGAATGATGAATCAGGAATCAGGAATGATGTATCAGGAATGAGGAATGATCAATCAGGAATGAGGAATGATGAATCAGGAATGAGGATTGATGAATCAGGAATGAGGAATGATGAATCAGGAATCAGGAATGATGAATCAGGAATCAGGAATGATGAATCAGGAAAGAGGAATGATGAATCAGGAATCAGGAATCGTGAATCATGAATCAGGAATGATGAATCAGGAATCAGGAATGAGGAATGATGAATCAGGAATCATGAATGATGAATCGGGAATCAGGAATCAGAAATGATGAATCAGGAATGATGAATCAGGATTCAGGAATGATGAATCAGGAATCAGGAATGATGAATCAGGAATGATGAATGATGAATCAGGAATGATGAATGATGAATCAGGAATGATGAATGATGAATCAGGAATGATGGATGATGAATCAGGAATGATGAATCAGGAATAAGGAATGATGAATCAGGAATGATGAATGATGAATCAGGAATGATGAATCAGGAATCAGGAATCAGGAATGATGAATGATGAGTCAGGAATCAGGAATGATGAATCAGGAATCAGGAATCAGGAATGATGAATCAGGAATCAGGAATCAGGAATGATGAATCAGGAATGATGAATGACGAATCAGGAATCAGGAATGATGAATCCGGAATGATGAATGATGAATCAGGAATGATGAATCAGGAATGATGAATCAGGAATCAGGAATCAGGAATGATGAATCAGGATTGAGGAATGAGGAATGATGAATGATGAATCAGGAATGATGAATGATGAATCAGGAATCAGAAATGATGAATCAGGAATGATGAATGATGAATCAGGAATGATGAATGATGAATCAGGAATGATGAATCAGGAATAATGAATCAGGAATGATGAATGATGAATCAGGAATGATGAATCAGGAATGATGAATCAGGAATCAGGAATGATGAATCAGGAATGATGAATGATGAATCAGGAATGATGAATGATGAATCAGGAATGATGAATCAGGAATCAGGAATGATGAATCAGGAATGATGAATGATGAATCAGGAATGATGAATGATGAATCAGGAATGATGAATCAGGAATCAGGAATCAGGAATGATGAATCAGGAATCAGGAATCAGGAATGATGAATCAGGAATGATGAATGACGAATCAGGAATGATGAATGATGAATCAGGAATGAGGAATGACGAATCAGGAATCAGGAATGATGAATCAGGAATAAGGAATGATGAATCAGGAATGATGAATGATGAATGAGGAATGATGAATCAGGAATCAGGAATCAGGAATGATGAATGATGAGTCAGGAATAAGGAATGATGAATCAGGAATGATGAATCAGGAATCTGGAATAATGAATCAGGAATGATGAATGATGAATCAGGAATCAGGAATGATGAATCAGGAATGATGAATGCTGAATCAGCGATGATGAATCAGGAATCAGCAATGATGAATCAGGAATCAGGAATGATGAATCAGGAATAAGGAATGATGAATCAGGAATGATGAATGATGAATCAGGAATCAGGAATGATGAATCAGGAATCAGAAATGATGAATCAGGAATGATGAATGATGAGTCAGGAATCAGCAATGATGAATCAGGAATCAGGAATCAGGAAATAGGAATCAGGAATCAGGAATCAGGAGTGATTAATCAGGAATCAGGAATGATGAATCAGGAATAAGGAATGATGAATCAGGAATGATGAATGATGAATCAGGAATCAGGAATGATGAATCAGGAATCAGGAATGATGAATCAGGAATGATGAATGATGAATCAGGAATGATGAATCAGGAATGATGAATCAGGAATCAGGAATCAGGAATGATGAATCAGGAATCAGGAATCAGGAATGATGAATCAGGAATGATGAATGACGAATCAGGAATGATGAATGATGAATCAGGAATGATGAATGATGAATCAGGAATCAGGAATGATGAATCAGGAATAAGGAATGATGAATCAGGAATGATGAATGATGAATCAGGAATGATGAATCAGGAATCAGGAATCAGGAATGATGAATGATGAGTCAGGAATCAGGAATGATGAATCAGGAATGATGAATCAGGAATCTGGAATGATGAATCAGGAATCAGGAATGATGAATCAGGAATGATGAATGATGAATCAAGAATGATGAATGATGAATCAGGAATCAGGAATGATGAATGATGAATCAGGAATGATGAATCAGGAATAAGGAATGATGAATCAGGAATGATGAATGATGAATCAGGAATGATGAATCAGGTATCAGGAATCAGGAATGATGAATGATGAGTCAGGAATGAGGAATGATGAATCAGGAATCAGGAATCAGGAATGATGAATCAGGAATCAGGAATCAGGAATGATGAATCAGGAATGATGAATGACGAATCAGGAATCAGGAATGATGAATCAGGAATGATGAATGATGAATCAGGAATGATGAATCAGGAATGATGAATCAGGAATCAGGAATCAGGAATGAGGAATCAGGAATCAGGAATGAGGAATGATGAATGATGAATCATGAATCAGGAATGATGAATGATGAATCAGGAATCAGAAATGATGAATCAGGAATGATGAATGATGAATCAGGAATGATGAATGATGAATCAGGAATGATGAATCAGGAATAATGAATCAGGAATGATGAATGATGAATCAGGAATGATGAATCAGGAATGATGAATCAGGAATCAGGAATGATGAATCAGGAATGACGAATGATGAATCAGGAATGATGAATCAGGAATCAGGAATCAGGAATGATGAATCAGGAATGATGAATGACGAATCAGGAATGATGAATGATGAATCAGGAATGATGAATGATGAATCAGGAATCAGGAATGATGAATCAGGAATAAGGAATGATGAATCAGCAATGATGAATGATGAATCAGGAATGATGAATCAGGAATCAGGAATCAGGAATGATGAATGATGAGTCAGGAATAAGGAATGATGAATCAGGAATGATGAATCAGGAATCTGGAATGATGAATCAGGAATGATGAATGATGAATCAGGAATCAGGAATGATGAAACAGGAATGATGAATGCTGAATCAGCGATGATGAATCAGGAATCAGCAATGATGAATCAGGAATCAGGAATGACGAATCAGGAATCAGGAATGATGAATCAGGAATGATGAATGATGAATCAGGAATGATGAATCAGGAATCAGGAATCAGGAATGATGAATGATGAGTCAGGAATCAGGAATGATGAATCAGGAATCAGGAATCAGGAATGATGAATCAGGAATCAGGAATCAGGAATGATGAATCAGGAATGATGAATGACGAATCAGGAATCAGGAATGATGAATCAGGAATGATGAATGATGAATCAGGAATGATGAATCAGGAATGATGAATCAGGAATCAGGAATCAGGAATGATGAATCAGGAATCAGGAATGAGGAATGATGAATCATGAATCATGAATCAGGAATGATGAATGATGAATCAGGAATCAGAAATGATGAATCAGGAATGATGAATGATGAATCAGGAATGATGAATCAGGAATAATGAATCATGAATGATGAATGATGAATCAGGAATGATGAATCAGGAATGATGAATCAGGAATCAGGAATGATGAATCAGGAATGACGAATGATGAATCAGGAATGATGAATGATGAATCAGGAATGATGAATCAGGAATCAGGAATGATGAATCAGGAATGATGAATGATGAATCAGGAATGATGAATCAGGAATCAGGAATCAGGAATGATGAATCAGGAATCAGGAATCAGGAATGATGAATCAGGAATGATGAATGCTGAATCAGCGATGATGAATCAGGAATCAGCAATGATGAATCAGGAATCAGGAATGACGAATCAGGAATCAGGAATGATGAATCAGGAATGATGAATGATGAATCAGTATTCAGGAATGATGAATCAGGAATAAGGAATGATGAATCAGGAATCAGGAATGATGAATCAGGAATGATGAATGATGAATCAGTATTCAGGAATGATGAATCAGGAATAAGGAATGATGAATCAGGAATGATGAATGATGAGTCAGGAATCAGGAATGATGAATCAGGAATAAGGAATGATGAATCAGGAATGATGAATGATGAATCAGGAATGATGAATCAGGAATCAGGAATCAGGAATGATGAATGATGAGTCAGGAATCAGGAATGATGAATCAGGAATCAGGAATCAGGAATGATGATTCAGGAATCAGGAATCAGGAATGATGAATCAGGAATGATGAATGACGAATCAGGAATCAGGAATGATGAATCAGGAATGATGAATGATGAATCAGGAATGATGAATCAGGAATGATGAATCAGGAATCAGGAATCAGGAATGATGAATCAGGAATCAGGAATGAGGAATGATGAATCACGAATCATGAATCAGGAATGATGAATGATGAATCAGGAATCAGAAATGATGAATCAGGAATGATGAATGATGAATCAGGAATGATGAATCAGGAATAATGAATCAGGAATGATGAATGATGAATCAGGAATGATGAATCAGGAATGATGAATCAGGAATCAGGAATGATGAATCAGGAATGACGAATGATGAATCAGGAATGATGAATGATGAATCAGGAATGATGAATCAGGAATCAGGAATGATGAATCAGGAATGATGAATGATGAATCAGGAATGATGAAAGATGAATCAGGAATGATGAATCAGGAATCAGGAATCAGGAATGATGAATCAGGAATCAGGAATCAGGAATGATGAATCAGGAATGATGAATGACGAATCAGGAATGATGAATGATGAATCAGGAATGATGAATGATGAATCAGGAATCAGGAATGATGAATCAGGAATAAGGAATGATGAATCAGGAATGATGAATGATGAATCAGGAATGATGAATCAGGAATCAGGAATCAGGAATGATGAATGATGAGTCAGGAATAAGGAATGATGAAGCAGGAATGATGAATCAGGAATCTGGAATGATGAATCAGGAATGATGAATGATGAATCAGGAATCAGGAATGATGAATCAGGAATGATGAATGCTGAATCAGCGATGATGAATCAGGAATCAGCAATGATGAATCAGGAATCAGGAATGACGAATCAGGAATCAGGAATGATGAATCAGGAATGATGAATGATGAATCAGTATTCAGGAATGATGAATCAGGAATAAGGAATGATGAATCAGGAATGATGAATGATGAGTCAGGAATCAGGAATGATGAATCAGGAATAAGGAATGATGAATCAGGAATGATGAATGATGAATCAGGAATCAGGAATGATGAATCAGGAATCAGGAATGATGAATCAGGAATGATGAATGATGAGTCAGGAATCAGCAATGATGAATCAGGAATCAGCAATGATGAATCAGGAATCAGGAATCAGGAATGATGAATCAGGAATGATGAATGATGAATCAGTATTCAGGAATGATGAATCAGGAATAAGGAATGATGAATCAGGAATGATGAATGATGAGTCAGGAATCAGGAATGATGAATCAGGAATGATGAATGATGAATCAGGAATCAGGAATGATGAATCAGGAATAAGGAATGATGAATCAGGAATGATGAATGATGAATCAGGAATCAGGAATGATGAATCAGGAATCAGGAATGATGAATCAGGAATGATGAATGATGAGCCAGGAATCAGCAATGATGAATCAGGAATCAGCAATGATGAATCAGGAATGAGGAATGATCAATCAGGAATGAGGAATGATCAATCAGGAATGAGGAATGATGAATCAGGAATGAGGATTGATGAATCAGGAATGAGGAATGATGAATCAGGAATGAGGAATGATGAATCAGGAATCAGGAATGATGAATCAGGAATCAGGAATCGTGAATCATGAATCAGGAATGATGAATCAGGAATCAGGAATGATGAATCAGGAATCAGGAATGATGAATCAGGAATTAGGAATGATGAATCAGGAATCAGGAATGATGAATCAGGAATCAGGAATGATGAATCAGGAATGATGAATGATGAATCAGGAATGATGAATCAGGAATGATGAATCAGGAATCAGGAATCAGGAATGATGAATCAGGAATCAGGAATCAGGAATGATGAATCAGGAATGATGAATGACGAATCAGGAATGATGAATGATGAATCAGGAATGATGAATGATGAATCAGGAATCAGGAATGATGAATCAGGAATAAGGAATGATGAATCAGGAATGATGAATGATGAATCAGGAATGATGAATCAGGAATCAGGAATCAGGAATGATGAATGATGAGTCAGGAATCAGGAATGATGAATCAGGAATGATGAATCAGGAATCTGGAATGATGAATCAGGAATCAGGAATGATGAATCAGGAATGATGAATGATGAATCAGGAATGATGAATGATGAATCAGGAATCAGGAATCAGGAATGATGAATGATGAGTCAGGAATCAGGAATGATGAATCAGGAATGATGAATCAGGAATCAGGAATGATGAATGATGAATCAGGAATCAGCAATGATGAATCAGGAATCAGGAATGATGAATCAGGAATCAGGAATCAGGAGTGATTAATCAGGAATAAGGAATGATGAATCAGGAATCAGGAATGATGTATCAGGAATGAGGAATGATCAATCAGGAATGAGGAATGATGAATCAGGAATGAGGATTGATGAATCAGGAATGAGGAATGATGAATCAGGAATCAGGAATGATGAATCAGGAATCAGGAATGATGAATCAGGAAAGAGGAATGATGAATCAGGAATCAGGAATCGTGAATCATGAATCAGGAATGATGAATCAGGAATCAGGAATGAGGAATGATGAATCAGGAATCATGAATGATGAATCGGGAATCAGGAATCAGAAATGATGAATCAGGAATGATGAATCAGGATTCAGGAATGATGAATCAGGAATCAGGAATGATGAATCAGGAATGATGAATGATGAATCAGGAATGATGAATGATGAATCAGGAATGATGAATGATGAATCAGGAATGATGGATGATGAATCAGGAATGATGAATCAGGAATAAGGAATGATGAATCAGGAATGATGAATGATGAATCAGGAATGATGAATCAGGAATCAGGAATCAGGAATGATGAATGATGAGTCAGGAATCAGGAATGATGAATCAGGAATCAGGAATCAGGAATGATGAATCAGGAATCAGGAATCAGGAATGATGAATCAGGAATGATGAATGACGAATCAGGAATCAGGAATGATGAATCCGGAATGATGAATGATGAATCAGGAATGATGAATCAGGAATGATGAATCAGGAATCAGGAATCAGGAATGATGAATCAGGATTGAGGAATGAGGAATGATGAATGATGAATCAGGAATGATGAATGATGAATCAGGAATCAGAAATGATGAATCAGGAATGATGAATGATGAATCAGGAATGATGAATGATGAATCAGGAATGATGAATCAGGAATAATGAATCAGGAATGATGAATGATGAATCAGGAATGATGAATCAGGAATGATGAATCAGGAATGATGAATCAGGAATCAGGAATGATGAATCAGGAATGATGAATGATGAATCAGGAATGATGAATGATGAATCAGGAATGATGAATCAGGAATCAGGAATGATGAATCAGGAATGATGAATGATGAATCAGGAATGATGAATGATGAATCAGGAATGATGAATCAGGAATCAGGAATCAGGAATGATGAATCAGGAATCAGGAATCAGGAATGATGAATCAGGAATGATGAATGACGAATCAGGAATGATGAATGATGAATCAGGAATGAGGAATGACGAATCAGGAATCAGGAATGATGAATCAGGAATAAGGAATGATGAATCAGGAATGATGAATGATGAATGAGGAATGATGAATCAGGAATCAGGAATCAGGAATGATGAATGATGAGTCAGGAATAAGGAATGATGAATCAGGAATGATGAATCAGGAATCTGGAATAATGAATCAGGAATGATGAATGATGAAACAGGAATCAGGAATGATGAATCAGGAATGATGAATGCTGAATCAGCGATGATGAATCAGGAATCAGCAATGATGAATCAGGAATCAGGAATGATGAATCAGGAATAAGGAATGATGAATCAGGAATGATGAATGATGAATCAGGAATCAGGAATGATGAATCAGGAATCAGAAATGATGAATCAGGAATGATGAATGATGAGTCAGGAATCAGCAATGATGAATCAGGAATCAGGAATCAGGAAATAGGAATCAGGAATCAGGAATCAGGAGTGATTAATCAGGAATCAGGAATGATGAATCAGGAATAAGGAATGATGAATCAGGAATGATGAATGATGAATCAGGAATCAGGAATGATGAATCAGGAATCAGGAATGATGAATCAGGAATGATGAATGATGAATCAGGAATGATGAATCAGGAATGATGAATCAGGAATCAGGAATCAGGAATGATGAATCAGGAATCAGGAATCAGGAATGATGAATCAGGAATGATGAATGACGAATCAGGAATGATGAATGATGAATCAGGAATGATGAATGATGAATCAGGAATCAGGAATGATGAATCAGGAATAAGGAATGATGAATCAGGAATGATGAATGATGAATCAGGAATGATGAATCAGGAATCAGGAATCAGGAATGATGAATGATGAGTCAGGAATCAGGAATGATGAATCAGGAATGATGAATCAGGAATCTGGAATGATGAATCAGGAATCAGGAATGATGAATCAGGAATGATGAATGATGAATCAAGAATGATGAATGATGAATCAGGAATCAGGAATCAGGACTGATGAATGATGAGTCAGGAATCAGGAATGATGAATCAGGAATGATGAATCAGGAATCATGAATCAGGAATGATGAGTCAGGAATCAGGAATGATGAATCAGGAATGATGAATCAGGAATCAGGAATGATGAATGATGAATCAGGAATCAGCAATGATGAATCAGGAATCAGGAATGATGAATCAGGAATAAGGAATGATGAATCAGGAATGATGAATGATGAATCAGGAATCAGGAATGATGAATCAGGAATGATGAATGATGAATCAGGAATGATGAATGATGAATCAGGAATCAGGAATCAGGAATGATGAATGATGAGTCAGGAATCAGGAATGATGAATCAGGAATGATGAATCAGGAATCAGGAATGATGAATGATGAATCAGGAATCAGCAATGATGAATCAGGAATCAGGAATGATGAATCAGGAATCAGGAATCAGGAGTGATTAATCAGGAATAAGGAATGATGAATCAGGAATCAGGAATGATGTATCAGGAATGAGGAATGATCAATCAGGAATGAGGAATGATGAATCAGGAATGAGGATTGATGAATCAGGAATGAGGAATGATGAATCAGGAATCAGGAATGATGAATCAGGAATCAGGAATGATGAATCAGGAAAGAGGAATGATGAATCAGGAATCAGGAATCGTGAATCATGAATCAGGAATGATGAATCAGGAATCAGGAATGAGGAATGATGAATCAGGAATCATGAATGATGAATCGGGAATCAGGAATCAGAAATGATGAATCAGGAATGATGAATCAGGATTCAGGAATGATGAATCAGGAATCAGGAATGATGAATCAGGAATGATGAATGATGAATCAGGAATGATGAATGATGAATCAGGAATGATGAATGATGAATCAGGAATGATGGATGATGAATCAGGAATGATGAATCAGGAATAAGGAATGATGAATCAGGAATGATGAATGATGAATCAGGAATGATGAATCAGGAATCAGGAATCAGGAATGATGAATGATGAGTCAGGAATCAGGAATGATGAATCAGGAATCAGGAATAAGGAATGATGAATCAGGAATCAGGAATCAGGAATGATGAATCAGGAATGATGAATGACGAATCAGGAATCAGGAATGATGAATCCGGAATGATGAATGATGAATCAGGAATGATGAATCAGGAATGATGAATCAGGAATCAGGAATCAGGAATGATGAATCAGGATTGAGGAATGAGGAATGATGAATGATGAATCAGGAATGATGAATGATGAATCAGGAATCAGAAATGATGAATCAGGAATGATGAATGATGAATCAGGAATGATGAATGATGAATCAGGAATGATGAATCAGGAATAATGAATCAGGAATGATGAATGATGAATCAGGAATGATGAATCAGGAATGATGAATCAGGAATCAGGAATGATGAATCAGGAATGATGAATGATGAATCAGGAATGATGAATGATGAATCAGGAATGATGAATCAGGAATCAGGAATGATGAATCAGGAATGATGAATGATGAATCAGGAATGATGAATGATGAATCAGGAATGATGAATCAGGAATCAGGAATCAGGAATGATGAATCAGGAATCAGGAATCAGGAATGATGAATCAGGAATGATGAATGACGAATCAGGAATGATGAATGATGAATCAGGAATGAGGAATGACGAATCAGGAATCAGGAATGATGAATCAGGAATAAGGAATGATGAATCAGGAATGATGAATGATGAATGAGGAATGATGAATCAGGAATCAGGAATCAGGAATGATGAATGATGAGTCAGGAATAAGGAATGATGAATCAGGAATGATGAATCAGGAATCTGGAATAATGAATCAGGAATGATGAATGATGAATCAGGAATCAGGAATGATGAATCAGGAATGATGAATGCTGAATCAGCGATGATGAATCAGGAATCAGCGATGATGAATCAGGAATCAGGAATGACGAATCAGGAATCAGGAATGATGAATCAGGAATGAGGAATGATGAATCAGTATTCAGGAATGATGAATCAGGAATAAGGAATGATGAATCAGGAATGATGAATGATGAATGAGGAATGATGAATCAGGAATCAGGAATCAGGAATGATGAATGATGAGTCAGGAATAAGGAATGATGAATCAGGAATGATGAATCAGGAATCTGGAATAATGAATCAGGAATGATGAATGATGAATCAGGAATCAGGAATGATGAATCAGGAATGATGAATGCTGAATCAGCGATGATGAATCAGGAATCAGCGATGATGAATCAGGAATCAGGAATGACGAATCAGGAATCAGGAATGATGAATCAGGAATGAGGAATGATGAATCAGTATTCAGGAATGATGAATCAGGAATAAGGAATGATGAATCAGGAATGATGAATGATGAGTCAGGAATCAGGAATGATGAATCAGGAATAAGGAATGATGAATCAGGAATGATGAATGATGAATCAGGAATCAGGAATGATGAATCAGGAATCAGGAATGATGAATCAGGAATGATGAATGATGAGTCAGGAATCAGGAATGATGAATCAGGAATAAGGAATGATGAATCAGGAATGATGAATGATGAATCAGGAATCAGGAATGATGAATCAGGAATCAGGAATGATGAATCAGGAATGATGAATGATGAGTCAGGAATCAGCAATGATGAATCAGGAATCAGCAATGATGAATCAGGAATCAGGAATCAGGAATGATGAATCAGGAATGATGAATGATGAATCAGTATTCAGGAATGATGAATCAGGAATAAGGAATGATGAATCAGGAATGATGAATGATGAGTCAGGAATCAGGAATGATGAATCAGGAATGATGAATGATGAATCAGGAATCAGGAATGATGAATCAGGAATAAGGAATGATGAATCAGGAATGATGAATGATGAATCAGGAATCAGGAATGATGAATCAGGAATCAGGAATGATGAATCAGGAATGATGAATGATGAGCCAGGAATCAGCAATGATGAATCAGGAATCAGCAATGATGAATCAGGAATGAGGAATGATCAATCAGGAATGAGGAATGATCAATCAGGAATGAGGAATGATGAATCAGGAATGAGGATTGATGAATCAGGAATGAGGAATGATGAATCAGGAATGAGGAATGATGAATCAGGAATCAGGAATGATGAATCAGGAATCAGGAATCGTGAATCATGAATCAGGAATGATGAATCAGGAATCAGGAATGATGAATCAGGAATCAGGAATGATGAATCAGGAATTAGGAATGATGAATCAGGAATCAGGAATGATGAATCAGGAATCAGGAATGATGAATCAGGAATGATGAATGATGAATCAGGAATGATGAATCAGGAATGATGAATCAGGAATCAGGAATCAGGAATGATGAATCAGGAATCAGGAATCAGGAATGATGAATCAGGAATGATGAATGACGAATCAGGAATGATGAATGATGAATCAGGAATGATGAATGATGAATCAGGAATCAGGAATGATGAATCAGGAATAAGGAATGATGAATCAGGAATGATGAATGATGAATCAGGAATGATGAATCAGGAATCAGGAATCAGGAATGATGAATGATGAGTCAGGAATCAGGAATGATGAATCAGGAATGATGAATCAGGAATCTGGAATGATGAATCAGGAATCAGGAATGATGAATCAGGAATGATGAATGATGAATCAGGAATGATGAATGATGAATCAGGAATCAGGAATCAGGAATGATGAATGATGAGTCAGGAATCAGGAATGATGAATGAGGAATGATGAATCAGGAATCAGGAATGATGAATGATGAATCAGGAATCAGCAATGATGAATCAGGAATCAGGAATCAGGAGTGATTAATCAGGAATAAGGAATGATGAATCAGGAATCAGGAATGATGTATCAGGAATGAGGAATGATCAATCAGGAATGAGGAATGATCAATCAGGAATGAGGATTGATGAATCAGGAATGAGGAATGATGAATCAGGAATCAGGAATGATGAATCAGGAATCAGGAATGATGAATCAGGAAAGAGGAATGATGAATTAGGAATCAGGAATCGTGAATCATGAATCAGGAATGATGAATCAGGAATCAGGAATGAGGAATGATGAATCAGGAATCATGAATGATGAATCGGGAATCAGGAATCAGAAATGATGAATCAGGAATGATGAATCAGGATTCAGGAATGATGAATCAGGAATCAGGAATGATGAATCAGGAATGATGAATGATGAATCAGGAATGATGAATGATGAATCAGGAATGATGAATGATGAATCAGGAATGATGGATGATGAATCAGGAATGATGAATCAGGAATAAGGAATGATGAATCAGGAATGATGAATGATGAATCAGGAATGATGAATCAGGAATCAGGAATCAGGAATGATGAATGATGAGTCAGGAATCAGGAATGATGAATCAGGAATCAGGAATCAGGAATGATGAATCAGGAATCAGGAATCAGGAATGATGAATCAGGAATGATGAATGACGAATCAGGAATCAGGAATGATGAATCCGGAATGATGAATGATGAATCAGGAATGATGAATCAGGAATGATGAATCAGGAATCAGGAATCAGGAATGATGAATCAGGATTGAGGAATGAGGAATGATGAATGATGAATCAGGAATGATGAATGATGAATCAGGAATCAGAAATGATGAATCAGGAATGATGAATGATGAATCAGGAATGATGAATGATGAATCAGGAATGATGAATCAGGAATAATGAATCAGGAATGATGAATGATGAATCAGGAATGATGAATCAGGAATGATGAATCAGGAATCAGGAATGATGAATCAGGAATGATGAATGATGAATCAGGAATGATGAATGATGAATCAGGAATGATGGATCAGGAATCAGGAATGATGAATCAGGAATGATGAATGATGAATCAGGAATGATGAATGATGAATCAGGAATGATGAATCAGGAATCAGGAATCAGGAATGATGAATCAGGAATCAGGAATCAGGAATGATGAATCAGGAATGATGAATGACGAATCAGGAATGATGAATGATGAATCAGGAATGAGGAATGACGAATCAGGAATCAGGAATGATGAATCAGGAATAAGGAATGATGAATCAGGAATGATGAATGATGAATGAGGAATGATGAATCAGGAATCAGGAATCAGGAATGATGAATGATGAGTCAGGAATAAGGAATGATGAATCAGGAATGATGAATCAGGAATCTGGAATAATGAATCAGGAATGATGAATGATGAATCAGGAATCAGGAATGATGAATCAGGAATGATGAATGCTGAATCAGCGATGATGAATCAGGAATCAGCAATGATGAATCAGGAATCAGGAATGATGAATCAGGAATAAGGAATGATGAATCAGGAATGATGAATGATGAATCAGGAATCAGGAATGATGAATCAGGAATCAGAAATGATGAATCAGGAATGATGAATGATGAGTCAGGAATCAGCAATGATGAATCAGGAATCAGGAATCAGGAAATAGGAATCAGGAATCAGGAATCAGGAGTGATTAATCAGGAATCAGGAATGATGAATCAGGAATAAGGAATGATGAATCAGGAATGATGAATGATGAATCAGGAATCAGGAATGATGAATCAGGAATCAGGAATGATGAATCAGGAATGATGAATGATGAATCAGGAATGATGAATCAGGAATGATGAATCAGGAATCAGGAATCAGGAATGATGAATCAGGAATCAGGAATCAGGAATGATGAATGACGAATCAGGAATGATGAATGATGAATCAGGAATGATGAATGATGAATCAGGAATCAGGAATGATGAATCAGGAATAAGGAATGATGAATCAGGAATGATGAATGATGAATCAGGAATCAGAAATGATGAATCAGGAATGATGAATGATGAGTCAGGAATCAGCAATGATGAATCAGGAATCAGGAATCAGGAAATAGGAATCAGGAATCAGGAATCAGGAGTGATTAATCAGGAATCAGGAATGATGAATCAGGAATAAGGAATGATGAATCAGGAATGATGAATGATGAATCAGGAATCAGGAATGATGAATCAGGAATCAGGAATGATGAATCAGGAATGATGAATGATGAATCAGGAATGATGAATCAGGAATGATGAATCAGGAATCAGGAATCAGGAATGATGAATCAGGAATCAGGAATCAGGAATGATGAATGACGAATCAGGAATGATGAATGATGAATCAGGAATGATGAATGATGAATCAGGAATCAGGAATGATGAATCAGGAATAAGGAATGATGAATCAGGAATGATGAATGATGAATCAGGAATGATGAATCAGGAATCAGGCATCAGGAATGATGAATGATGAGTCAGGAATCAGGAATGATGAATCAGGAATGATGAATCAGGAATCTGGAATGATGAATCAGGAATCAGGAATGATGAATCAGGAATGATGAATGATGAATCAAGAATGATGAATGATGAATCAGGAATCAGGAATCAGGACTGATGAATGATGAGTCAGGAATCAGGAATGATGAATCAGGAATGATGAATCAGGAATCATGAATCAGGAATGATGAGTCAGGAATCAGGAATGATGAATCAGGAATGATGAATCAGGAATCAGGAATTATGAATGATGAATCAGGAATCAGCAATGATGAATCAGGAATCAGGAATGATGAATCAGGAATAAGGAATGATGAATCAGGAATGATGAATGATGAATCAGGAATCAGGAATGATGAATCAGGAATGATGAATGATGAATCAGGAATGATGAATGATGAATCAGGAATCAGGAATCAGGAATGATGAATGATGAGTCAGGAATCAGGAATGATGAATCAGGAATGATGAATCAGGAATCAGGAATGATGAATGATGAATCAGGAATCAGCAATGATGAATCAGGAATCAGGAATGATGAATCAGGAATCAGGAATCAGGAGTGATTAATCAGGAATAAGGAATGATGAATCAGGAATCAGGAATGATGTATCAGGAATGAGGAATGATCAATCAGGAATGAGGAATGATGAATCAGGAATGAGGATTGATGAATCAGGAATGAGGAATGATGAATCAGGAATCAGGAATGATGAATCAGGAATCAGGAATGATGAATCAGGAAAGAGGAATGATGAATCAGGAATCAGGAATCGTGAATCATGAATCAGGAATGATGAATCAGGAATCAGGAATGAGGAATGATGAATCAGGAATCATGAATGATGAATCGGGAATCAGGAATCAGAAATGATGAATCAGGAATGATGAATCAGGATTCAGGAATGATGAATCAGGAATCAGGAATGATGAATCAGGAATGATGAATGATGAATCAGGAATGATGAATGATGAATCAGGAATGATGAATGATGAATCAGGAATGATGGATGATGAATCAGGAATGATGAATCAGGAATAAGGAATGATGAATCAGGAATGATGAATGATGAATCAGGAATGATGAATCAGGAATCAGGAATCAGGAATGATGAATGATGAGTCAGGAATCAGGAATGATGAATCAGGAATCAGGAATCAGGAATGATGAATCAGGAATCAGGAATCAGGAATGATGAATCAGGAATGATGAATGACGAATCAGGAATCAGGAATGATGAATCCGGAATGATGAATGATGAATCAGGAATGATGAATCAGGAATGATGAATCAGGAATCAGGAATCAGGAATGATGAATCAGGATTGAGGAATGAGGAATGATGAATGATGAATCAGGAATGATGAATGATGAATCAGGAATCAGAAATGATGAATCAGGAATGATGAATGATGAATCAGGAATGATGAATGATGAATCAGGAATGATGAATCAGGAATAATGAATCAGGAATGATGAATGATGAATCAGGAATGATGAATCAGGAATCAGGAATGATGAATCAGGAATGATGAATGATGAATCAGGAATGATGAATGATGAATCAGGAATGATGAATCAGGAATCAGGAATGATGAATCAGGAATGATGAATGATGAATCAGGAATGATGAATGATGAATCAGGAATGATGAATCAGGAATCAGGAATCAGGAATGATGAATCAGGAATCAGGAATCAGGAATGATGAATCAGGAATGATGAATGACGAATCAGGAATGATGAATGATGAATCAGGAATGAGGAATGACGAATCAGGAATCAGGAATGATGAATCAGGAATAAGGAATGATGAATCAGGAATGATGAATGATGAATGAGGAATGATGAATCAGGAATCAGGAATCAGGAATGATGAATGATGAGTCAGGAATAAGGAATGATGAATCAGGAATGATGAATCAGGAATCTGGAATAATGAATCAGGAATGATGAATGATGAATCAGGAATCAGGAATGATGAATCAGGAATGATGAATGCTGAATCAGCGATGATGAATCAGGAATCAGCAATGATGAATCAGGAATCAGGAATGATGAATCAGGAATAAGGAATGATGAATCAGGAATGATGAATGATGAATCAGGAATCAGGAATGATGAATCAGGAATCAGAAATGATGAATCAGGAATGATGAATGATGAGTCAGGAATCAGCAATGATGAATCAGGAATCAGGAATCAGGAAATAGGAATCAGGAATCAGGAATCAGGAGTGATTAATCAGGAATCAGGAATGATGAATCAGGAATAAGGAATGATGAATCAGGAATGATGAATGATGAATCAGGAATCAGGAATGATGAATCAGGAATCAGGAATGATGAATCAGGAATGATGAATGATGAATCAGGAATGATGAATCAGGAATGATGAATCAGGAATCAGGAATCAGGAATGATGAATCAGGAATCAGGAATCAGGAATGATGAATCAGGAATGATGAATGACGAATCAGGAATGATGAATGATGAATCAGGAATGATGAATGATGAATCAGGAATCAGGAATGATGAATCAGGAATAAGGAATGATGAATCAGGAATGATGAATGATGAATCAGGAATGATGAATCAGGAATCAGGAATCAGGAATGATGAATGATGAGTCAGGAATCAGGAATGATGAATCAGGAATGATGAATCAGGAATCTGGAATGATGAATCAGGAATCAGGAATGATGAATCAGGAATGATGAATGATGAATCAAGAATGATGAATGATGAATCAGGAATCAGGAATCAGGACTGATGAATGATGAGTCAGGAATCAGGAATGATGAATCAGGAATCATGAATCAGGAATCATGAATCAGGAATGATGAGTCAGGAATCAGGAATGATGAATCAGGAATGATGAATCAGGAATCAGGAATGATGAACGATGAATCAGGAATCAGCAATGATGAATCAGGAATCAGGAATGATGAATCAGGAATAAGGAATGATGAATCAGGAATGATGAATGATGAATCAGGAATCAGGAATGATGAATCAGGAATGATGAATCATGAATCATGAATCAGGAATGATGAGTCAGGAATCAGGAATGATGAATCAGGAATGATGAATCAGGAATCAGGAATGATGAATGATGAATCAGGAATCAGCAATGATGAATCAGGAATCAGCAATGATGAATCAGGAATCAGGAATCAGGAGTGATTAATCAGGAATAAGGAATGATGAATCAGGAATCAGGAATGATGTATCAGGAATGAGGAATGATCAATCAGGAATGAGGAATGATGAATCAGGAATGAGGATTGATGAATCAGGAATCAGGAATGATGAATCAGGAATCAGGAATGATGAATCAGGAATGAGGAATGATCAATCAGGAATGAGGAATGATCAATCAGGAATGAGGAATGATGAATCAGGAATGAGGATTGATGAATAAGGAATGAGGAATGATGAATCAGGAATCAGGAATGATGAATCAGGAATCAGGAATGATGAATCAGGAAAGAGGAATGATGAATCAGGAATCAGGAATCGTGAATCATGAATCAGGAATGATGAATCAGGAATCAGGAATGATGAATCAGGAATCAGGAATGATGAATCAGGAATCAGGAATGATGAATCAGGAATCAGGAATGATGAATCAGGAATCAGGAATGATGAATCAGGAATGATGAATCAGGAATCAGGAATGATGAATCAGGAATGATGAATGATGAATCAGGAATGATGAATGATGAATCAGGAATGATGAATCAGGAATCAGGAATCAGGAATGATGAATCAGGAATCAGGAATCAGGAATGATGAATCAGGAATGATGAATGACGAATCAGGAATGATGAATGATGAATCAGGAATGATGAATGATGAATCAGGAATCAGGAATGATGAATCAGGAATAAGGAATGATGAATCAGGAATGATGAATGATGAATGAGGAATGATGAATCAGGAATCAGGAATCAGGAATGATGAATGATGAGTCAGGAATAAGGAATGATGAATCAGGAATGATGAATCAGGAATCTGGAATAATGAATCAGGAATCAGCAATGATGAATCAGGAATCAGGAATGACGAATCAGGAATCAGGAATGATGAATCAGGAATGATGAATGATGAATCAGTATTCAGGAATGATGAATCAGGAATAAGGAATGATGAATCAGGAATGATGAATGATGAGTCAGGAATCAGGAATGATGAATCAGGAATGATGAATGATGAATCAGGAATCAGGAATGATGAATCAGGAATAAGGAATGATGAATCAGGAATGATGAATGATGAATCAGGAATCAGGAATGATGAATCAGGAATCAGGAATGATGAATCAGGAATGATGAATGATGAGTCAGGAATCAGCAATGATGAATCAGGAATCAGGAATCAGGAATCAGGAATCAGGAATCAGGAATCAGGAGTGATTAATCAGGAATCAGGAATGATGAATCAGGAATAAGGAATGATGAATCAGGAATGATGAATGATGAATCAGGAATCAGGAATGATGAATCAGGAATCAGGAATGATGAATCAGGAATGATGAATGATGAATCAGGAATGATGAATCAGGAATGATGAATCAGGAATCAGGAATCAGGAATGATGAATCAGGAATCAGGAATCAGGAATGATGAATCAGGAATGATGAATGACGAATCAGGAATGATGAATGATGAATCAGGAATGATGAATGATGAATCAGGAATCAGGAATGATGAATCAGGAATGATGAATCAGGAATCTGGAATGATGAATCAGGAATCAGGAATGATGAATCAGGAATGATGAATGATGAATCAAGAATGATGAATGATGAATCAGGAATCAGGAATCAGGACTGATGAATGATGAGTCAGGAATCAGGAATGATGAATCAGGAATGATGAATCAGGAATCATGAATCAGGAATGATGAGTCAGGAATCAGGAATGATGAATCAGGAATGATGAATCAGGAATCAGGAATGATGAATGATGAATCAGGAATCAACAATGATGAATCAGGAATCAGGAATGATGAATCAGGAATAAGGAATGATGAATCAGGAATGATGAATGATGAATCAGGAATCAGGAATGATGAATCAGGAATGATGAATGATGAATCAGGAATGATGAATGATGAATCAGGAATCAGGAATCAGGAATGATGAATGATGAGTCAGGAATCAGGAATGATGAATCAGGAATGATGAATCAGGAATCAGGAATGATGAATGATGAATCAGGAATCAGCAATGATGAATCAGGAATCAGGAATGATGAATCAGGAATCAGGAATCAGGAGTGATTAATCAGGAATAAGGAATGATGAATCAGGAATCAGGAATGATGTATCAGGAATGAGGAATGATCAATCAGGAATGAGGAATGATGAATCAGGAATGAGGATTGATGAATCAGGAATGAGGAATGATGAATCAGGAATCAGGAATGATGAATCAGGAATCAGGAATGATGAATCAGGAAAGAGGAATGATGAATCAGGAATCAGGAATCGTGAATCATGAATCAGGAATGATGAATCAGGAATCAGGAATGAGGAATGATGAATCAGGAATCATGAATGATGAATCGGGAATCAGGAATCAGAAATGATGAATCAGGAATGATGAATCAGGATTCAGGAATGATGAATCAGGAATCAGGAATGATGAATCAGGAATGATGAATGATGAATCAGGAATGATGAATGATGAATCAGGAATGATGAATGATGAATCAGGAATGATGGATGATGAATCAGGAATGATGAATCAGGAATAAGGAATGATGAATCAGGAATGATGAATGATGAATCAGGAATGATGAATCAGGAATCAGGAATCAGGAATGATGAATGATGAGTCAGGAATCAGGAATGATGAATCAGGAATCAGGAATCAGGAATGATGAATCAGGAATCAGGAATCAGGAATGATGAATCAGGAATGATGAATGACGAATCAGGAATCAGGAATGATGAATCCGGAATGATGAATGATGAATCAGGAATGATGAATCAGGAATGATGAATCAGGAATCAGGAATCAGGAATGATGAATCAGGATTGAGGAATGAGGAATGATGAATGATGAATCAGGAATGATGAATGATGAATCAGGAATCAGAAATGATGAATCAGGAATGATGAATGATGAATCAGGAATGATGAATCAGGAATAATGAATCAGGAATGATGAATGATGAATCAGGAATGATGAATCAGGAATGATGAATCAGGAATCAGGAATGATGAATCAGGAATGATGAATGATGAATCAGGAATGATGAATGATGAATCAGGAATGATGAATCAGGAATCAGGAATGATGAATCAGGAATGATGAATGATGAATCAGGAATGATGAATGATGAATCAGGAATGATGAATCAGGAATCAGGAATCAGGAATGATGAATCAGGAATCAGGAATCAGGAATGATGAATCAGGAATGATGAATGACGAATCAGGAATGATGAATGATGAATCAGGAATGAGGAATGACGAATCAGGAATCAGGAATGATGAATCAGGAATAAGGAATGATGAATCAGGAATGATGAATGATGAATGAGGAATGATGAATCAGGAATCAGGAATCAGGAATGATGAATGATGAGTCAGGAATAAGGAATGATGAATCAGGAATGATGAATCAGGAATCTGGAATAATGAATCAGGAATCAGCAATGATGAATCAGGAATCAGGAATGACGAATCAGGAATCAGGAATGATGAATGATGAATCAGTATTCAGGAATGATGAATCAGGAATAAGGAATGATGAATCAGGAATGATGAATGATGAGTCAGGAATCAGGAATGATGAATCAGGAATGATGAATGATGAATCAGGAATGAGGAATGATGAATCAGGAATAAGGAATGATGAATCAGGAATGATGAATGATGAATCAGGAATCAGGAATGATGAATCAGGAATCAGGAATGATGAATCAGGAATGATGAATGATGAGTCAGGAATCAGCAATGATGAATCAGGAATCAGGAATCAGGAATCAGGAATCAGGAATCAGGAATCAGGAGTGATTAATCAGGAATCAGGAATGATGAATCAGGAATAAGGAATGATGAATCAGGAATGATGAATGATGAATCAGGAATCAGGAATGATGAATCAGGAATCAGGAATGATGAATCAGGAATGATGAATGATGAATCAGGAATGATGAATCAGGAATGATGAATCAGGAATCAGGAATCAGGAATGATGAATCAGGAATCAGGAATCAGGAATGATGAATCAGGAATGATGAATGACGAATCAGGAATGATGAATGATGAATCAGGAATGATGAATGATGAATCAGGAATCAGGAATGATGAATCAGGAATAAGGAATGATGAATCAGGAATGATGAATGATGAGTCAGGAATCAGCAATGATGAATCAGGAATGATGAATCAGGAATCAGGAATCAGGAATGATGAATGATGAGTCAGGAATCAGGAATGATGAATCAGGAATGATGAATCAGGAATCTGGAATGATGAATCAGGAATGATGAATGATGAATCAGGAATGATGAATGATGAATCAGTATTCAGGAATGATGAATCAGGAATGATGAATCAGGAATAAGGAATGATGAATCAGGAATGATGAATGATGAGTCAGGAATCAGGAATCAGGAATCAGGAATGATGAATCAGGAATCAGGAATCAGGAATGATGAATCAGGAATGATGAATGACGAATCAGGAATGATGAATGATGAATCAGGAATGATGAATGATGAATCAGGAATCAGGAATGATGAATCAGGAATAAGGAATGATGAATCAGGAATGATGAATGATGAATCAGGAATGATGAATCAGGAATCAGGAATCAGGAATGATGAATGATGAGTCAGGAATCAGGAATGATGAATCAGGAATGATGAATCAGGAATCTGGAATGATGAATCAGGAATCAGGAATGATGAATCAGGAATGATGAATGATGAATCAAGAATGATGAATGATGAATCAGGAATCAGGAATCAGGACTGATGAATGATGAGTCAGGAATCAGGAATGATGAATCAGGAATGATGAATCAGGAATCATGAATCAGGAATGATGAGTCAGGAATCAGGAATGATGAATCAGGAATGATGAATCAGGAATCAGGAATGATGAATGATGAATCAGGAATCAGCAATGATGAATCAGGAATCAGGAATGATGAATCAGGAATAAGGAATGATGAATCAGGAATGATGAATGATGAATCAGGAATCAGGAATGATGAATCAGGAATGATGAATCATGAATCATGAATCAGGAATGATGAGTCAGGAATCAGGAATGATGAATCAGGAATGATGAATCAGGAATCAGGAATGATGAATGATGAATCAGGAATCAGCAATGATGAATCAGGAATCAGGAATGATGAATCAGGAATCAGGAATCAGGAGTGATTAATCAGGAATAAGGAATGATGAATCAGGAATCAGGAATGATGTATCAGGAATGAGGAATGATCAATCAGGAATGAGGAATGATGAATCAGGAATGAGGATTGATGAATCAGGAATCAGGAATGATGAATCAGGAATCAGGAATCAGGAGTGATTAATCAGGAATCAGGAATGATGAATCAGGAATCAGGAATGATGAATCAGGAATGAGGAATGATCAATCAGGAATGAGGAATGATCAATCAGGAATGAGGAATGATGAATCAGGAATGAGGATTGATGAATCAGGAATGAGGAATGATGAATCAGGAATCAGGAATGATGAATCAGGAATCAGGAATGATGAATCAGGAAAGAGGAATGATGAATCAGGAATCAGGAATCGTGAATCATGAATCAGGAATGATGAATCAGGAATCAGGAATGATGAATCAGGAATCAGGAATGATGAATCAGGAATCAGGAATGATGAATCAGGAATCAGGAATGATGAATCAGGAATCAGGAATGATGAATCAGGAATGATGAATCAGGAATGATGAATCAGGAATCAGGAATCAGGAATGATGAATCAGGAATCAGGAATGATGAATGATGAATCAGGAATCAGGAATGATGAATCAGGAATGATGAATCATGAATCATGAATCATGAATCAGGAATGATGAGTCAGGAATCAGGAATGATGAATCAGGAATGATGAATCAGGAATCAGGAATGATGAATGATGAATCAGGAATCAGCAATTATGAATCAGGAATCAGGAATGATGAATCAGGAATCAGGAATCAGGAGTGATTAATCAGGAATAAGGAATGATGAATCAGGAATCAGGAATGATGTATCAGGAATGAGGAATGATGAATCAGGAATGATGAATGATGAGTCAGGAATCAGCAATGATGAATCAGGAATCAGGAATCAGGAATCAGGAATCAGGAATCAGGAATCAGGAGTGATTAATCAGGAATCAGGAATGATGAATCAGGAATAAGGAATGATGAATCAGGAATGATGAATGATGAATCAGGAATCAGGAATGATGAATCAGGAATCAGGAATGATGAATCAGGAATGATGAATGATGAATCAGGAATGATGAATCAGGAATGATGAATCAGGAATCAGGAATCAGGAATGATGAATCAGGAATCAGGAATCAGGAATGATGAATCAGGAATGATGAATGACGAATCAGGAATGATGAATGATGAATCAGGAATGATGAATGATGAATCAGGAATCAGGAATGATGAATCAGGAATGATGAATCAGGAATCTGGAATGATGAATCAGGAATCAGGAATGATGAATCAGGAATGATGAATGATGAATCAAGAATGATGAATGATGAATCAGGAATCAGGAATCAGGACTGATGAATGATGAGTCAGGAATCAGGAATGATGAATCAGGAATGATGAATCAGGAATCATGAATCAGGAATGATGAGTCAGGAATCAGGAATGATGAATCAGGAATGATGAATCAGGAATCAGGAATGATGAATGATGAATCAGGAATCAACAATGATGAATCAGGAATCAGGAATGATGAATCAGGAATAAGGAATGATGAATCAGGAATGATGAATGATGAATCAGGAATCAGGAATGATGAATCAGGAATGATGAATGATGAATCAGGAATGATGAATGATGAATCAGGAATCAGGAATCAGGAATGATGAATGATGAGTCAGGAATCAGGAATGATGAATCAGGAATGATGAATCAGGAATCAGGAATGATGAATGATGAATCAGGAATCAGCAATGATGAATCAGGAATCAGGAATGATGAATCAGGAATCAGGAATCAGGAGTGATTAATCAGGAATAAGGAATGATGAATCAGGAATCAGGAATGATGTATCAGGAATGAGGAATGATCAATCAGGAATGAGGAATGATGAATCAGGAATGAGGATTGATGAATCAGGAATGAGGAATGATGAATCAGGAATCAGGAATGATGAATCAGGAATCAGGAATGATGAATCAGGAAAGAGGAATGATGAATCAGGAATCAGGAATCGTGAATCATGAATCAGGAATGATGAATCAGGAATCAGGAATGAGGAATGATGAATCAGGAATCATGAATGATGAATCGGGAATCAGGAATCAGAAATGATGAATCAGGAATGATGAATCAGGATTCAGGAATGATGAATCAGGAATCAGGAATGATGAATCAGGAATGATGAATGATGAATCAGGAATGATGAATGATGAATCAGGAATGATGGATGATGAATCAGGAATGATGAATCAGGAATAAGGAATGATGAATCAGGAATGATGAATGATGAATCAGGAATGATGAATCAGGAATCAGGAATCAGGAATGATGAATGATGAGTCAGGAATCAGGAATGATGAATCAGGAATCAGGAATCAGGAATGATGAATCAGGAATCAGGAATCAGGAATGATGAATCAGGAATGATGAATGACGAATCAGGAATCAGGAATGATGAATCCGGAATGATGAATGATGAATCAGGAATGATGAATCAGGAATGATGAATCAGGAATCAGGAATCAGGAATGATGAATCAGGATTGAGGAATGAGGAATGATGAATGATGAATCAGGAATGATGAATGATGAATCAGGAATCAGAAATGATGAATCAGGAATGATGAATGATGAATCAGGAATGATGAATCAGGAATAATGAATCAGGAATGATGAATGATGAATCAGGAATGATGAATCAGGAATGATGAATCAGGAATCAGGAATGATGAATCAGGAATGATGAATGATGAATCAGGAATGATGAATGATGAATCAGGAATGATGAATCAGGAATCAGGAATGATGAATCAGGAATGATGAATGATGAATCAGGAATGATGAATGATGAATCAGGAATGATGAATCAGGAATCAGGAATCAGGAATGATGAATCAGGAATCAGGAATCAGGAATGATGAATCAGGAATGATGAATGACGAATCAGGAATGATGAATGATGAATCAGGAATGAGGAATGACGAATCAGGAATCAGGAATGATGAATCAGGAATAAGGAATGATGAATCAGGAATGATGAATGATGAATGAGGAATGATGAATCAGGAATCAGGAATCAGGAATGATGAATGATGAGTCAGGAATAAGGAATGATGAATCAGGAATGATGAATCAGGAATCTGGAATAATGAATCAGGAATCAGCAATGATGAATCAGGAATCAGGAATGACGAATCAGGAATCAGGAATGATGAATGATGAATCAGTATTCAGGAATGATGAATCAGGAATAAGGAATGATGAATCAGGAATGATGAATGATGAGTCAGGAATCAGGAATGATGAATCAGGAATGATGAATGATGAATCAGGAATGAGGAATGATGAATCAGGAATAAGGAATGATGAATCAGGAATGATGAATGATGAATCAGGAATCAGGAATGATGAATCAGGAATCAGGAATGATGAATCAGGAATGATGAATGATGAGTCAGGAATCAGCAATGATGAATCAGGAATCAGGAATCAGGAATCAGGAATCAGGAATCAGGAATCAGGAGTGATTAATCAGGAATCAGGAATGATGAATCAGGAATAAGGAATGATGAATCAGGAATGATGAATGATGAATCAGGAATCAGGAATGATGAATCAGGAATCAGGAATGATGAATCAGGAATGATGAATGATGAATCAGGAATGATGAATCAGGAATGATGAATCAGGAATCAGGAATCAGGAATGATGAATCAGGAATCAGGAATCAGGAATGATGAATCAGGAATGATGAATGACGAATCAGGAATGATGAATGATGAATCAGGAATGATGAATGATGAATCAGGAATCAGGAATGATGAATCAGGAATAAGGAATGATGAATCAGGAATGATGAATGATGAGTCAGGAATCAGCAATGATGAATCAGGAATGATGAATCAGGAATCAGGAATCAGGAATGATGAATGATGAGTCAGGAATCAGGAATGATGAATCAGGAATGATGAATCAGGAATCTGGAATGATGAATCAGGAATGATGAATGATGAATCAGGAATGATGAATGATGAATCAGTATTCAGGAATGATGAATCAGGAATGATGAATCAGGAATAAGGAATGATGAATCAGGAATGATGAATGATGAGTCAGGAATCAGGAATCAGGAATCAGGAATGATGAATCAGGAATCAGGAATCAGGAATGATGAATCAGGAATGATGAATGACGAATCAGGAATGATGAATGATGAATCAGGAATGATGAATGATGAATCAGGAATCAGGAATGATGAATCAGGAATAAGGAATGATGAATCAGGAATGATGAATGATGAATCAGGAATGATGAATCAGGAATCAGGAATCAGGAATGATGAATGATGAGTCAGGAATCAGGAATGATGAATCAGGAATGATGAATCAGGAATCTGGAATGATGAATCAGGAATCAGGAATGATGAATCAGGAATGATGAATGATGAATCAAGAATGATGAATGATGAATCAGGAATCAGGAATCAGGACTGATGAATGATGAGTCAGGAATCAGGAATGATGAATCAGGAATGATGAATCAGGAATCATGAATCAGGAATGATGAGTCAGGAATCAGGAATGATGAATCAGGAATGATGAATCAGGAATCAGGAATGATGAATGATGAATCAGGAATCAGCAATGATGAATCAGGAATCAGGAATGATGAATCAGGAATAAGGAATGATGAATCAGGAATGATGAATGATGAATCAGGAATCAGGAATGATGAATCAGGAATGATGAATCATGAATCATGAATCAGGAATGATGAGTCAGGAATCAGGAATGATGAATCAGGAATGATGAATCAGGAATCAGGAATGATGAATGATGAATCAGGAATCAGCAATGATGAATCAGGAATCAGGAATGATGAATCAGGAATCAGGAATCAGGAGTGATTAATCAGGAATAAGGAATGATGAATCAGGAATCAGGAATGATGTATCAGGAATGAGGAATGATCAATCAGGAATGAGGAATGATGAATCAGGAATGAGGATTGATGAATCAGGAATCAGGAATGATGAATCAGGAATCAGGAATCAGGAGTGATTAATCAGGAATCAGGAATGATGAATCAGGAATCAGGAATGATGAATCAGGAATGAGGAATGATCAATCAGGAATGAGGAATGATCAATCAGGAATGAGGAATGATGAATCAGGAATGAGGATTGATGAATCAGGAATGAGGAATGATGAATCAGGAATCAGGAATGATGAATCAGGAATCAGGAATGATGAATCAGGAAAGAGGAATGATGAATCAGGAATCAGGAATCGTGAATCATGAATCAGGAATGATGAATCAGGAATCAGGAATGATGAATCAGGAATCAGGAATGATGAATCAGGAATCAGGAATGATGAATCAGGAATCAGGAATGATGAATCAGGAATCAGGAATGATGAATCAGGAATGATGAATCAGGAATGATGAATCAGGAATCAGGAATCAGGAATGATGAATCAGGAATCAGGAATGATGAATGATGAATCAGGAATCAGGAATGATGAATCAGGAATGATGAATCATGAATCATGAATCATGAATCAGGAATGATGAGTCAGGAATCAGGAATGATGAATCAGGAATGATGAATCAGGAATCAGGAATGATGAATGATGAATCAGGAATCAGCAATTATGAATCAGGAATCAGGAATGATGAATCAGGAATCAGGAATCAGGAGTGATTAATCAGGAATAAGGAATGATGAATCAGGAATCAGGAATGATGTATCAGGAATGAGGAATGATCAATCAGGAATGAGGAATGATGAATCAGGAATGAGGATTGATGAATCAGGAATGAGGAATGATGAATCAGGAATCAGGAATGATGAATCAGGAATCAGGAATGATGAATCAGGAAAGAGGAATGATGAATCAGGAATCAGGAATGATGAGTCAGGAATGATGAATGATGAATCAGGAATCAGCAATTATGAATCAGGAATCAGGAATGATGAATCAGGAATCAGGAATCAGGAGTGATTAATCAGGAATAAGGAATGATGAATCAGGAATCAGGAATGATGTATCAGGAATGAGGAATGATCAATCAGGAATGAGGAATGATGAATCAGGAATGAGGATTGATGAATCAGGAATGAGGAATGATGAATCAGGAATCAGGAATGATGAATCAGGAATCAGGAATGATGAATCAGGAAAGAGGAATGATGAATCAGGAATCAGGAATCGTGAATCATGAATCAGGAATGATGAATCAGGAATGAGGAATGATGAATCAGGAATCAGGAATGATGAATCAGGAATCAGGAATGAGGAATGATGAATCAGGAATCATGAATGATGAATCGGGAATCAGGAATCAGAAATGATGAATCAGGAATGATGATTCAGGATTCAGGAATGATGAATCATGAATCAGAAATGATGAATCAGGAATCAGGAATGATGAATCAGGAATCAGGAATGATGAATCAGGAATCAGGAATGATGAATCAGGAATCAGGAATGATGAGTCAGGAATCAGCAATGATGAATCAGGAATCAGGAATGATGAATCAGGAATCAGGAATGATGAATGACGAATCAGGAATGATGAATGATGAATCGGGAATGATGAATGATGAATCAGGAATCATGAATGATGAATCAGGAATAAGGAATGATGAATCAGGAATGATGAATGATGAATCAGGAATGATGAATCATGAATCATGAATCAGGAATGATGAGTCAGGAATCAGGAATGATGAATCAGGAATGATGAATCAGGAATCAGGAATGATGAATGATGAATCAGGAATCAGCAATGATGAATCAGGAATCAGGAATGATGAATCAGGAATCAGGAATCAGGAGTGATTAATCAGGAATAAGGAATGATGAATCAGGAATCAGGAATGATGTATCAGGAATGAGGAATGATCAATCAGGAATGAGGAATGATGAATCAGGAATGAGGATTGATGAATCAGGAATCAGGAATGATGAATCAGGAATCAGGAATCAGGAGTGATTAATCAGGAATCAGGAATGATGAATCAGGAATCAGGAATGATGAATCAGGAATGAGGAATGATCAATCAGGAATGAGGAATGATCAATCAGGAATGAGGAATGATGAATCAGGAATGAGGATTGATGAATCAGGAATGAGGAATGATGAATCAGGAATCAGGAATGATGAATCAGGAATCAGGAATGATGAATCAGGAAAGAGGAATGATGAATCAGGAATCAGGAATCGTGAATCATGAATCAGGAATGATGAATCAGGAATCAGGAATGATGAATCAGGAATCAGGAATGATGAATCAGGAATCAGGAATGATGAATCAGGAATCAGGAATGATGAATCAGGAATCAGGAATGATGAATCAGGAATGATGAATCAGGAATGATGAATCAGGAATCAGGAATCAGGAATGATGAATCAGGAATCAGGAATGATGAATGATGAATCAGGAATCAGGAATGATGAATCAGGAATGATGAATCATGAATCATGAATCATGAATCAGGAATGATGAGTCAGGAATCAGGAATGATGAATCAGGAATGATGAATCAGGAATCAGGAATGATGAATGATGAATCAGGAATCAGCAATTATGAATCAGGAATCAGGAATGATGAATCAGGAATCAGGAATCAGGAGTGATTAATCAGGAATAAGGAATGATGAATCAGGAATCAGGAATGATGTATCAGGAATGAGGAATGATCAATCAGGAATGAGGAATGATGAATCAGGAATGAGGATTGATGAATCAGGAATGAGGAATGATGAATCAGGAATCAGGAATGATGAATCAGGAATCAGGAATGATGAATCAGGAAAGAGGAATGATGAATCAGGAATCAGGAATCGTGAATCATGAATCAGGAATGATGAATCAGGAATGAGGAATGATGAATCAGGAATCAGGAATGATGAATCAGGAATCAGGAATGAGGAATGATGAATCAGGAATCAGGAATGATGAATCGGGAATCAGGAATCAGAAATGATGAATCAGGAATGATGATTCAGGATTCAGGAATGATGAATCATGAATCAGAAATGATGAATCAGGAATCAGGAATGATGAATCAGGAATCAGGAATGATGAATCAGGAATCAGGAATGATGAATCAGGAATCAGGAATGATGAGTCAGGAATCAGCAATGATGAATCAGGAATCAGGAATGATGAATCAGGAATCAGGAATGATGAATGACGAATCAGGAATGATGAATGATGAATCGGGAATGATGAATGATGAATCAGGAATCATGAATGATGAATCAGGAATAAGGAATGATGAATCAGGAATGATGAATGATGAATCAGGAATGATGAATCAGGAATCAGGAATCAGGAATGATGAATGATGAGTCAGGAATCAGGAATGATGAATCAGGAATGATGAATCAGGAATCTGGAATGATGAATCAGGAATCAGGAATGATGAATCAGGAATGATGAATGATGAATCAAGAACGATGAATGATGAATCAGGAATCAGGAATCAGGAATGATGAATGATGAGTCAGGAATCAGGAATGATGAATCAGGAATGATGAATCAGGAATCAGGAATCAGGAATGATGAATCAGGAATCAGGAATGATGAATCAGGAATGATGAATGATGAATCATGAATCAGGAATGATGAGTCAGGAATCAGGAATGATGAATCAGGAATGATGAATCAGGAATCAGGAATGATGAATGATGAATCAGGAATCAGCAATGATGAATCAGGAATCAGGAATGATGAATCAGGAAAGAGGAATGATGAATCAGGAATCAGGAATCGTGAATCATGAATCAGGAATGATGAATCAGGAATCAGGAATGATGAATCAGGAATCAGGAATGATGAATCAGGAATCAGGAATGAGGAATGATGAATCAGGAATCATGAATGATGAATCGGGAATCAGGAATCAGAAATGATGAATCAGGAATGATGATTCAGGATTCAGGAATGATGAATCATGAATCAGGAATGATGAATCAGGAATGATGAATCAGGAATCAGGAATGATGAATCAGGAATCAGGAATGATGAATCAGGAATCAGGAATGATGAGTCAGGAATCAGCAATGATGAATCAGGAATCAGGAATGATGAATCAGGAATCAGGAATGATGAATGACGAATCAGGAATGATGAATGATGAATCGGGAATGATGAATGATGAATCAGGAATCATGAATGATGAATCAGGAATAAGGAATGATGAATCAGGAATGATGAATGATGAATCAGGAATGATGAATCAGGAATCAGGAATCAGGAATGATGAATGATGAGTCAGGAATCAGGAATGATGAATCAGGAATGATGAATCAGGAATCTGGAATGATGAATCAGGAATCAGGAATGATGAATCAGGAATGATGAATGATGAATCAAGAACGATGAATGATGAATCAGGAATCAGGAATCAGGAATGATGAATGATGAGTCAGGAATCAGGAATGATGAATCAGGAATGATGAATCAGGAATCAGGAATCAGGAATGATGAATCAGGAATCAGGAATGATGAATCAGGAATGATGAATGATGAATCATGTATCAGGAATGATGAGTCAGGAATCAGGAATGCTGAATCAGGAATGATGAATCAGGAATCAGGAATGATGAATGATGAATCAGGAATCAGCAATGATCAATCAGGAATCAGGAATGATGAATCAGGAATCAGGAATCAGGAGTGATTAATCAGGAATAAGGAATGATGAATCAGGAATCAGGAATGATGTATCAGGAATGAGGAATGATCAATCAGGAATGAGGAATGATGAATCAGGAATGAGGATTGATGAATCAGGAATGAGGAATGATGAATCAGGAATCAGGAATGATGAATCAGGAATCAGGAATGATGAATCAGGAAAGAGGAATGATGAATCAGGAATCAGGAATCGTGAATCATGAATCAGGAATGATGAATCAGGAATCAGGAATGATGAATCAGGAATCAGGAATGATAAATCAGGAATCAGGAATGAGGAATGATGAATCAGGAATCATGAATGATGAATCGGGAATCAGGAATCAGAAATGATGAATCAGGAATGATGATTCAGGATTCAGGAATGATGAATCATGAATCAGGAATGATGAATCAGGAATCAGGAATGATGAATCAGGAATCAGGAATGATGAATCAGGAATCAGGAATGATGAATCAGGAATCAGGAATGATGAGTCAGCAATCAGCAATGATGAATCAGGAATCAGGAATGATGAATCAGGAATCAGGAATGATGAATGACGAATCAGGAATGATGAATGATGAATCGGGAATGATGAATGATGAATCAGGAATCATGAATGATGAATCAGGAATAAGGAATGATGAATCAGGAATGATGAATGATGAATCAGGAATGATGAATCAGGAATCAGGAATCAGGAATGATGAATGATGAGTCAGGAATCAGGAATGATGAATCAGGAATGATGAATCAGGAATCTGGAATAATGAATCAGGAATCAGGAATGATGAATCAGGAATGATGAATGATGAATCAAGAATGATGAATGATGAATCAGGAATCAGGAATCAGGAATGATGAATGATGAGTCAGGAATCAGGAATGATGAATCAGGAATGATGAATCAGGAATCAGGAATCAGGAATGATGAATCAGGAATCAGGAATGATGAATCAGGAATGATGAATGATGAATCATGAATCAGGAATGATGAGTCAGGAATCAGGAATGATGAATCAGGAATGATGAATCAGGAATCAGGAATGATGAATGATGAATCAGGAATCAGCAATGATGAATCAGGAATCAGGAATGATGAATCAGGAATCAGGAATCAGGAGTGATTAATCAGGAATCAGGAATGATGAATCAGGAATCAGGAATGATGTATCAGGAATGAGGAATGATCAATCAGGAATGAGGAATGATGAATCAGGAATAAGGATTGATGAATCAGGAATGAGGAATGATGAATCAGGAATCAGGAATGATGAATCAGGAATCAGGAATGATGAATCAGGAAAGAGGAATCAGGAATCAGGAATCAGGAATCGTGAATCATGAATCAGGAATGATGAATCAGGAATCAGGAATGATGAATCAGGAATCAGGAATGATGAATCAGGAATCAGGAATGAGGAATGATGAATCAGGAATCATGAATGATGAATCGGGAATCAGGAATCAGAAATGATGAATCAGGAATGATGAATCAGGATTCCGGAATGATGAATCAGGAATCAGGAATGAAGAATCAGGAATGATGAATGATGAATCAGGAATGATGAATGATGAATCAGGAATGATGAATGATGAATCAGGAATGATGAATGATGAATCAGGAATGATGAATCAGGAATAAGGAATGATGAATCAGGAATGATGAATGATGAATCAGGAATGATGAATCAGGTATCAGGAATCAGGAATGATGAATGATGAGTCAGGAATGATGAATCAGGAATCAGGAATGATGAATCAGGAATCAGCAATGATGAATCAGGAATCAGGAATGATGAATCAGGAATCAGGAATCAGGAGTGATTAATCAGGAATAAGGAATGATGAATCAGGAATCAGGAATGATGTATCAGGAATGAGGAATGATCAATCAGGAATGAGGAATGATGAATCAGGAATGAGGATTGATGAATCAGGAATGAGGAATGATGAATCAGGAATCAGGAATGATGAATCAGGAATCAGGAATGATGAATCAGGAAAGAGGAATGATGAATCAGGAATCAGGAATCGTGAATCATGAATCAGGAATGATGAATCAGGAATCAGGAATGATGAATCAGGAATCAGGAATGATGAATCAGGAATCGGGAATGAGGAATGATGAATCAGGAATCATGAATGATGAATCGGGAATCAGGAATCAGAAATGATGAATCAGGAATGATGATTCAGGATTCAGGAATGATGAATCATGAATCAGGAATGATGAATCAGGAATCAGGAATGATGAATCAGGAATCAGGAATGATGAATCAGGAATCAGGAATGATGAATCAGGAATCAGGAATGATGAGTCAGGAATCAGCAATGATGAATCAGGAATCAGGAATGATGAATCAGGAATCAGGAATGATGAATGACGAATCAGGAATGATGAATGATGAATCGGGAATGATGAATGATGAATCAGGAATCATGAATGACGAATCAGGAATAAGGAATGATGAATCAGGAATGATGAATGATGAATCAGGAATGATGAATCAGGAATCAGGAATCAGGAATGATGAATGATGAGTCAGGAATCAGGAATGATGAATCAGGAATGATGAATCAGGAATCTGGAATGATGAATCAGGAATCAGGAATGATGAATCAGGAATGATGAATGATGAATCAAGAATGATGAATGATGAATCAGGAATCAGGAATCAGGAATGATGAATGATGAGTCAGGAATCAGGAATGATGAATCAGGAATGATGAATCAGGAATCAGGAATCAGGAATGATGAATCAGGAATCAGGAATGATGAATCAGGAATGATGAATGATGAATCATGAATCAGGAATGATGAGTCAGGAATCAGGAATGATGAATCAGGAATGATGAATCAGGAATCAGGAATGATGAATCAGGAATCAGGAATGAGGAATGATGAATCAGGAATCATGAATGATGAATCGGGAATCAGGAATCAGAAATGATGAATCAGGAATGATGAATCAGGATTCAGGAATGATGAATCAGGAATCAGGAATGAAGAATCAGGAATGATGAATGATGAATCAGGAATGATGAATGATGAATCAGGAATGATGAATGATGAATCAGGAATGATGAATGATGAATCAGGAATGATGAATCAGGAATAAGGAATGATGAATCAGGAATGATGAATGATGAATCAGGAATGATGAATCAGGTATCAGGAATCAGGAATGATGAATGATGAGTCAGGAATGAGGAATGATGAATCAGGAATCAGGAATCAGGAATGATGAATCAGGAATCAGGAATCAGGAATGATGAATCAGGAATGATGAATGACGAATCAGGAATCAGGAATGATGAATCAGGAATGATGAATGATGAATCAGGAATGATGAATCAGGAATGATGAATCAGGAATCAGGAATCAGGAATGAGGAATCAGGAATCAGGAATCAGGAATGAGGAATGATGAATGATGAATCATGAATCAGGAATGATGAATGATGAATCAGGAATCAGAAATGATGAATCAGGAATGATGAATGATGAATCAGGAATGATGAATGATGAATCAGGAATGATGAATCAGGAATAATGAATCAGGAATGATGAATGATGAATCAGGAATGATGAATCAGGAATGATGAATCAGGAATCAGGAATGATGAATCAGGAATGACGAATGATGAATCAGGAATGATGAATCAGGAATCAGGAATAAGGAATGATGAATCAGGAATGATGAATGACGAATCAGGAATGATGAATGATGAATCAGGAATGATGAATGATGAATCAGGAATCAGGAATGATGAATCAGGAATAAGGAATGATGAATCAGGAATGATGAATGATGAATCAGGAATGATGAATCAGGAATCAGGAATCAGGAATGATGAATGATGAGTCAGGAATAAGGAATGATGAATCAGGAATGATGAATCAGGAATCTGGAATGATGAATCAGGAATGATGAATGATGAATCAGGAATCAGGAATGATGAATCAGGAATGATGAATGCTGAATCAGCGATGATGAATCAGGAATCAGCAATGATGAATCAGGAATCAGGAATGACGAATCAGGAATCAGGAATGATGAATCAGGAATGATGAATGATGAATCAGGAATGATGAATCAGGAATCAGGAATCAGGAATGATGAATGATGAGTCAGGAATCAGGAATGATGAATCAGGAATCAGGAATCAGGAATGATGAATCAGGAATCAGGAATCAGGAATGATGAATCAGGAATGATGAATGACGAATCAGGAATCAGGAATGATGAATCAGGAATGATGAATGATGAATCAGGAATGATGAATCAGGAATGATGAATCAGGAATCAGGAATCAGGAATCAGGAATGATGAATCAGGAATCAGGAATGAGGAATGATGAATCATGAATCATGAATCAGGAATGATGAATGATGAATCAGGAATCAGAAATGATGAATCAGGAATGATGAATGATGAATCAGGAATGATGAATCAGGAATAATGAATCATGAATGATGAATGATGAATCAGGAATGATGAATCAGGAATGATGAATCAGGAATCAGGAATGATGAATCAGGAATGACGAATGATGAATCAGGAATGATGAATGATGAATCAGGAATGATGAATCAGGAATCAGGAATGATGAATCAGGAATGATGAATGATGAATCAGGAATGATGAATCAGGAATCAGGAATCAGGAATGATGAATCAGGAATCAGGAATCAGGAATGATGAATCAGGAATGATGAATGCTGAATCAGCGATGATGAATCAGGAATCAGCAATGATGAATCAGGAATCAGGAATGACGAATCAGGAATCAGGAATGATGAATCAGGAATGATGAATGATGAATCAGTATTCAGGAATGATGAATCAGGAATAAGGAATGATGAATCAGGAATCAGGAATGATGAATCAGGAATGATGAATGATGAATCAGTATTCAGGAATGATGAATCAGGAATAAGGAATGATGAATCAGGAATGATGAATGATGAGTCAGGAATCAGGAATGATGAATCAGGAATAAGGAATGATGAATCAGGAATGATGAATGATGAATCAGGAATGATGAATCAGGAATCAGGAATCAGGAATGATGAATGATGAGTCAGGAATCAGGAATGATGAATCAGGAATCAGGAATCAGGAATGATGATTCAGGAATCAGGAATCAGGAATGATGAATCAGGAATGATGAATGACGAATCAGGAATCAGGAATGATGAATCAGGAATGATGAATGATGAATCAGGAATGATGAATCAGGAATGATGAATCAGGAATCAGGAATGAGGAATGATGAATCAGGAATCAGGAATGAGGAATGATGAATCATGAATCATGAATCAGGAATGATGAATGATGAATCAGGAATCAGAAATGATGAATCAGGAATGATGAATGATGAATCAGGAATGATGAATCAGGAATAATGAATCAGGAATGATGAATGATGAATCAGGAATGATGAATCAGGAATGATGAATCAGGAATCAGGAATGATGAATCAGGAATGACGAATGATGAATCAGGAATGATGAATCAGGAATAATGAATCAGGAATGATGAATGATGAATCAGGAATGATGAATCAGGAATGATGAATCAGGAATCAGGAATGATGAATCAGGAATGACGAATGATGAATCAGGAATGATGAATCAGGAATCAGGAATCAGGAATGATGAATCAGGAATGATGAATGACGAATCAGGAATGATGAATGATGAATCAGGAATGATGAATGATGAATCAGGAATCAGGAATGATGAATCAGGAATAAGGAATGATGAATCAGGAATGATGAATGATGAATCAGGAATGATGAATCAGGAATCAGGAATCAGGAATGATGAATGATGAGTCAGGAATAAGGAATGATGAATCAGGAATGATGAATCAGGAATCTGGAATGATGAATCAGGAATGATGAATGATGAATCAGGAATCAGGAATGATGAATCAGGAATGATGAATGCTGAATCAGCGATGATGAATCAGGAATCAGCAATGATGAATCAGGAATCAGGAATGACGAATCAGGAATCAGGAATGATGAATCAGGAATGATGAATGATGAATCAGGAATGATGAATCAGGAATCAGGAATCAGGAATGATGAATGATGAGTCAGGAATCAGGAATGATGAATCAGGAATCAGGAATCAGGAATGATGAATCAGGAATCAGGAATCAGGAATGATGAATCAGGAATGATGAATGACGAATCAGGAATCAGGAATGATGAATCAGGAATGATGAATGATGAATCAGGAATGATGAATCAGGAATGATGAATCAGGAATCAGGAATCAGGAATGATGAATCAGGAATCAGGAATGAGGAATGATGAATCATGAATCATGAATCAGGAATGATGAATGATGAATCAGGAATCAGAAATGATGAATCAGGAATGATGAATGATGAATCAGGAATGATGAATCAGGAATAATGAATCATGAATGATGAATGATGAATCAGGAATGATGAATCAGGAATGATGAATCAGGAATCAGGAATGATGAATCAGGAATGACGAATGATGAATCAGGAATGATGAATGATGAATCAGGAATGATGAATCAGGAATCAGGAATGATGAATCAGGAATGATGAATGATGAATCAGGAATGATGAATCAGGAATCAGGAATCAGGAATGATGAATCAGGAATCAGGAATCAGGAATGATGAATCAGGAATGATGAATGCTGAATCAGCGATGATGAATCAGGAATCAGCAATGATGAATCAGGAATCAGGAATGACGAATCAGGAATCAGGAATGATGAATCAGGAATGATGAATGATGAATCAGTATTCAGGAATGATGAATCAGGAATAAGGAATGATGAATCAGGAATCAGGAATGATGAATCAGGAATGATGAATGATGAATCAGTATTCAGGAATGATGAATCAGGAATAAGGAATGATGAATCAGGAATGATGAATGATGAGTCAGGAATCAGGAATGATGAATCAGGAATAAGGAATGATGAATCAGGAATGATGAATGATGAATCAGGAATGATGAATCAGGAATCAGGAATCAGGAATGATGAATGATGAGTCAGGAATCAGGAATGATGAATCAGGAATCAGGAATCAGGAATGATGATTCAGGAATCAGGAATCAGGAATGATGAATCAGGAATGATGAATGACGAATCAGGAATCAGGAATGATGAATCAGGAATGATGAATGATGAATCAGGAATGATGAATCAGGAATGATGAATCAGGAATCAGGAATCAGGAATGATGAATCAGGAATCAGGAATGAGGAATGATGAATCATGAATCATGAATCAGGAATGATGAATGATGAATCAGGAATCAGAAATGATGAATCAGGAATGATGAATGATGAATCAGGAATGATGAATCAGGAATAATGAATCAGGAATGATGAATGATGAATCAGGAATGATGAATCAGGAATGATGAATCAGGAATCAGGAATGATGAATCAGGAATGACGAATGATGAATCAGGAATGATGAATGATGAATCAGGAATGATGAATCAGGAATCAGGAATGATGAATCAGGAATGATGAATCAGGAATCTGGAATGATGAATCAGGAATCAGGAATGATGAATCAGGAATGATGAATGATGAATCAGGAATGATGAATGATGAATCAGGAATCAGGAATCAGGAATGATGAATGATGAGTCAGGAATCAGGAATGAAGAATCAGGAATGATGAATCAGGAATCAGGAATGATGAATGATGAATCAGGAATCAGCAATGATGAATCAGGAATCAGGAATGATGAATCAGGAATCAGGAATCAGGAGTGATTAATCAGGAATAAGGAATGATGAATCAGGAATCAGGAATGATGTATCAGGAATGAGGAATGATCAATCAGGAATGAGGAATGATGAATCAGGAATGAGGATTGATGAATCAGGAATGAGGAATGATGAATCAGGAATCAGGAATGATGAATCAGGAATCAGGAATGATGAATCAGGAAAGAGGAATGATGAATCAGGAATCAGGAATCGTGAATCATGAATCAGGAATGATGAATCAGGAATCAGGAATGAGGAATGATGAATCAGGAATCATGAATGATGAATCGGGAATCAGGAATCAGAAATGATGAATCAGGAATGATGAATCAGGATTCAGGAATGATGAATCAGGAATCAGGAATGATGAATCAGGAATGATGAATGATGAATCAGGAATGATGAATGATGAATCAGGAATGATGGATGATGAATCAGGAATGATGAATCAGGAATAAGGAATGATGAATCAGGAATGATGAATGATGAATCAGGAATGATGAATCAGGAATCAGGAATCAGGAATCAGGAATGATGAATGATGAGTCAGGAATCAGGAATGATGAATCAGGAATCAGGAATCAGGAATCAGGAATGATGAATCAGGAATCAGGAATCAGGAATGATGAATCAGGAATGATGAATGCTGAATCAGCGATGATGAATCAGGAATCAGCAATGATGAATCAGGAATCAGGAATGATGAATCAGGAATAAGGAATGATGAATCAGGAATGATGAATGATGAATCAGGAATCAGGAATGATGAATCAGCGATGATGAATCAGGAATCAGCAATGATGAATCAGGAATCAGGAATGACGAATCAGGAATCAGGAATGATGAATCAGGAATGATGAATGATGAATCAGTATTCAGGAATGATGAATCAGGAATAAGGAATGATGAATCAGGAATCAGGAATGATGAATCAGGAATGATGAATGATGAATCAGTATTCAGGAATGATGAATCAGGAATAAGGAATGATGAATCAGGAATGATGAATGATGAGTCAGGAATCAGGAATGATGAATCAGGAATAAGGAATGATGAATCAGGAATGATGAATGATGAATCAGGAATGATGAATCAGGAATCAGGAATCAGGAATGATGAATGATGAGTCAGGAATCAGGAATGATGAATCAGGAATCAGGAATCAGGAATGATGATTCAGGAATCAGGAATCAGGAATGATGAATCAGGAATGATGAATGACGAATCAGGAATCAGGAATGATGAATCAGGAATGATGAATGATGAATCAGGAATGATGAATCAGGAATGATGAATCAGGAATCAGGAATCAGGAATGATGAATCAGGAATCAGGAATGAGGAATGATGAATCATGAATCATGAATCAGGAATGATGAATGATGAATCAGGAATCAGAAATGATGAATCAGGAATGATGAATGATGAATCAGGAATGATGAATCAGGAATAATGAATCAGGAATGATGAATGATGAATCAGGAATGATGAATCAGGAATGATGAATCAGGAATCAGGAATGATGAATCAGGAATGACGAATGATGAATCAGGAATGATGAATGATGAATCAGGAATGATGAATCAGGAATCAGGAATGATGAATCAGGAATGATGAATCAGGAATCTGGAATGATGAATCAGGAATCAGGAATGATGAATCAGGAATGATGAATGATGAATCAGGAATGATGAATGATGAATCAGGAATCAGGAATCAGGAATGATGAATGATGAGTCAGGAATCAGGAATGAAGAATCAGGAATGATGAATCAGGAATCAGGAATGATGAATGATGAATCAGGAATCAGCAATGATGAATCAGGAATCAGGAATGATGAATCAGGAATCAGGAATCAGGAGTGATTAATCAGGAATAAGGAATGATGAATCAGGAATCAGGAATGATGTATCAGGAATGAGGAATGATCAATCAGGAATGAGGAATGATGAATCAGGAATGAGGATTGATGAATCAGGAATGAGGAATGATGAATCAGGAATCAGGAATGATGAATCAGGAATCAGGAATGATGAATCAGGAAAGAGGAATGATGAATCAGGAATCAGGAATCGTGAATCATGAATCAGGAATGATGAATCAGGAATCAGGAATGAGGAATGATGAATCAGGAATCATGAATGATGAATCGGGAATCAGGAATCAGAAATGATGAATCAGGAATGATGAATCAGGATTCAGGAATGATGAATCAGGAATCAGGAATGATGAATCAGGAATGATGAATGATGAATCAGGAATGATGAATGATGAATCAGGAATGATGAATGATGAATCAGGAATGATGGATGATGAATCAGGAATGATGAATCAGGAATAAGGAATGATGAATCAGGAATGATGAATGATGAATCAGGAATGATGAATCAGGAATCAGGAATCAGGAATCAGGAATGATGAATGATGAGTCAGGAATCAGGAATGATGAATCAGGAATCAGGAATCAGGAATGATGAATCAGGAATCAGGAATCAGGAATGATGAATCAGGAATGATGAATGACGAATCAGGAATCAGGAATGATGAATCAGGAATGATGAATGATGAATCAGGAATGATGAATCAGGAATGATGAATCAGGAATCAGGAATCAGGAATGATGAATCAGGATTGAGGAATGAGGAATGATGAATGATGAATCAGGAATGATGAATGATGAATCAGGAATCAGAAATGATGAATCAGGAATGATGAATGATGAATCAGGAATGATGAATGATGAATCAGGAATGATGAATCAGGAATAATGAATCAGGAATGATGAATGATGAATCAGGAATGATGAATCAGGAATGATGAATCAGGAATCAGGAATGATGAATCAGGAATGATGAATGATGAATCAGGAATGATGAATGATGAATCAGGAATGATGAATCAGGAATCAGGAATGATGAATCAGGAATGATGAATGATGAATCAGGAATGATGAATGATGAATCAGGAATGATGAATCAGGAATCAGGAATCAGGAATGATGAATCAGGAATCAGGAATCAGGAATGATGAATCAGGAATGATGAATGACGAATCAGGAATGATGAATGATGAATCAGGAATGAGGAATGACGAATCAGGAATCAGGAATGATGAATCAGGAATAAGGAATGATGAATCAGGAATGATGAATGATGAATGAGGAATCAGGAATCAGGAGTGATTAATCAGGAATCAGGAATGATGAATCAGGAATCAGGAATGATGAATCAGGAATGAGGAATGATCAATCAGGAATGAGGAATGATCAATCAGGAATGAGGAATGATGAATCAGGAATGAGGATTGATGAATAAGGAATGAGGAATGATGAATCAGGAATCAGGAATGATGAATCAGGAATCAGGAATGATGAATCAGGAAAGAGGAATGATGAATCAGGAATCAGGAATCGTGAATCATGAATCAGGAATGATGAATCAGGAATCAGGAATGATGAATCAGGAATCAGGAATGATGAATCAGGAATCAGGAATGATGAATCAGGAATCAGGAATGATGAATCAGGAATGATGAATCAGGAATCAGGAATGATGAATCAGGAATGATGAATCAGGAATCAGGAATCAGGAATGATGAATCAGGAATCAGGAATCAGGAATGATGAATCAGGAATGATGAATGACGAATCAGGAATGATGAATGATGAATCAGGAATGATGAATGATGAATCAGGAATCAGGAATGATGAATCAGGAATAAGGAATGATGAATCAGGAATGATGAATGATGAATGAGGAATGATGAATCAGGAATCAGGAATCAGGAATGATGAATGATGAGTCAGGAATAAGGAATGATGAATCAGGAATGATGAATCAGGAATCTGGAATAATGAATCAGGAATCAGCAATGATGAATCAGGAATCAGGAATGACGAATCAGGAATCAGGAATGATGAATCAGGAATGATGAATGATGAATCAGTATTCAGGAATGATGAATCAGGAATAAGGAATGATGAATCAGGAATGATGAATGATGAGTCAGGAATCAGGAATGATGAATCAGGAATGATGAATGATGAATCAGGAATAAGGAATGATGAATCAGGAATAAGGAATGATGAATCAGGAATGATGAATGATGAATCAGGAATCAGGAATGATGAATCAGGAATCAGGAATGATGAATCAGGAATGATGAATGATGAGTCAGGAATCAGCAATGATGAATCAGGAATCAGGAATCAGGAATCAGGAATCAGGAATCAGGAGTGATTAATCAGGAATCAGGAATGATGAATCAGGAATAAGGAATGATGAATCAGGAATGATGAATGATGAATCAGGAATCAGGAATGATGAATCAGGAATCAGGAATGATGAATCAGGAATGATGAATGATGAATCAGGAATGATGAATCAGGAATGATGAATCAGGAATCAGGAATCAGGAATGATGAATCAGGAATCAGGAATCAGGAATGAGGAATCAGGAATGATGAATGACGAATCAGGAATGATGAATGATGAATCAGGAATGATGAATGATGAATCAGGAATCAGGAATGATGAATCAGGAATAAGGAATGATGAATCAGGAATGATGAATGATGAATCAGGAATGATGAATCAGGAATCAGGAATCAGGAATGATGAATGATGAGTCAGGAATCAGGAATGATGAATCAGGAATGATGAATCAGGAATCTGGAATGATGAATCAGGAATCAGGAATGATGAATCAGGAATGATGAATGATGAATCAAGAATGATGAATGATGAATCAGGAATCAGGAATCAGGACTGATGAATGATGAGTCAGGAATCAGGAATGATGAATCAGGAATGATGAATCAGGAATCATGAATCAGGAATGATGAGTCAGGAATCAGGAATGATGAATCAGGAATGATGAATCAGGAATCAGGAATGATGAATGATGAATCAGGAATCAGCAATGATGAATCAGGAATCAGGAATGATGAATCAGGAATAAGGAATGATGAATCAGGAATGATGAATGATGAATGAGGAATGATGAATCAGGAATCAGGAATCAGGAATGATGAATGATGAGTCAGGAATAAGGAATGATGAATCAGGAATGATGAATCAGGAATCTGGAATAATGAATCAGGAATCAGCAATGATGAATCAGGAATCAGGAATGACGAATCAGGAATCAGGAATGATGAATCAGGAATGATGAATGATGAATCAGTATTCAGGAATGATGAATCAGGAATAAGGAATGATGAATCAGGAATGATGAATGATGAGTCAGGAATCAGGAATGATGAATCAGGAATGATGAATGATGAATCAGGAATAAGGAATGATGAATCAGGAATAAGGAATGATGAATCAGGAATGATGAATGATGAATCAGGAATCAGGAATGATGAATCAGGAATCAGGAATGATGAATCAGGAATGATGAATGATGAGTCAGGAATCAGCAATGATGAATCAGGAATCAGGAATCAGGAATCAGGAATCAGGAATCAGGAATCAGGAGTGATTAATCAGGAATCAGGAATGATGAATCAGGAATAAGGAATGATGAATCAGGAATGATGAATGATGAATCAGGAATCAGGAATGATGAATCAGGAATCAGGAATGATGAATCAGGAATGATGAATGATGAATCAGGAATGATGAATCAGGAATGATGAATCAGGAATCAGGAATCAGGAATGATGAATCAGGAATCAGGAATCAGGAATGAGGAATCAGGAATGATGAATGACGAATCAGGAATGATGAATGATGAATCAGGAATGATGAATGATGAATCAGGAATCAGGAATGATGAATCAGGAATAAGGAATGATGAATCAGGAATGATGAATGATGAATCAGGAATGATGAATCAGGAATCAGGAATCAGGAATGATGAATGATGAGTCAGGAATCAGGAATGATGAATCAGGAATGATGAATCAGGAATCTGGAATGATGAATCAGGAATCAGGAATGATGAATCAGGAATGATGAATGATGAATCAAGAATGATGAATGATGAATCAGGAATCAGGAATCAGGACTGATGAATGATGAGTCAGGAATCAGGAATGATGAATCAGGAATGATGAATCAGGAATCATGAATCAGGAATGATGAGTCAGGAATCAGGAATGATGAATCAGGAATGATGAATCAGGAATCAGGAATGATGAATGATGAATCAGGAATCAGCAATGATGAATCAGGAATCAGGAATGATGAATCAGGAATAAGGAATGATGAATCAGGAATGATGAATGATGAATCAGGAATCAGGAATGATGAATCAGGAATGATGAATCATGAATCATGAATCAGGAATGATGAGTCAGGAATCAGGAATGATGAATCAGGAATGATGAATCAGGAATCAGGAATGATGAATGATGAATCAGGAATCAGCAATGATGAATCAGGAATCAGGAATGATGAATCAGGAATCAGGAATCAGGAGTGATTAATCAGGAATAAGGAATGATGAATCAGGAATCAGGAATGATGTATCAGGAATGAGGAATGATCAATCAGGAATGAGGAATGATGAATCAGGAATGAGGATTGATGAATCAGGAATCAGGAATGATGAATCAGGAATCAGGAATCAGGAGTGATTAATCAGGAATCAGGAATGATGAATCAGGAATGAGGATTGATGAATCAGGAATGAGGAATGATGAATCAGGAATCAGGAATGATGAATCAGGAATCAGGAATGATGAATCAGGAAAGAGGAATGATGAATCAGGAATCAGGAATCGTGAATCATGAATCAGGAATGATGAATCAGGAATCAGGAATGATGAATCAGGAATCAGGAATGATGAATCAGGAATCAGGAATGATGAATCAGGAATCAGGAATGATGAATCAGGAATCAGGAATGATGAATCAGGAATCAGGAATGATGAATCAGGAATGATGAATCAGGAATGATGAATCAGGAATCAGGAATCAGGAATGATGAATCAGGAATCAGGAATGATGAATGATGAATCAGGAATCAGGAATGATGAATCAGGAATGATGAATCATGAATCATGAATCATGAATCAGGAATGATGAGTCAGGAATCAGGAATGATGAATCAGGAATGATGAATCAGGAATCAGGAATGATGAATGATGAATCAGGAATCAGCAATTATGAATCAGGAATCAGGAATGATGAATCAGGAATCAGGAATCAGGAGTGATTAATCAGGAATAAGGAATGATGAATCAGGAATCAGGAATGATGTATCAGGAATGAGGAATGATCAATCAGGAATGAGGAATGATGAATCAGGAATGAGGATTGATGAATCAGGAATGAGGAATGATGAATCAGGAATCAGGAATGATGAATCAGGAATCAGGAATGATGAATCAGGAAAGAGGAATGATGAATCAGGAATCAGGAATCGTGAATCATGAATCAGGAATGATGAATCAGGAATGAGGAATGATGAATCAGGAATCAGGAATGATGAATCAGGAATCAGGAATGAGGAATGATGAATCAGGAATCATGAATGATGAATCGGGAATCAGGAATCAGAAATGATGAATCAGGAATGATGATTCAGGATTCAGGAATGATGAATCATGAATCAGAAATGATGAATCAGGAATCAGGAATGATGAATCAGGAATCAGGAATGATGAATCAGGAATCAGGAATGATGAATCAGGAATCAGGAATGATGAGTCAGGAATCAGCAATGATGAATCAGGAATCAGGAATGATGAATCAGGAATCAGGAATGATGAATGACGAATCAGGAATGATGAATGATGAATCGGGAATGATGAATGATGAATCAGGAATCATGAATGATGAATCAGGAATAAGGAATGATGAATGATGAATCAGGAATGATGAATCAGGAATCAGGAATCAGGAATGATGAATGATGAGTCAGGAATCAGGAATGATGAATCAGGAATGATGAATCAGGAATCTGGAATGATGAATCAGGAATCAGGAATGATGAATCAGGAATGATGAATGATGAATCAAGAACGATGAATGATGAATCAGGAATCAGGAATCAGGAATGATGAATGATGAGTCAGGAATCAGGAATGATGAATCAGGAATGATGAATCAGGAATCAGGAATCAGGAATGATGAATCAGGAATCAGGAATGATGAATCAGGAATGATGAATGATGAATCATGAATCAGGAATGATGAGTCAGGAATCAGGAATGATGAATCAGGAATGATGAATCAGGAATCAGGAATGATGAATGATGAATCAGGAATCAGCAATGATGAATCAGGAATCAGGAATGATGAATCAGGAAAGAGGAATGATGAATCAGGAATCAGGAATCGTGAATCATGAATCAGGAATGATGAATCAGGAATCAGGAATGATGAATCAGGAATCAGGAATGATGAATCAGGAATCAGGAATGAGGAATGATGAATCAGGAATCATGAATGATGAATCGGGAATCAGGAATCAGAAATGATGAATCAGGAATGATGATTCAGGATTCAGGGATGATGAATCATGAATCAGGAATGATGAATCAGGAATCAGGAATGATGAATCAGGAATCAGGAATGATGAATCAGGAATCAGGAATGATGAATCAGGAATCAGGAATGATGAGTCAGGAATCAGCAATGATGAATCAGGAATCAGGAATGATGAATCAGGAATCAGGAATGATGAATGACGAATCAGGAATGATGAATGATGAATCGGGAATGATGAATGATGAATCAGGAATCATGAATGATGAATCAGGAATAAGGAATGATGAATCAGGAATGATGAATGATGAATCAGGAATGATGAATCAGGAATCAGGAATCAGGAATGATGAATGATGAGTCAGGAATCAGGAATGATGAATCAGGAATGATGAATCAGGAATCTGGAATGATGAATCAGGAATCAGGAATGATGAATCAGGAATGATGAATGATGAATCAAGAACGATGAATGATGAATCAGGAATCAGGAATCAGGAATGATGAATGATGAGTCAGGAATCAGGAATGATGAATCAGGAATGATGAATCAGGAATCAGGAATCAGGAATGATGAATCAGGAATCAGGAATGATGAATCAGGAATGATGAATGATGAATCATGAATCAGGAATGATGAGTCAGGAATCAGGAATGATGAATCAGGAATGATGAATCAGGAATCAGGAATGATGAATGATGAATCAGGAATCAGCAATGATCAATCAGGAATCAGGAATGATGAATCAGGAATCAGGAATCAGGAGTGATTAATCAGGAATAAGGAATGATGAATCAGGAATCAGGAATGATGTATCAGGAATGAGGAATGATCAATCAGGAATGAGGAATGATGAATCAGGAATGAGGATTGATGAATCAGGAATGAGGAATGATGAATCAGGAATCAGGAATGATGAATCAGGAATCAGGAATGATGAATCAGGAAAGAGGAATGATGAATCAGGAATCAGGAATCGTGAATCATGAATCAGGAATGATGAATCAGGAATCAGGAATGATGAATCAGGAATCAGGAATGATGAATCAGGAATCAGGAATGAGGAATGATGAATCAGGAATCATGAATGATGAATCGGGAATCAGGAATCAGAAATGATGAATCAGGAATGATGATTCAGGATTCAGGAATGATGAATCATGAATCAGGAATGATGAATCAGGAATCAGGAATGATGAATCAGGAATCAGGAATGATGAATCAGGAATCAGGAATGATGAATGACGAATCAGGAATGATGAGTCAGCAATCAGCAATGATGAATCAGGAATCAGGAATGATGAATCAGGAATCAGGAATGATGAATGACGAATCAGGAATGATGAATGATGAATCGGGAATGATGAATGATGAATCAGGAATCATGAATGATGAATCAGGAATAAGGAATGATGAATCAGGAATGATGAATGATGAATCAGGAATGATGAATCAGGAATCAGGAATCAGGAATGATGAATGATGAGTCAGGAATCAGGAATGATGAATCAGGAATGATGAATCAGGAATCTGGAATGATGAATCAGGAATCAGGAATGATGAATCAGGAATGATGAATGATGAATCAAGAATGATGAATGATGAATCAGGAATCAGGAATCAGGAATGATGAATGATGAGTCAGGAATCAGGAATGATGAATCAGGAATGATGAATCAGGAATCAGGAATCAGGAATGATGAATCAGGAATCAGGAATGATGAATCAGGAATGATGAATGATGAATCATGAATCAGGAATGATGAGTCAGGAATCAGGAATGATGAATCAGGAATGATGAATCAGGAATCAGGAATGATGAATGATGAATCAGGAATCAGCAATGATGAATCAGGAATCAGGAATGATGAATCAGGAATCAGGAATCAGGAGTGATTAATCAGGAATCAGGAATGATGAATCAGGAATCAGGAATGATGTATCAGGAATGAGGAATGATCAATCAGGAATGAGGAATGATGAATCAGGAATGAGGATTGATGAATCAGGAATGAGGAATGATGAATCAGGAATCAGGAATGATGAATCAGGAATCAGGAATGATGAATCAGGAAAGAGGAATCAGGAATCAGGAATCAGGAATCGTGAATCATGAATCAGGAATGATGAATCAGGAATCAGGAATGATGAATCAGGAATCAGGAATGATGAATCAGGAATCAGGAATGAGGAATGATGAATCAGGAATCATGAATGATGAATCGGGAATCAGGAATCAGAAATGATGAATCAGGAATGATGAATCAGGATTCAGGAATGATGAATCAGGAATCAGGAATGAAGAATCAGGAATGATGAATGATGAATCAGGAATGATGAATGATGAATCAGGAATGATGAATGATGAATCAGGAATGATGAATCAGGAATAAGGAATGATGAATCAGGAATGATGAATGATGAATCAGGAATGATGAATCAGGTATCAGGAATCAGGAATGATGAATGATGAGCCAGGAATGATGAATCAGGAATCAGGAATGATGAATCAGGAATCAGCAATGATGAATCAGGAATCAGGAATGATGAATCAGGAATCAGGAATCAGGAGTGATTAATCAGGAATAAGGAATGATGAATCAGGAATCAGGAATGATGTATCAGGAATGAGGAATGATCAATCAGGAATGAGGAATGATGAATCAGGAATGAGGATTGATGAATCAGGAATGAGGAATGATGAATCAGGAATCAGGAATGATGAATCAGGAATCAGGAATGATGAATCAGGAAAGAGGAATGATGAATCAGGAATCAGGAATCGTGAATCAGGAATCAGGAATGATGAATCAGGAATCAGGAATGATGAATCAGGAATCAGGAATGAGGAATGATGAATCAGGAATCATGAATGATGAATCGGGAATCAGGAATCAGAAATGATGAATCAGGAATGATGATTCAGGATTCAGGAATGATGAATCATGAATCAGGAATGATGAATCAGGAATCAGGAATGATGAATCAGGAATCAGGAATGATGAATCAGGAATCAGGAATGATGAATCAGGAATCAGGAATGATGAGTCAGGAATCAGCAATGATGAATCAGGAATCAGGAATGATGAATCAGGAATCAGGAATGATGAATGACGAATCAGGAATGATGAATGATGAATCGGGAATGATGAATGATGAATCAGGAATCATGAATGATGAATCAGGAATAAGGAATGATGAATCAGGAATGATGAATGATGAATCAGGAATGATGAATCAGGAATCAGGAATCAGGAATGATGAATGATGAGTCAGGAATCAGGAATGATGAATCAGGAATGATGAATCAGGAATCTGGAATGATGAATCAGGAATCAGGAATGATGAATCAGGAATGATGAATGATGAATCAAGAATGATGAATGATGAATCAGGAATCAGGAATCAGGAATGATGAATGATGAGTCAGGAATCAGGAATGATGAATCAGGAATGATGAATCAGGAATCAGGAATCAGGAATGATGAATCAGGAATCAGGAATGATGAATCAGGAATGATGAATGATGAATCATGAATCAGGAATGATGAGTCAGGAATCAGGAATGATGAATCAGGAATGATGAATCAGGAATCAGGAATGATGAATGATGAATCAGGAATCAGCAATGATGAATCAGGAATCAGGAATGATGAATCAGGAATCAGGAATCAGGAGTGATTAATCAGGAATAAGGAATGATGAATCAGGAATCAGGAATGATGTATCAGGAATGAGGAATGATCAATCAGGAATGAGGAATGATGAATCAGGAATGAGGATTGATGAATCAGGAATGAGGAATGATGAATCAGGAATCAGGAATGATGAATCAGGAATCAGGAATGATGAATCAGGAAAGAGGAATGATGAATCAGGAATCAGGAATCGTGAATCATGAATCAGGAATGATGAATCAGGAATCAGGAATGATGAATCAGGAATCAGGAATGATGAATCAGGAATCAGGAATGAGGAATGATGAATCAGGAATCATGAATGATGAATCGGGAATCAGGAATCAGAAATGATGAATCAGGAATGATGAATCAGGATTCAGGAATGATGAATCAGGAATAAGGAATGATGAATCAGGAATGATGAATGATGAATCAGGAATGATGAATCAGGTATCAGGAATCAGGAATGATGAATGATGAGTCAGGAATGAGGAATGATGAATCAGGAATCAGGAATCAGGAATGATGAATCAGGAATCAGGAATCAGGAATGATGAATCAGGAATGATGAATGACGAATCAGGAATCAGGAATGATGAATCAGGAATGATGAATGATGAATCAGGAATGATGAATCAGGAATGATGAATCAGGAATCAGGAATCAGGAATGAGGAATCAGGAATCAGGAATGAGGAATGATGAATGATGAATCATGAATCAGGAATGATGAATGATGAATCAGGAATCAGAAATGATGAATCAGGAATGATGAATGATGAATCAGGAATGATGAATGATGAATCAGGAATGATGAATCAGGAATAATGAATCAGGAATGATGAATGATGAATCAGGAATGATGAATCAGGAATGATGAATCAGGAATCAGGAATGATGAATCAGGAATGACGAATGATGAATCAGGAATGATGAATCAGGAATCAGGAATCAGGAATGATGAATCAGGAATGATGAATGACGAATCAGGAATGATGAATGATGAATCAGGAATGATGAATGATGAATCAGGAATCAGGAATGATGAATCAGGAATAAGGAATGATGAATCAGGAATGATGAATGATGAATCAGGAATGATGAATCAGGAATCAGGAATCAGGAATGATGAATGATGAGTCAGGAATAAGGAATGATGAATCAGGAATGATGAATCAGGAATCTGGAATGATGAATCAGGAATGATGAATGATGAATCAGGAATCAGGAATGATGAATCAGGAATGATGAATGCTGAATCAGCGATGATGAATCAGGAATCAGCAATGATGAATCAGGAATCAGGAATGACGAATCAGGAATCAGGAATGATGAATCAGGAATGATGAATGATGAATCAGGAATGATGAATCAGGAATCAGGAATCAGGAATGATGAATGATGAGTCAGGAATCAGGAATGATGAATCAGGAATCAGGAATCAGGAATGATGAATCAGGAATCAGGAATCAGGAATGATGAATCAGGAATGATGAATGACGAATCAGGAATCAGGAATGATGAATCAGGAATGATGAATGATGAATCAGGAATGATGAATCAGGAATGATGAATCAGGAATCAGGAATCAGGAATGATGAATCAGGAATCAGGAATGAGGAATGATGAATCATGAATCATGAATCAGGAATGATGAATGATGAATCAGGAATCAGAAATGATGAATCAGGAATGATGAATGATGAATCAGGAATGATGAATCAGGAATAATGAATCATGAATGATGAATGATGAATCAGGAATGATGAATCAGGAATGATGAATCAGGAATCAGGAATGATGAATCAGGAATGACGAATGATGAATCAGGAATGATGAATGATGAATCAGGAATGATGAATCAGGAATCAGGAATGATGAATCAGGAATGATGAATGATGAATCAGGAATGATGAATCAGGAATCAGGAATCAGGAATGATGAATCAGGAATCAGGAATCAGGAATGCTGAATCAGGAATGATGAATGCTGAATCAGCGATGATGAATCAGGAATCAGCAATGATGAATCAGGAATCAGGAATGACGAATCAGGAATCAGGAATGATGAATCAGGAATGATGAATGATGAATCAGTATTCAGGAATGATGAATCAGGAATAAGGAATGATGAATCAGGAATCAGGAATGATGAATCAGGAATGATGAATGATGAATCAGTATTCAGGAATGATGAATCAGGAATAAGGAATGATGAATCAGGAATGATGAATGATGAGTCAGGAATCAGGAATGATGAATCAGGAATAAGGAATGATGAATCAGGAATGATGAATGATGAATCAGGAATGATGAATCAGGAATCAGGAATCAGGAATGATGAATGATGAGTCAGGAATCAGGAATGATGAATCAGGAATCAGGAATCAGGAATGATGATTCAGGAATCAGGAATCAGGAATGATGAATCAGGAATGATGAATGACGAATCAGGAATCAGGAATGATGAATCAGGAATGATGAATGATGAATCAGGAATGATGAATCAGGAATGATGAATCAGGAATCAGGAATCAGGAATGATGAATCAGGAATCAGGAATGAGGAATGATGAATCATGAATCATGAATCAGGAATGATGAATGATGAATCAGGAATCAGAAATGATGAATCAGGAATGATGAATGATGAATCAGGAATGATGAATCAGGAATAATGAATCAGGAATGATGAATGATGAATCAGGAATGATGAATCAGGAATGACGAATCAGGAATCAGGAATGATGAATCAGGAATGACGAATGATGAATCAGGAATGATGAATGATGAATCAGGAATGATGAATCAGGAATCAGGAATGATGAATCAGGAATGATGAATGATGAATCAGGAATGATGAAAGATGAATCAGGAATGATGAATCAGGAATCAGGAATCAGGAATGATGAATCAGGAATCAGGAATCAGGAATGATGAATCAGGAATGATGAATGACGAATCAGGAATGATGAATGATGAATCAGGAATGATGAATGATGAATCAGGAATCAGGAATGATGAATCAGGAATAAGGAATGATGAATCAGGAATGATGAATGATGAATCAGGAATGATGAATCAGGAATCAGGAATCAGGAATGATGAATGATGAGTCAGGAATAAGGAATGATGAAGCAGGAATGATGAATCAGGAATCTGGAATGATGAATCAGGAATGATGAATGATGAATCAGGAATCAGGAATGATGAATCAGGAATGATGAATGCTGAATCAGCGATGATGAATCAGGAATCAGCAATGATGAATCAGGAATCAGGAATGACGAATCAGGAATCAGGAATGATGAATCAGGAATGATGAATGATGAATCAGTATTCAGGAATGATGAATCAGGAATAAGGAATGATGAATCAGGAATGATGAATGATGAGTCAGGAATCAGGAATGATGAATCAGGAATAAGGAATGATGAATCAGGAATGATGAATGATGAATCAGGAATCAGGAATGATGAATCAGGAATCAGGAATGATGAATCAGGAATGATGAATGATGAGTCAGGAATCAGCAATGATGAATCAGGAATCAGCAATGATGAATCAGGAATCAGGAATCAGGAATGATGAATCAGGAATGATGAATGATGAATCAGTATTCAGGAATGATGAATCAGGAATAAGGAATGATGAATCAGGAATGATGAATGATGAGTCAGGAATCAGGAATGATGAATCAGGAATGATGAATGATGAATCAGGAATCAGGAATGATGAATCAGGAATAAGGAATGATGAATCAGGAATGATGAATGATGAATCAGGAATCAGGAATGATGAATCAGGAATCAGGAATGATGAATCAGGAATGATGAATGATGAGCCAGGAATCAGCAATGATGAATCAGGAATCAGCAATGATGAATCAGGAATGAGGAATGATCAATCAGGAATGAGGAATGATCAATCAGGAATGAGGAATGATGAATCAGGAATGAGGATTGATGAATCAGGAATGAGGAATGATGAATCAGGAATGAGGAATGATGAATCAGGAATCAGGAATGATGAATCAGGAATCAGGAATCGTGAATCATGAATCAGGAATGATGAATCAGGAATCAGGAATGATGAATCAGGAATCAGGAATGATGAATCAGGAATTAGGAATGATGAATCGGGAATCAGGAATGATGAATCAGGAATCAGGAATGATGAATCAGGAATGATGAATGATGAATCAGGAATGATGAATCAGGAATGATGAATCAGGAATCAGGAATCAGGAATGATGAATCAGGAATCAGGAATCAGGAATGATGAATCAGGAATGATGAATGACGAATCAGGAATGATGAATGATGAATCAGGAATGATGAATGATGAATCAGGAATCAGGAATGATGAATCAGGAATAAGGAATGATGAATCAGGAATGATGAATGATGAATCAGGAATGATGAATCAGGAATCAGGAATCAGGAATGATGAATGATGAGTCAGGAATCAGGAATGATGAATCAGGAATGATGAATCAGGAATCTGGAATGATGAATCAGGAATCAGGAATGATGAATCAGGAATGATGAATGATGAATCAGGAATGATGAATGATGAATCAGGAATCAGGAATCAGGAATGATGAATGATGAGTCAGGAATCAGGAATGATGAATCAGGAATGATGAATCAGGAATCAGGAATGATGAATGATGAATCAGGAATCAGCAATGATGAATCAGGAATCAGGAATGATGAATCAGGAATCAGGAATCAGGAGTGATTAATCAGGAATAAGGAATGATGAATCAGGAATCAGGAATGATGTATCAGGAATGAGGAATGATCAATCAGGAATGAGGAATGATGAATCAGGAATGAGGATTGATGAATCAGGAATGAGGAATGATGAATCAGGAATCAGGAATGATGAATCAGGAATCAGGAATGATGAATCAGGAAAGAGGAATGATGAATCAGGAATCAGGAATCGTGAATCATGAATCAGGAATGATGAATCAGGAATCAGGAATGAGGAATGATGAATCAGGAATCATGAATGATGAATCGGGAATCAGGAATCAGAAATGATGAATCAGGAATGATGAATCAGGATTCAGGAATGATGAATCAGGAATCAGGAATGATGAATCAGGAATGATGAATGATGAATCAGGAATGATGAATGATGAATCAGGAATGATGAATGATGAATCAGGAATGATGGATGATGAATCAGGAATGATGAATCAGGAATAAGGAATGATGAATCAGGAATGATGAATGATGAATCAGGAATGATGAATCAGGAATCAGGAATCAGGAATGATGAATGATGAGTCAGGAATCAGGAATGATGAATCAGGAATCAGGAATCAGGAATGATGAATCAGGAATCAGGAATCAGGAATGATGAATCAGGAATGATGAATGACGAATCAGGAATCAGGAATGATGAATCCGGAATGATGAATGATGAATCAGGAATGATGAATCAGGAATGATGAATCAGGAATGATGAATCAGGAATCAGGAATCAGGAATGATGAATCAGGATTGAGGAATGAGGAATGATGAATGATGAATCAGGAATGATGAATGATGAATCAGGAATCAGAAATGATGAATCAGGAATGATGAATGATGAATCAGGAATGATGAATGATGAATCAGGAATGATGAATCAGGAATAATGAATCAGGAATGATGAATGATGAATCAGGAATGATGAATCAGGAATGATGAATCAGGAATCAGGAATGATGAATCAGGAATGATGAATGATGAATCAGGAATGATGAATGATGAATCAGGAATGATGAATCAGGAATCAGGAATGATGAATCAGGAATGATGAATGATGAATCAGGAATGATGAATGATGAATCAGGAATGATGAATCAGGAATCAGGAATCAGGAATGATGAATGATGAATCAGGAATGATGAATCAGGAATCAGGAATCAGGAATGATGAATCAGGAATCAGGAATCAGGAATGATGAATCAGGAATGATGAATGACGAATCAGGAATGATGAATGATGAATCAGGAATGAGGAATGACGAATCAGGAATCAGGAATGATGAATCAGGAATAAGGAATGATGAATCAGGAATGATGAATGATGAATGAGGAATGATGAATCAGGAATCAGGAATCAGGAATGATGAATGATGAGTCAGGAATAAGGAATGATGAATCAGGAATGATGAATCAGGAATCTGGAATAATGAATCAGGAATGATGAATGATGAATCAGGAATCAGGAATGATGAATCAGGAATGATGAATGCTGAATCAGCGATGATGAATCAGGAATCAGCAATGATGAATCAGGAATCAGGAATGATGAATCAGGAATAAGGAATGATGAATCAGGAATGATGAATGATGAATCAGGAATCAGGAATGATGAATCAGGAATCAGAAATGATGAATCAGGAATGATGAATGATGAGTCAGGAATCAGCAATGATGAATCAGGAATCAGGAATCAGGAAATAGGAATCAGGAATCAGGAATCAGGAGTGATGAATGATGAATCAGGAATCAGCAATGATGAATCAGGAATCAGGAATGATGAATCAGGAATCAGGAATCAGGAGTGATTAATCAGGAATAAGGAATGATGAATCAGGAATCAGGAATGATGTATCAGGAATGAGGAATGATCAATCAGGAATGAGGAATGATGAATCAGGAATGAGGATTGATGAATCAGGAATGAGGAATGATGAATCAGGAATCAGGAATGATGAATCAGGAATCAGGAATGATGAATCAGGAAAGAGGAATGATGAATCAGGAATCAGGAATCGTGAATCATGAATCAGGAATGATGAATCAGGAATCAGGAATGATGAATCAGGAATCAGGAATGATGAATCAGGAATCAGGAATGAGGAATGATGAATCAGGAATCATGAATGATGAATCGGGAATCAGGAATCAGAAATGATGAATCAGGAATGATGAATCAGGATTCAGGAATGATGAATCAGGAATAAGGAATGATGAATCAGGAATGATGAATGATGAATCAGGAATGATGAATCAGGTATCAGGAATCAGGAATGATGAATGATGAGTCAGGAATGAGGAATGATGAATCAGGAATCAGGAATCAGGAATGATGAATCAGGAATCAGGAATCAGGAATGATGAATCAGGAATGATGAATGACGAATCAGGAATCAGGAATGATGAATCAGGAATGATGAATGATGAATCAGGAATGATGAATCAGGAATGATGAATCAGGAATCAGGAATCAGGAATGAGGAATCAGGAATCAGGAATGAGGAATGATGAATGATGAATCATGAATCAGGAATGATGAATGATGAATCAGGAATCAGAAATGATGAATCAGGAATGATGAATGATGAATCAGGAATGATGAATGATGAATCAGGAATGATGAATCAGGAATAATGAATCAGGAATGATGAATGATGAATCAGGAATGATGAATCAGGAATGATGAATCAGGAATCAGGAATGATGAATCAGGAATGACGAATGATGAATCAGGAATGATGAATCAGGAATCAGGAATCAGGAATGATGAATCAGGAATGATGAATGACGAATCAGGAATGATGAATGATGAATCAGGAATGATGAATGATGAATCAGGAATCAGGAATGATGAATCAGGAATAAGGAATGATGAATCAGGAATGATGAATGATGAATCAGGAATGATGAATCAGGAATCAGGAATCAGGAATGATGAATGATGAGTCAGGAATAAGGAATGATGAATCAGGAATGATGAATCAGGAATCTGGAATGATGAATCAGGAATGATGAATGATGAATCAGGAATCAGGAATGATGAATCAGGAATGATGAATGCTGAATCAGCGATGATGAATCAGGAATCAGCAATGATGAATCAGGAATCAGGAATGACGAATCAGGAATCAGGAATGATGAATCAGGAATGATGAATGATGAATCAGGAATGATGAATCAGGAATCAGGAATCAGGAATGATGAATGATGAGTCAGGAATCAGGAATGATGAATCAGGAATCAGGAATCAGGAATGATGAATCAGGAATCAGGAATCAGGAATGATGAATCAGGAATGATGAATGACGAATCAGGAATCAGGAATGATGAATCAGGAATGATGAATGATGAATCAGGAATGATGAATCAGGAATGATGAATCAGGAATCAGGAATCAGGAATGATGAATCAGGAATCAGGAATGAGGAATGATGAATCATGAATCATGAATCAGGAATGATGAATGATGAATCAGGAATCAGAAATGATGAATCAGGAATGATGAATGATGAATCAGGAATGATGAATCAGGAATAATGAATCATGAATGATGAATGATGAATCAGGAATGATGAATCAGGAATGATGAATCAGGAATCAGGAATGATGAATCAGGAATGACGAATGATGAATCAGGAATGATGAATGATGAATCAGGAATGATGAATCAGGAATCAGGAATGATGAATCAGGAATGATGAATGATGAATCAGGAATGATGAATCAGGAATCAGGAATCAGGAATGATGAATCAGGAATCAGGAATCAGGAATGCTGAATCAGGAATGATGAATGCTGAATCAGCGATGATGAATCAGGAATCAGCAATGATGAATCAGGAATCAGGAATGACGAATCAGGAATCAGGAATGATGAATCAGGAATGATGAATGATGAATCAGTATTCAGGAATGATGAATCAGGAATAAGGAATGATGAATCAGGAATCAGGAATGATGAATCAGGAATGATGAATGATGAATCAGTATTCAGGAATGATGAATCAGGAATAAGGAATGATGAATCAGGAATGATGAATGATGAGTCAGGAATCAGGAATGATGAATCAGGAATAAGGAATGATGAATCAGGAATGATGAATGATGAATCAGGAATGATGAATCAGGAATCAGGAATCAGGAATGATGAATGATGAGTCAGGAATCAGGAATGATGAATCAGGAATCAGGAATCAGGAATGATGATTCAGGAATCAGGAATCAGGAATGATGAATCAGGAATGATGAATGACGAATCAGGAATCAGGAATGATGAATCAGGAATGATGAATGATGAATCAGGAATGATGAATCAGGAATGATGAATCAGGAATCAGGAATCAGGAATGATGAATCAGGAATCAGGAATGAGGAATGATGAATCATGAATCATGAATCAGGAATGATGAATGATGAATCAGGAATCAGAAATGATGAATCAGGAATGATGAATGATGAATCAGGAATGATGAATCAGGAATAATGAATCAGGAATGATGAATGATGAATCAGGAATGATGAATCAGGAATGACGAATCAGGAATCAGGAATGATGAATCAGGAATGACGAATGATGAATCAGGAATGATGAATGATGAATCAGGAATGATGAATCAGGAATCAGGAATGATGAATCAGGAATGATGAATGATGAATCAGGAATGATGAAAGATGAATCAGGAATGATGAATCAGGAATCAGGAATCAGGAATGATGAATCAGGAATCAGGAATCAGGAATGATGAATCAGGAATGATGAATGACGAATCAGGAATGATGAATGATGAATCAGGAATGATGAATGATGAATCAGGAATCAGGAATGATGAATCAGGAATAAGGAATGATGAATCAGGAATGATGAATGATGAATCAGGAATGATGAATCAGGAATCAGGAATCAGGAATGATGAATGATGAGTCAGGAATAAGGAATGATGAAGCAGGAATGATGAATCAGGAATCTGGAATGATGAATCAGGAATGATGAATGATGAATCAGGAATCAGGAATGATGAATCAGGAATGATGAATGCTGAATCAGCGATGATGAATCAGGAATCAGCAATGATGAATCAGGAATCAGGAATGACGAATCAGGAATCAGGAATGATGAATCAGGAATGATGAATGATGAATCAGTATTCAGGAATGATGAATCAGGAATCAGGAATGATGAATCAGGAATGATGAATGATGAGTCAGGAATCAGGAATGATGAATCAGGAATAAGGAATGATGAATCAGGAATGATGAATGATGAATCAGGAATCAGGAATGATGAATCAGGAATCAGGAATGATGAATCAGGAATGATGAATGATGAGTCAGGAATCAGCAATGATGAATCAGGAATCAGCAATGATGAATCAGGAATCAGGAATCAGGAATGATGAATCAGGAATGATGAATGATGAATCAGTATTCAGGAATGATGAATCAGGAATAAGGAATGATGAATCAGGAATGATGAATGATGAGTCAGGAATCAGGAATGATGAATCAGGAATGATGAATGATGAATCAGGAATCAGGAATGATGAATCAGGAATAAGGAATGATGAATCAGGAATGATGAATGATGAATCAGGAATCAGGAATGATGAATCAGGAATCAGGAATGATGAATCAGGAATGATGAATGATGAGCCAGGAATCAGCAATGATGAATCAGGAATCAGCAATGATGAATCAGGAATGAGGAATGATCAATCAGGAATGAGGAATGATCAATCAGGAATGAGGAATGATGAATCAGGAATGAGGATTGATGAATCAGGAATGAGGAATGATGAATCAGGAATGAGGAATGATGAATCAGGAATCAGGAATGATGAATCAGGAATCAGGAATCGTGAATCATGAATCAGGAATGATGAATCAGGAATCAGGAATGATGAATCAGGAATCAGGAATGATGAATCAGGAATTAGGAATGATGAATCGGGAATCAGGAATGATGAATCAGGAATCAGGAATGATGAATCAGGAATGATGAATGATGAATCAGGAATGATGAATCAGGAATGATGAATCAGGAATCAGGAATCAGGAATGATGAATCAGGAATCAGGAATCAGGAATGATGAATCAGGAATGATGAATGACGAATCAGGAATGATGAATGATGAATCAGGAATGATGAATGATGAATCAGGAATCAGGAATGATGAATCAGGAATAAGGAATGATGAATCAGGAATGATGAATGATGAATCAGGAATGATGAATCAGGAATCAGGAATCAGGAATGATGAATGATGAGTCAGGAATCAGGAATGATGAATCAGGAATGATGAATCAGGAATCTGGAATGATGAATCAGGAATCAGGAATGATGAATCAGGAATGATGAATGATGAATCAGGAATGATGAATGATGAATCAGGAATCAGGAATCAGGAATGATGAATGATGAGTCAGGAATCAGGAATGATGAATCAGGAATGATGAATCAGGAATCAGGAATGATGAATGATGAATCAGGAATCAGCAATGATGAATCAGGAATCAGGAATGATGAATCAGGAATCAGGAATCAGGAGTGATTAATCAGGAATAAGGAATGATGAATCAGGAATCAGGAATGATGTATCAGGAATGAGGAATGATCAATCAGGAATGAGGAATGATGAATCAGGAATGAGGATTGATGAATCAGGAATGAGGAATGATGAATCAGGAATCAGGAATGATGAATCAGGAATCAGGAATGATGAATCAGGAAAGAGGAATGATGAATCAGGAATCAGGAATCGTGAATCATGAATCAGGAATGATGAATCAGGAATCAGGAATGAGGAATGATGAATCAGGAATCATGAATGATGAATCGGGAATCAGGAATCAGAAATGATGAATCAGGAATGATGAATCAGGATTCAGGAATGATGAATCAGGAATCAGGAATGATGAATCAGGAATGATGAATGATGAATCAGGAATGATGAATGATGAATCAGGAATGATGAATGATGAATCAGGAATGATGGATGATGAATCAGGAATGATGAATCAGGAATAAGGAATGATGAATCAGGAATGATGAATGATGAATCAGGAATGATGAATCAGGAATCAGGAATCAGGAATGATGAATGATGAGTCAGGAATCAGGAATGATGAATCAGGAATCAGGAATCAGGAATGATGAATCAGGAATCAGGAATCAGGAATGATGAATCAGGAATGATGAATGACGAATCAGGAATCAGGAATGATGAATCCGGAATGATGAATGATGAATCAGGAATGATGAATCAGGAATGATGAATCAGGAATGATGAATCAGGAATCAGGAATCAGGAATGATGAATCAGGATTGAGGAATGAGGAATGATGAATGATGAATCAGGAATGATGAATGATGAATCAGGAATCAGAAATGATGAATCAGGAATGATGAATGATGAATCAGGAATGATGAATGATGAATCAGGAATGATGAATCAGGAATAATGAATCAGGAATGATGAATGATGAATCAGGAATGATGAATCAGGAATGATGAATCAGGAATCAGGAATGATGAATCAGGAATGATGAATGATGAATCAGGAATGATGAATGATGAATCAGGAATGATGAATCAGGAATCAGGAATGATGAATCAGGAATGATGAATGATGAATCAGGAATGATGAATGATGAATCAGGAATGATGAATCAGGAATCAGGAATCAGGAATGATGAATGATGAATCAGGAATGATGAATCAGGAATCAGGAATCAGGAATGATGAATCAGGAATCAGGAATCAGGAATGATGAATCAGGAATGATGAATGACGAATCAGGAATGATGAATGATGAATCAGGAATGAGGAATGACGAATCAGGAATCAGGAATGATGAATCAGGAATAAGGAATGATGAATCAGGAATGATGAATGATGAATGAGGAATGATGAATCAGGAATCAGGAATCAGGAATGATGAATGATGAGTCAGGAATAAGGAATGATGAATCAGGAATGATGAATCAGGAATCTGGAATAATGAATCAGGAATGATGAATGATGAATCAGGAATCAGGAATGATGAATCAGGAATGATGAATGCTGAATCAGCGATGATGAATCAGGAATCAGCAATGATGAATCAGGAATCAGGAATGATGAATCAGGAATAAGGAATGATGAATCAGGAATGATGAATGATGAATCAGGAATCAGGAATGATGAATCAGGAATCAGAAATGATGAATCAGGAATGATGAATGATGAGTCAGGAATCAGCAATGATGAATCAGGAATCAGGAATCAGGAAATAGGAATCAGGAATCAGGAATCAGGAGTGATTAATCAGGAATCAGGAATGATGAATCAGGAATAAGGAATGATGAATCAGGAATGATGAATGATGAATCAGGAATCAGGAATGATGAATCAGGAATCAGGAATGATGAATCAGGAATGATGAATGATGAATCAGGAATGATGAATCAGGAATGATGAATCAGGAATCAGGAATCAGGAATGATGAATCAGGAATCAGGAATCAGGAATGATGAATCAGGAATGATGAATGACGAATCAGGAATGATGAATGATGAATCAGGAATGATGAATGATGAATCAGGAATCAGGAATGATGAATCAGGAATAAGGAATGATGAATCAGGAATGATGAATGATGAATCAGGAATGATGAATCAGGAATCAGGAATCAGGAATGATGAATGATGAGTCAGGAATCAGGAATGATGAATCAGGAATGATGAATCAGGAATCTGGAATGATGAATCAGGAATCAGGAATGATGAATCAGGAATGATGAATGATGAATCAAGAATGATGAATGATGAATCAGGAATCAGGAATCAGGACTGATGAATGATGAGTCAGGAATCAGGAATGATGAATCAGGAATGATGAATCAGGAATCATGAATCAGGAATGATGAGTCAGGAATCAGGAATGATGAATCAGGAATGATGAATCAGGAATCAGGAATGATGAATGATGAATCAGGAATCAGCAATGATGAATCAGGAATCAGGAATGATGAATCAGGAATAAGGAATGATGAATCAGGAATGATGAATGATGAATCAGGAATCAGGAATGATGAATCAGGAATGATGAATGATGAATCAGGAATGATGAATGATGAATCAGGAATCAGGAATCAGGAATCAGGAATGATGAATGATGAGTCAGGAATCAGGAATGATGAATCAGGAATGATGAATCAGGAATCAGGAATGATGAATGATGAATCAGGAATCAGCAATGATGAATCAGGAATCAGGAATGATGAATCAGGAATCAGGAATCAGGAGTGATTAATCAGGAATAAGGAATGATGAATCAGGAATCAGGAATGATGTATCAGGAATGAGGAATGATCAATCAGGAATGAGGAATGATGAATCAGGAATGAGGATTGATGAATCAGGAATGAGGAATGATGAATCAGGAATCAGGAATGATGAATCAGGAATCAGGAATGATGAATCAGGAAAGAGGAATGATGAATCAGGAATCAGGAATCGTGAATCATGAATCAGGAATGATGAATCAGGAATCAGGAATGAGGAATGATGAATCAGGAATCATGAATGATGAATCGGGAATCAGGAATCAGAAATGATGAATCAGGAATGATGAATCAGGATTCAGGAATGATGAATCAGGAATCAGAAATGATGAATCAGGAATGATGAATGATGAATCAGGAATGATGAATGATGAATCAGGAATGATGAATGATGAATCAGGAATGATGGATGATGAATCAGGAATGATGAATCAGGAATAAGGAATGATGAATCAGGAATGATGAATGATGAATCAGGAATGATGAATCAGGAATCAGGAATCAGGAATGATGAATGATGAGTCAGGAATCAGGAATGATGAATCAGGAATCAGGAATCAGGAATGATGAATCAGGAATCAGGAATCAGGAATGATGAATCAGGAATGATGAATGACGAATCAGGAATCAGGAATGATGAATCCGGAATGATGAATGATGAATCAGGAATGATGAATCAGGAATGATGAATCAGGAATCAGGAATCAGGAATGATGAATCAGGATTGAGGAATGAGGAATGATGAATGATCAATCAGGAATGATGAATGATGAATCAGGAATCAGAAATGATGAATCAGGAATGATGAATGATGAATCAGGAATGATGACTGATGAATCAGGAATGATGAATCAGGAATAATGAATCAGGAATGATGAATGATGAATCAGGAATGATGAATCAGGAATGATGAATCAGGAATCAGGAATGATGAATCAGGAATGATGAATGATGAATCAGGAATGATGAATGATGAATCAGGAATGATGAATCAGGAATCAGGAATGATGAATCAGGAATGATGAATGATGAATCAGGAATGATGAATGATGAATCAGGAATGATGAATCAGGAATCAGGAATCAGGAATGATGAATCAGGAATCAGGAATCAGGAATGATGAATCAGGAATGATGAATGACGAATCAGGAATGATGAATGATGAATCAGGAATGAGGAATGACGAATCAGGAATCAGGAATGATGAATCAGGAATAAGGAATGATGAATCAGGAATGATGAATGATGAATGAGGAATGATGAATCAGGAATCAGGAATCAGGAATGATGAATGACGAATCAGGAATGATGAATGATGAATCAGGAATGAGGAATGACGAATCAGGAATCAGGAATGATGAATCAGGAATAAGGAATGATGAATCAGGAATGATGAATGATGAATGAGGAATGATGAATCAGGAATCAGGAATCAGGAATGATGAATGATGAGTCAGGAATAAGGAATGATGAATCAGGAATGATGAATCAGGAATCTGGAATAATGAATCAGGAATGATGAATGATGAATCAGGAATCAGGAATGATGAATCAGGAATGATGAATGCTGAATCAGCGATGATGAATCAGGAATCAGCAATGATGAATCAGGAATCAGGAATGATGAATCAGGAATAAGGAATGATGAATCAGGAATGATGAATGATGAATCAGGAATCAGGAATGATGAATCAGGAATCAGAAATGATGAATCAGGAATGATGAATGATGAGTCAGGAATCAGCAATGATGAATCAGGAATCAGGAATCAGGAAATAGGAATCAGGAATCAGGAATCAGGAGTGATTAATCAGGAATCAGGAATGATGAATCAGGAATAAGGAATGATGAATCAGGAATGATGAATGATGAATCAGGAATCAGGAATGATGAATCAGGAATCAGGAATGATGAATCAGGAATGATGAATGATGAATCAGGAATGATGAATCAGGAATGATGAATCAGGAATCAGGAATCAGGAATGATGAATCAGGAATCAGGAATCAGGAATGATGAATCAGGAATGATGAATGACGAATCAGGAATGATGAATGATGAATCAGGAATGATGAATGATGAATCAGGAATCAGGAATGATGAATCAGGAATAAGGAATGATGAATCAGGAATGATGAATGATGAATCAGGAATGATGAATCAGGAATCAGGAATCAGGAATGATGAATGATGAGTCAGGAATCAGGAATGATGAATCAGGAATGATGAATCAGGAATCTGGAATGATGAATCAGGAATCAGGAATGATGAATCAGGAATGATGAATGATGAATCAAGAATGATGAATGATGAATCAGGAATCAGGAATCAGGACTGATGAATGATGAGTCAGGAATCAGGAATGATGAATCAGGAATGATGAATCAGGAATCATGAATCAGGAATGATGAGTCAGGAATCAGGAATGATGAATCAGGAATGATGAATCAGGAATCAGGAATGATGAACGATGAATCAGGAATCAGCAATGATGAATCAGGAATCAGGAATGATGAATCAGGAATAAGGAATGATGAATCAGGAATGATGAATGATGAATCAGGAATCAGGAATGATGAATCAGGAATCAGGAATGATGAATCAGGAATGATGAATCATGAATCAGGAATGATGAATCAGGAATGATGAATCAGGAATCAGGAATGATGAATGATGAATCAGGAATCAGCAATGATGAATCAGGAATCAGCAATGATGAATCAGGAATCAGGAATCAGGAGTGATTAATCAGGAATAAGGAATGATGAATCAGGAATCAGGAATGATGTATCAGGAATCAGGAATGATCAATCAGGAATGAGGAATGATGAATCAGGAATGAGGATTGATGAATCAGGAATCAGGAATGATGAATCAGGAATCAGGAATCAGGAGTGATTAATCAGGAATCAGGAATGATGAATCAGGAATCAGGAATGATGAATCAGGAATGAGGAATGATCAATCAGGAATGAGGAATGATCAATCAGGAATGAGGAATGATGAATCAGGAATGAGGATTGATGAATAAGGAATGAGGAATGATGAATCAGGAATCAGGAATGATGAATCAGGAATCAGGAATGATGAATCAGGAAAGAGGAATGATGAATCAGGAATCAGGAATCGTGAATCATGAATCAGGAATGATGAATCAGGAATCAGGAATGATGAATCAGGAATCAGGAATGATGAATCAGGAATCAGGAATGATGAATCAGGAATCAGGAATGATGAATCAGGAATCAGGAATGATGAATCAGGAATGATGAATCAGGAATCAGGAATGATGAATCAGGAATGATGAATGATGAATCAGGAATTATGAATGATGAATCAGGAATGATGAATCAGGAATCAGGAATCAGGAATGATGAATCAGGAATCAGGAATCAGGAATGATGAATCAGGAATGATGAATGACGAATCAGGAATGATGAATGATGAATCAGGAATGATGAATGATGAATCAGGAATCAGGAATGATGAATCAGGAATAAGGAATGATGAATCAGGAATGATGAATGATGAATGAGGAATGATGAATCAGGAATCAGGAATCAGGAATGATGAATGATGAGTCAGGAATAAGGAATGATGAATCAGGAATGATGAATCAGGAATCTGGAATAATGAATCAGGAATCAGCAATGATGAATCAGGAATCAGGAATGACGAATCAGGAATCAGGAATGATGAATCAGGAATGATGAATGATGAATCAGTATTCAGGAATGATGAATCAGGAATAAGGAATGATGAATCAGGAATGATGAATGATGAGTCAGGAATCAGGAATGATGAATCAGGAATGATGAATGATGAATCAGGAATCAGGAATGATGAATCAGGAATAAGGAATGATGAATCAGGAATGATGAATGATGAATCAGGAATCAGGAATGATGAATCAGGAATCAGGAATGATGAATCAGGAATGATGAATGATGAGTCAGGAATCAGCAATGATGAATCAGGAATCAGGAATCAGGAATCAGGAATCAGGAATCAGGAATCAGGAGTGATTAATCAGGAATCAGGAATGATGAATCAGGAATAAGGAATGATGAATCAGGAATGATGAATGATGAATCAGGAATCAGGAATGATGAATCAGGAATCAGGAATGATGAATCAGGAATGATGAATGATGAATCAGGAATGATGAATCAGGAATGATGAATCAGGAATCAGGAATCAGGAATGATGAATCAGGAATCAGGAATCAGGAATGATGAATCAGGAATGATGAATGACGAATCAGGAATGATGAATGATGAATCAGGAATGATGAATGATGAATCAGGAATCAGGAATGATGAATCAGGAATGATGAATCAGGAATCTGGAATGATGAATCAGGAATCAGGAATGATGAATCAGGAATGATGAATGATGAATCAAGAATGATGAATGATGAATCAGGAATCAGGAATCAGGACTGATGAATGATGAGTCAGGAATCAGGAATGATGAATCAGGAATGATGAATCAGGAATCATGAATCAGGAATGATGAGTCAGGAATCAGGAATGATGAATCAGGAATGATGAATCAGGAATCAGGAATGATGAATGATGAATCAGGAATCAGCAATGATGAATCAGGAATCAGGAATGATGAATCAGGAATAAGGAATGATGAATCAGGAATGATGAATGATGAATCAGGAATCAGGAATGATGAATCAGGAATGATGAATCAGGAATCAGGAATGATGAATGATGAATCAGGAATCAGGAATCAGGAATGATGAATGATGAGTCAGGAATCAGGAATGATGAATCAGGAATGATGAATCAGGAATCAGGAATGATGAATGATGAATCAGGAATCAGCAATGATGAATCAGGAATCAGGAATGATGAATCAGGAATCAGGAATCAGGAGTGATTAATCAGGAATAAGGAATGATGAATCAGGAATCAGGAATGATGTATCAGGAATGAGGAATGATCAATCAGGAATGAGGAATGATGAATCAGGAATGAGGATTGATGAATCAGGAATGAGGAATGATGAATCAGGAATCAGGAATGATGAATCAGGAATCAGGAATGATGAATCAGGAAAGAGGAATGATGAATCAGGAATCAGGAATCGTGAATCATGAATCAGGAATGATGAATCAGGAATCAGGAATGAGGAATGATGAATCAGGAATCATGAATGATGAATCGGGAATCAGGAATCAGAAATGATGAATCAGGAATGATGAATCAGGATTCAGGAATGATGAATCAGGAATCAGGAATGATGAATCAGGAATGATGAATGATGAATCAGGAATGATGAATGATGAATCAGGAATGATGAATGATGAATCAGGAATGATGGATGATGAATCAGGAATGATGAATCAGGAATAAGGAATGATGAATCAGGAATGATGAATGATGAATCAGGAATGATGAATCAGGAATCAGGAATCAGGAATGATGAATGATGAGTCAGGAATCAGGAATGATGAATCAGGAATCAGGAATCAGGAATGATGAATCAGGAATCAGGAATCAGGAATGATGAATCAGGAATGATGAATGGCGAATCAGGAATCAGGAATGATGAATCCGGAATGATGAATGATGAATCAGGAATGATGAATCAGGAATGATGAATCAGGAATCAGGAATCAGGAATGATGAATCAGGATTGAGGAATGAGGAATGATGAATGATGAATCAGGAATGATGAATGATGAATCAGGAATCAGAAATGATGAATCAGGAATGATGAATGATGAATCAGGAATGATGAATGATGAATCAGGAATGATGAATCAGGAATAATGAATCAGGAATGATGAATGATGAATCAGGAATGATGAATCAGGAATGGTGAATCAGGAATCAGGAATGATGAATCAGGAATGATGAATGATGAATCAGGAATGATGAATCAGGAATCAGGAATGATGAATCAGGAATGATGAATGATGAATCAGGAATGATGAATGATGAATCAGGAATGATGAATCAGGAATCAGGAATCAGGAATGATGAATCAGGAATCAGGAATCAGGAATGATGAATCAGGAATGATGAATGACGAATCAGGAATGATGAATGATGAATCAGGAATGAGGAATGACGAATCAGGAATCAGGAATGATGAATCAGGAATAAGGAATGATGAATCAGGAATGATGAATGATGAATGAGGAATGATGAATCAGGAATCAGGAATCAGGAATGATGAATGATGAGTCAGGAATAAGGAATGATGAATCAGGAATGATGAATCAGGAATCTGGAATAATGAATCAGGAATGATGAATGATGAATCAGGAATCAGGAATGATGAATCAGGAATGATGAATGCTGAATCAGCGATGATGAATCAGGAATCAGCAATGATGAATCAGGAATCAGGAATGATGAATCAGGAATAAGGAATGATGAATCAGGAATGATGAATGATGAATCAGGAATCAGGAATGATGAATCAGGAATCAGAAATGATGAATCAGGAATGATGAATGATGAGTCAGGAATCAGCAATGATGAATCAGGAATCAGGAATGATGAATCAGGAATAAGGAATGATGAATCAGGAATGATGAATGATGAATCAGGAATCAGGAATGATGAATCAGGAATGATGAATCAGGAATGATGAATCAGGAATCATGAATCAGGAATGATGAGTCAGGAATCAGGAATGATGAATCAGGAATGATGAATCAGGAATGATGAATGATGAGTCAGGAATCAGCAATGATGAATCAGGAATCAGGAATGATGAATCAGGAATAAGGAATGATGAATCAGGAATGATGAATGATGAATCAGGAATCAGGAATGATGAATCAGGAATGATGAATCAGGAATCAGGAATGATGAATGATGAATCAGGAATCAGGAATCAGGAATGATGAATGATGAGTCAGGAATCAGGAATGATGAATCAGGAATGATGAATCAGGAATCAGGAATGATGAATGATGAATCAGGAATCAGCAATGATGAATCAGGAATCAGGAATGATGAATCAGGAATCAGGAATCAGGAGTGATTAATCAGGAATAAGGAATGATGAATCAGGAATCAGGAATGATGTATCAGGAATGAGGAATGATCAATCAGGAATGAGGAATGATGAATCAGGAATGAGGATTGATGAATCAGGAATGAGGAATGATGAATCGGGAATCAGGAATGATGAATCAGGAATCAGGAATGATGAATCAGGAAAGAGGAATGATGAATCAGGAATCAGGAATCGTGAATCATGAATCAGGAATGATGAATCAGGAATCAGGAATGAGGAATGATGAATCAGGAATCATGAATGATGAATCGGGAATCAGGAATCAGAAATGATGAATCAGGAATGATGAATCAGGATTCAGGAATGATGAATCAGGAATCAGGAATGATGAATCAGGAATGATGAATGATGAATCAGGAATGATGAATGATGAATCAGGAATGATGAATGATGAATCAGGAATGATGGATGATGAATCAGGAATGATGAATCAGGAATAAGGAATGATGAATCAGGAATGATGAATGATGAATCAGGAATGATGAATCAGGAATCAGGAATCAGGAATGATGAATGATGAGTCAGGAATCAGGAATGATGAATCAGGAATCAGGAATCAGGAATGATGAATCAGGAATCAGGAATCAGGAATCAGGAATGATGAATCAGGAATGATGAATGGCGAATCAGGAATCAGGAATGATGAATCCGGAATGATGAATGATGAATCAGGAATGATGAATCAGGAATGATGAATCAGGAATCAGGAATCAGGAATGATGAATCAGGATTGAGGAATGAGGAATGATGAATGATGAATCAGGAATGATGAATGATGAATCAGGAATCAGAAATGATGAATCAGGAATGATGAATGATGAATCAGGAATGATGAATGATGAATCAGGAATGATGAATCAGGAATAATGAATCAGGAATGATGAATGATGAATCAGGAATGATGAATCAGGAATGATGAATCAGGAATCAGGAATGATGAATCAGGAATGATGAATGATGAATCAGGAATGATGAATGATGAATCAGGAATGATGAATCAGGAATCAGGAATGATGAATCAGGAATGATGAATGATGAATCAGGAATGATGAATGATGAATCAGGAATGATGAATCAGGAATCAGGAATCAGGAATGATGAATCAGGAATCAGGAATCAGGAATGATGAATCAGGAATGATGAATGACGAATCAGGAATGATGAATGATGAATCAGGAATGAGGAATGACGAATCAGGAATCAGGAATGATGAATCAGGAATAAGGAATGATGAATCAGGAATGATGAATGATGAATGAGGAATGATGAATCAGGAATCAGGAATCAGGAATGATGAATGATGAGTCAGGAATAAGGAATGATGAATCAGGAATGATGAATCAGGAATCTGGAATAATGAATCAGGAATGATGAATGATGAATCAGGAATCAGGAATGATGAATCAGGAATGATGAATGCTGAATCAGCGATGATGAATCAGGAATCAGCAATGATGAATCAGGAATCAGGAATGATGAATCAGGAATAAGGAATGATGAATCAGGAATGATGAATGATGAATCAGGAATCAGGAATGATGAATCAGGAATCAGAAATGATGAATCAGGAATGATGAATGATGAGTCAGGAATCAGCAATGATGAATCAGGAATCAGGAATCAGGAAATAGGAATCAGGAATCAGGAATCAGGAGTGATTAATCAGGAATCAGGAATGATGAATCAGGAATAAGGAATGATGAATCAGGAATGATGAATGATGAATCAGGAATCAGGAATGATGAATCAGGAATCAGGAATGATGAATCAGGAATGATGAATGATGAATCAGGAATGATGAATCAGGAATGATGAATCAGGAATCAGGAATCAGGAATGATGAATCAGGAATCAGGAATCAGGAATGATGAATCAGGAATGATGAATGACGAATCAGGAATGATGAATGATGAATCAGGAATGATGAATGATGAATCAGGAATCAGGAATGATGAATCAGGAATAAGGAATGATGAATCAGGAATGATGAATGATGAATCAGGAATGATGAATCAGGAATCAGGAATCAGGAATGATGAATGATGAGTCAGGAATCAGGAATGATGAATCAGGAATGATGAATCAGGAATCTGGAATGATGAATCAGGAATCAGGAATGATGAATCAGGAATGATGAATGATGAATCAAGAATGATGAATGATGAATCAGGAATCAGGAATCAGGACTGATGAATGATGAGTCAGGAATCAGGAATGATGAATCAGGAATGATGAATCAGGAATCATGAATCAGGAATGATGAGTCAGGAATCAGGAATGATGAATCAGGAATGATGAATCAGGAATCAGGAATGATGAACGATGAATCAGGAATCAGCAATGATGAATCAGGAATCAGGAATGATGAATCAGGAATAAGGAATGATGAATCAGGAATGATGAATGATGAATCAGGAATCAGGAATGATGAATCAGGAATGATGAATCATGAATCATGAATCAGGAATGATGAGTCAGGAATCAGGAATGATGAATCAGGAATGATGAATCAGGAATCAGGAATGATGAATGATGAATCAGGAATCAGCAATGATGAATCAGGAATCAGCAATGATGAATCAGGAATCAGGAATCAGGAGTGATTAATCAGGAATAAGGAATGATGAATCAGGAATCAGGAATGATGTATCAGGAATGAGGAATGATCAATCAGGAATGAGGAATGATGAATCAGGAATGAGGATTGATGAATCAGGAATCAGGAATGATGAATCAGGAATCAGGAATCAGGAGTGATTAATCAGGAATCAGGAATGATGAATCAGGAATCAGGAATGATGAATCAGGAATGAGGAATGATCAATCAGGAATGAGGAATGATCAATCAGGAATGAGGAATGATGAATCAGGAATGAGGATTGATGAATAAGGAATGAGGAATGATGAATCAGGAATCAGGAATGATGAATCAGGAATCAGGAATGATGAATCAGGAAAGAGGAATGATGAATCAGGAATCAGGAATCGTGAATCATGAATCAGGAATGATGAATCAGGAATCAGGAATGATGAATCAGGAATCAGGAATGATGAATCAGGAATCAGGAATGATGAATCAGGAATCAGGAATGATGAATCAGGAATCAGGAATGATGAATCAGGAATGATGAATCAGGAATCAGGAATGATGAATCAGGAATGATGAATGATGAATCAGGAATGATGAATGATGAATCAGGAATGATGAATCAGGAATCAGGAATCAGGAATGATGAATCAGGAATCAGGAAGCAGGAATGATGAATCAGGAATGATGAATGACGAATCAGGAATGATGAATGATGAATCAGGAATGATGAATGATGAATCAGGAATCAGGAATGATGAATCAGGAATAAGGAATGATGAATCAGGAATGATGAATGATGAATGAGGAATGATGAATCAGGAATCAGGAATCAGGAATGATGAATGATGAGTCAGGAATAAGGAATGATGAATCAGGAATGATGAATCAGGAATCTGGAATAATGAATCAGGAATCAGCAATGATGAATCAGGAATCAGGAATGACGAATCAGGAATCAGGAATGATGAATCAGGAATGATGAATGATGAATCAGTATTCAGGAATGATGAATCAGGAATAAGGAATGATGAATCAGGAATGATGAATGATGAGTCAGGAATCAGGAATGATGAATCAGGAATGATGAATGATGAATCAGGAATCAGGAATGATGAATCAGGAATAAGGAATGATGAATCAGGAATGATGAATGATGAATCAGGAATCAGGAATGATGAATCAGGAATCAGGAATGATGAATCAGGAATGATGAATGATGAGTCAGGAATCAGCAATGATGAATCAGGAATCAGGAATCAGGAATCAGGAATCAGGAATCAGGAATCAGGAATCAGGAGTGATTAATCAGGAATCAGGAATGATGAATCAGGAATAAGGAATGATGAATCAGGAATGATGAATGATGAATCAGGAATCAGGAATGATGAATCAGGAATCAGGAATGATGAATCAGGAATGATGAATGATGAATCAGGAATGATGAATCAGGAATGATGAATCAGGAATCAGGAATCAGGAATGATGAATCAGGAATCAGGAATCAGGAATGATGAATCAGGAATGATGAATGACGAATCAGGAATGATGAATGATGAATCAGGAATGATGAATGATGAATCAGGAATCAGGAATGATGAATCAGGAATAAGGAATGATGAATCAGGAATGATGAATGATGAATCAGGAATGATGAATCAGGAATCAGGAATCAGGAATGATGAATGATGAGTCAGGAATCAGGAATGATGAATCAGGAATGATGAATCAGGAATCTGGAATGATGAATCAGGAATCAGGAATGATGAATCAGGAATGATGAATGATGAATCAAGAATGATGAATGATGAATCAGGAATCAGGAATCAGGACTGATGAATGATGAGTCAGGAATCAGGAATGATGAATCAGGAATGATGAATCAGGAATCATGAATCAGGAATGATGAGTCAGGAATCAGGAATGATGAATCAGGAATGATGAATCAGGAATCAGGAATGATGAATGATGAATCAGGAATCAGCAATGATGAATCAGGAATCAGCAATGATGAATCAGGAATAAGGAATGATGAATCAGGAATGATGAATGATGAATCAGGAATCAGGAATGATGAATCAGGAATGATGAATCATGAATCATGAATCAGGAATGATGAGTCAGGAATCAGGAATGATGAATCAGGAATGATGAATCAGGAATCAGGAATGATGAATGATGAATCAGGAATCAGCAATGATGAATCAGGAATCAGGAATGATGAATCAGGAATCAGGAATCAGGAGTGATTAATCAGGAATAAGGAATGATGAATCAGGAATCAGGAATGATGTATCAGGAATGAGGAATGATCAATCAGGAATGAGGAATGATGAATCAGGAATGAGGATTGATGAATCAGGAATCAGGAATGATGAATCAGGAATCAGGAATCAGGAGTGACTAATCAGGAATCAGGAATGATGAATCAGGAATCAGGAATGATGAATCAGGAATGAGGAATGATCAATCAGGAATGAGGAATGATCAATCAGGAATGAGGAATGATGAATCAGGAATGAGGATTGATGAATCAGGAATGAGGAATGATGAATCAGGAATCAGGAATGATGAATCAGGAATCAGGAATGATGAATCAGGAAAGAGGAATGATGAATCAGGAATCAGGAATCGTGAATCATGAATCAGGAATGATGAATCAGGAATCAGGAATGATGAATCAGGAATCAGGAATGATGAATCAGGAATCAGGAATGATGAATCAGGAATCAGGAATGATGAATCAGGAATCAGGAATGATGAATCAGGAATCAGGAATGATGAATCAGGAATGATGAATCAGGAATGATGAATCAGGAATCAGGAATCAGGAATGATGAATCAGGAATCAGGAATCAGGAATGATGAATCAGGAATGATGAATGATGAATCAGGAATGAGGATTGATGAATCAGGAATCAGGAATGATGAATCAGGAATCAGGAATCAGGAGTGATTAATCAGGAATCAGGAATGATGAATCAGGAATCAGGAATGATCAATCAGGAATGAGGAATGATCAATCAGGAATGAGGAATGATCAATCAGGAATGAGGAATGATCAATCAGGAATGAGGATTGATGAATCAGGAATGAGGAATGATGAATCAGGAATCAGGAATGATGAATCAGGAAAGAGAAATGATTAATCAGGAAAGAGGAATGATGAATCAGGAATCAGGAATCGTGAATCATGAATCAGGAATGATGAATCAGGAATCAGGAATGATGAATCAGGAATCAGGAATGATGAATCAGGAATCAGGAATGATGAATCAGGAATCAGGAATGATGAATCAGGAATGATGAATGATGAATCAGGAATGATGAATCAGGAATGATGAATCAGGAATCAGGAATCAGGAATGATGAATCAGGAATCAGGAATCAGGAATGATGAATCAGGAATGATGAATGACGAATCAGGAATGATGAATGATGAATCAGGAATGATGAATGATGAATCAGGAATCAGGAATGATGAATCAGGAATAAGGAATGATGAATCAGGAATGATGAATGATGAATCAGGAATGATGAATCAGGAATCAGGAATCAGGAATGATGAATGATGAGTCAGGAATCAGGAATGATGAATCAGGAATGATGAATCAGGAATCTGGAATGATGAATCAGGAATCAGGAATGATGAATCAGGAATGATGAATGATGAATCAAGAATGATGAATGATGAATCAGGAATCAGGAATCAGGAATGATGAATGATGAGTCAGGAATCAGGAATGATGAATCAGGAATGATGAATCAGGAATCAGGAATCAGGAATGATGAATCAGGAATCAGGAATGATGAATCAGGAATGATGAATGATGAATCATGAATCAGGAATGATGAGTCAGGAATCAGCAATGATGAATCAGGAATGATGAATCAGGAATCAGGAATGATGAATGATGAATCAGGAATCAGCAATGATGAATCAGGAATCAGGAATGATGAATCAGGAATAAGGAATGATGAATCAGGAATGATGAATGATGAATCAGGAATCAGGAATGATGAATCAGGAATGATGAATCATGAATCATGAATCATGAATCAGGAATGATGAGTCAGGAATCAGGAATGATGAATCAGGAATGATGAATCAGGAATCAGGAATGATGAATGATGAATCAGGAATCAGCAATTATGAATCAGGAATCAGGAATGATGAATCAGGAATCAGGAATCAGGAGTGATTAATCAGGAATAAGGAATGATGAATCAGGAATCAGGAATGATGTATCAGGAATGAGGAATGATCAATCAGGAATGAGGAATGATGAATCAGGAATGAGGATTGATGAATCAGGAATGAGGAATGATGAATCAGGAATCAGGAATGATGAATCAGGAATCAGGAATGATGAATCAGGAAAGAGGAATGATGAATCAGGAATCAGGAATCGTGAATCATGAATCAGGAATGATGAATCAGGAATGAGGAATGATGAATCAGGAATCAGGAATGATGAATCAGGAATCAGGAATGAGGAATGATGAATCAGGAATCATGAATGATGAATCGGGAATCAGGAATCAGAAATGATGAATCAGGAATGATGATTCAGGATTCAGGAATGATGAATCATGAATCAGGAATGATGAATCAGGAATCAGGAATGATGAATCAGGAATCAGGAATGATGAATCAGGAATCAGGAATGATGAATCAGGAATCAGGAATGATGAGTCAGGAATCAGCAATGATGAATCAGGAATCAGGAATGATGAATCAGGAATCAGGAATGATGAATGACGAATCAGGAATGATGAATGATGAATCGGGAATGATGAATGATGAATCAGGAATCATGAATGATGAATCAGGAATAAGGAATGATGAATCAGGAATGATGAATGATGAATCAGGAATGATGAATCAGGAATCAGGAATCAGGAATGATGAATGATGAGTCAGGAATCAGGAATGATGAATCAGGAATGATGAATCAGGAATCTGGAATGATGAATCAGGAATCAGGAATGATGAATCAGGAATGATGAATGATGAATCAAGAACGATGAATGATGAATCAGGAATCAGGAATGATGAATGATGAGTCAGGAATCAGGAATGATGAATCAGGAATGATGAATCAGGAATCAGGAATCAGGAATGATGAATCAGGAATCAGGAATGATGAATCAGGAATGATGAATGATGAATCATGAATCAGGAATGATGAGTCAGGAATCAGGAATGATGAATCAGGAATGATGAATCAGGAATCAGGAATGATGAATGATGAATGATGAATCAGGAATCAGCAATGATGAATCAGGAATCAGGAATGATGAATCAGGAAAGAGGAATGATGAATCAGGAATCAGGAATCGTGAATCATGAATCAGGAATGATGAATCAGGAATCAGGAATGATGAATCAGGAATCAGGAATGATGAATCAGGAATCAGGAATGAGGAATGATGAATCAGGAATCATGAATGATGAATCGGGAATCAGGAATCAGAAATGATGAATCAGGAATGATGATTCAGGATTCAGGAATGACGAATCATGAATCAGGAATGATTAATCAGGAATCAGGAATGATGAATCAGGAATCAGGAATGATGAATCAGGAATCAGGAATGATGAATCAGGAATCAGGAATGATGAGTCAGGAATCAGCAATGATGAATCAGGAATCAGGAATGATGAATCAGGAATCAGGAATGATGAATGACGAATCAGGAATGATGAATGATGAATCGGGAATGATGAATGATGAATCAGGAATCATGAATGATGAATCAGGAATAAGGAATGATGAATCAGGAATGATGAATGATGAATCAGGAATGATGAATCAGGAATCAGGAATCAGGAATGATGAATGATGAGTCAGGAATCAGGAATGATGAATCAGGAATGATGAATCAGGAATCTGGAATGATGACTCAGGAATCAGGAATGATGAATCAGGAATGATGAATGATGAATCAAGAACGATGAATGATGAATCAGGAATCAGGAATCAGGAATGATGAATGATGAGTCAGGAATCAGGAATGATGAATCAGGAATGATGAATCAGGAATCAGGAATCAGGAATGATGAATCAGGAATCAGGAATGATGAATCAGGAATGATGAATGATGAATCATGAATCAGGAATGATGAGTCAGGAATCAGGAATGATGAATCAGGAATGATGAATCAGGAATCAGGAATGATGAATGATGAATCAGGAATCAGCAATGATCAATCAGGAATCAGGAATGATGAATCAGGAATCAGGAATCAGGAGTGATTAATCAGGAATAAGGAATGATGAATCAGGAATCAGGAATGATGTATCAGGAATGAGGAATGATCAATCAGGAATGAGGAATGATGAATCAGGAATGAGGATTGATGAATCAGGAATGAGGAATGATGAATCAGGAATCAGGAATGATGAATCAGGAATCAGGAATGATGAATCAGGAAAGAGGAATGATGAATCAGGAATCAGGAATCGTGAATCATGAATCAGGAATGATGAATCAGGAATCAGGAATGATGAATCAGGAATCAGGAATGATGAATCAGGAATCAGGAATGAGGAATGATGAATCAGGAATCATGAATGATGAATCGGGAATCAGGAATCAGAAATGATGAATCAGGAATGATGATTCAGGATTCAGGAATGATGAATCATGAATCAGGAATGATGAATCAGGAATCAGGAATGATGAATCAGGAATCAGGAATGATGAATCAGGAATCAGGAATGATGAATCAGGAATCAGGAATGATGAGTCAGGAATCAGCAATGATGAATCAGGAATCAGGAATGATGAATCAGGAATCAGGAATGATGAATGACGAATCAGGAATGATGAATGATGAATCGGGAATGATGAATGATGAATCAGGAATCATGAATGATGAATCAGGAATAAGGAATGATGAATCAGGAATGATGAATGATGAATCAGGAATGATGAATCAGGAATCAGGAATCAGGAATGATGAATGATGAGTCAGGAATCAGGAATGATGAATCAGGAATGATGAATCAGGAATCTGGAATGATGAATCAGGAATCAGGAATGATGAATCAGGAATGATGAATGATGAATCAAGAATGATGAATGATGAATCAGGAATCAGGAATCAGGAATGATGAATGATGAGTCAGGAATCAGGAATGATGAATCAGGAATGATGAATCAGGAATCAGGAATGATGAATGATGAATCAGGAATCAGGAATGATGAATCAGGAATCAGGAATCAGGAGTGATTAATCAGGAATAAGGAATGATGAATCAGGAATCAGGAATGATGTATCAGGAATGAGGAATGATCAATCAGGAATGAGGAATGATGAATCAGGAATGAGGATTGATGAATCAGGAATCAGGAATGATGAATCAGGAATCAGGAATCAGGAGTGATTAATCAGGAATCAGGAATGATGAATCAGGAATCAGGAATGATGATTCAGGAATGAGGAATGATCAATCAGGAATGAGGAATGATCAATCAGGAATGAGGAATGATGAATCAGGAATGAGGATTGATGAATCAGGAATGAGGAATGATGAATCAGGAATCAGGAATGATGAATCAGGAATCAGGAATGATGAATCAGGAATCAGGAATGATGAATCAGGAATGATGAATCAGGAATGATGAATCAGGAATCAGGAATCAGGAATGATGAATCAGGAATCAGGAATCAGGAATGATGAATCAGGAATGATGAATGATGAATCAGGAATGAGGATTGATGAATCAGGAATCAGGAATGATGAATCAGGAATCAGGAATCAGGAGTGATTAATCAGGAATCAGGAATGATGAATCAGGAATCAGGAATGATGAATCAGGAATGAGGAATGATCAATCAGGAATGAGGAATGATCAATCAGGAATGAGGAATGATCAATCAGGAATGAGGATTGATGAATCAGGAATGAGGAATGATGAATCAGGAATCAGGAATGATGAATCAGGAAAGAGAAATGATTAATCAGGAAAGAGGAATGATGAATCAGGAATCAGGAATCGTGAATCATGAATCAGGAATGATGAATCAGGAATCAGGAATGATGAATCAGGAATCAGGAATGATGAATCAGGAATCAGGAATGATGAATCAGGAATCAGGAATGATGAATCAGGAATGATGAATGATGAATCAGGAATGATGAATCAGGAATCAGGAATGATGAATCAGGAATCAGGAATGATGAATCAGGAATGATGAATGATGAATCAGGAATGATGAATCAGGAATGATGAATCAGGAATGATGAATCAGGAATCAGGAATCAGGAATGATGAATCAGGAATCAGGAATCAGGAATGATGAATCAGGAATGATGAATGACGAATCAGGAATGATGAATGATGAATCAGGAATGATGAATGATGAATCAGGAATCAGGAATGATGAATCAGGAATAAGGAATGATGAATCAGGAATGATGAATGATGAATCAGGAATGATGAATCAGGAATCAGGAATGATGAATGATGAGTCAGGAATCAGGAATGATGAATCAGGAATGATGAATCAGGAATCTGGAATGATGAATCAGGAATCAGGAATGATGAATCAGGAATGATGAATGATGAATCAAGAATGATGAATGATGAATCAGGAATCAGGAATCAGGAATGATGAATGATGAGTCAGGAATCAGGAATGATGAATCAGGAATGATGAATCAGGAATCAGGAATCAGGAATGATGAATCAGGAATCAGGAATGATGAATCAGGAATGATGAATGATGAATCATGAATCAGGAATGATGAGTCAGGAATCAGCAATGATGAATCAGGAATGATGAATCAGGAATCAGGAATGATGAATGATGAATCAGGAATCAGCAATGATGAATCAGGAATCAGGAATGATGAATCAGGAATAAGGAATGATGAATCAGGAATGATGAATGATGAATCAGGAATCAGGAATGATGAATCAGGAATGATGAATCATGAATCATGAATCATGAATCAGGAATGATGAGTCAGGAATCAGGAATGATGAATCAGGAATGATGAATCAGGAATCAGGAATGATGAATGATGAATCAGGAATCAGCAATTATGAAACAGGAATCAGGAATGATGAATCAGGAATCAGGAATCAGGAGTGATTAATCAGGAATAAGGAATGATGAATCAGGAATCAGGAATGATGTATCAGGAATGAGGAATGATCAATCAGGAATGAGGAATGATGAATCAGGAATGAGGATTGATGAATCAGGAATGAGGAATGATGAATCAGGAATCAGGAATGAGGAATCAGGAATCAGGAATGATGAATCAGGAAAGAGGAATGATGAATCAGGAATCAGGAATCGTGAATCATGAATCAGGAATGATGAATCAGGAATGAGGAATGATGAATCAGGAATCAGGAATGATGAATCAGGAATCAGGAATGAGCAATGATGAATCAGGAATCATGAATGATGAATCGGGAATCAGGAATCAGAAATGATGAATCAGGAATGATGATTCAGGATTCAGGAATGATGAATCATGAATCAGGAATGATGAATCAGGAATCAGGAATGATGAATCAGGAATCAGGAATGATGAATCAGGAATCAGGAATGATGAATCAGGAATCAGGAATGATGAGTCAGGAATCAGCAATGATGAATCAGGAATCAGGAATGATGAATCAGGAATCAGGAATGATGAATGACGAATCAGGAATGATGAATGATGAATCGGGAATGATGGATGATGAATCAGGAATCATGAATGATGAATCAGGAATAAGGAATGATGAATCAGGAATGATGAATGATGAATCAGGAATGATGAATCAGGAATCAGGAATCAGGAATGATGAATGATGAGTCAGGAATCAGGAATGATGAATCAGGAATGATGAATCAGGAATCTGGAATGATGAATCAGGAATCAGGAATGATGAATCAGGAATGATGAATGATGAATCAAGAACGATGAATGATGAATCAGGAATCAGGAATCAGGAATGATGAATGATGAGTCAGGAATCAGGAATGATGAATCAGGAATGATGAATCAGGAATCAGGAATCAGGAATGATGAATCAGGAATCAGGAATGATGAATCAGGAATGATGAATGATGAATCATGAATCAGGAATGATGAGTCAGGAATCAGGAATGATGAATCAGGAATGATGAATCAGGAATCAGGAATGATGAATGATGAATCAGGAATCAGCAATGATGAATCAGGAATCAGGAATGATGAATCAGGAAAGAGGAATGATGAATCAGGAATCAGGAATCGTGAATCATGAATCAGGAATGATGAATCAGGAATCAGGAATGATGAATCAGGAATCAGGAATGATGAATCAGGAATCAGGAATGAGGAATGATGAATCAGGAATCATGAATGATGAATCGGGAATCAGGAATCAGAAATGATGAATCAGGAATGATGATTCAGGATTCAGGAATGATGAATCATGAATCAGGAATGATGAATCAGGAATCAGGAATGATGAATCAGGAATCAGGAATGATGAATGATGAATCAGGAATGATGAATCAGGAATCAGGAATGATGAGTCAGGAATCAGCAATGATGAATCAGGAATCAGGAATGATGAATCAGGAATCAGGAATGATGAATGACGAATCAGGAATGATGAATGATGAATCGGGAATGATGAATGATGAATCAGGAATCATGAATGATGAATCAGGAATAAGGAATGATGAATCAGGAATGATGAATGATGAATCAGGAATGATGAATCAGGAATCAGGAATCAGGAATGATGAATGATGAGTCAGGAATCAGGAATGATGAATCAGGAATGATGAATCAGGAATCTGGAATGATGAATCAGGAATCAGGAATGATGAATCAGGAATGATGAATCAGGAATGATGAATGATGAATGATGAATCAGGAATCAGGAATCAGGAATGATGAATGATGAGTCAGGAATCAGGAATGATGAATCAGGAATGATGAATCAGGAATCAGGAATCAGGAATGATGAATCAGGAATCAGGAATGATGAATCAGGAATGATGAATGATGAATCAGGAATCAGGAATGATGAGTCAGGAATCAGGAATGATGAATCAGGAATGATGAATCAGGAATCAGGAATGATGAATGATGAATCAGGAATCAGCAATGATCAATCAGGAATCAGGAATGATGAATCAGGAATCAGGAATCAGGAGTGATTAATCAGGAATAAGGAATGATGAATCAGGAATCAGGAATGATGTATCAGGAATGAGGAATGATCAATCAGGAATGAGGAATGATGAATCAGGAATGAGGATTGATGAATCAGGAATGAGGAATGATGAATCAGGAATCAGGAATGATGAATCAGGAATCAGGAATGATGAATCAGGAAAGAGGAATGATGAATCAGGAATCAGGAATCGTGAATCATGAATCAGGAATGATGAATCAGGAATCAGGAATGATGAATCAGGAATCAGGAATGATGAATCAGGAATCAGGAATGAGGAATGATGAATCAGGAATCATGAATGATGAATCGGGAATCAGGAATCAGAAATGATGAATCAGGAATGATGATTCAGGATTCAGGAATGATGAATCATGAATCAGGAATGATGAATCAGGAATCAGGAATGATGAATCAGGAATCAGGAATGATGAATCAGGAATCAGGAATGATGAATCAGGAATCAGGAATGATGAGTCAGGAATCAGCAATGATGAATCAGGAATCAGGAATGATGAATCAGGAATCAGGAATGATGAATGACGAATCAGGAATGATGAATGATGAATCGGGAATGATGAATGATGAATCAGGAATCATGAATGATGAATCAGGAATAAGGAATGATGAATCAGGAATGATGAATGATGAATCAGGAATGATGAATCAGGAATCAGGAATCAGGAATGATGAATGATGAGTCAGGAATCAGGAATGATGAATCAGGAATGATGAATCAGGAATCTGGAATGATGAATCAGGAATCAGGAATGATGAATCAGGAATGATGAATGATGAATCAAGAATGATGAATGATGAATCAGGAATCAGGAATCAGGAATGATGAATGATGAGTCAGGAATCAGGAATGATGAATCAGGAATGATGAATCAGGAATCAGGAATCAGGAATGATGAATCAGGAATCAGGAATGATGAATCAGGAATGATGAATGATGAATCATGAATCAGGAATGATGAGTCAGGAATCAGGAATGATGAATCAGGAATGATGAATCAGGAATCAGGAATGATGAATGATGAATCAGGAATCAGCAATGATGAATCAGGAATCAGGAATGATGAATCAGGAATCAGGAATCAGGAGTGATTAATCAGGAATCAGGAATGATGAATCAGGAATCAGGAATGATGTATCAGGAATGAGGAATGATCAATCAGGAATGAGGAATGATGAATCAGGAATGAGGATTGATGAATCAGGAATGAGGAATGATGAATCAGGAATCAGGAATGATGAATCAGGAATCAGGAATGATGAATCAGGAAAGAGGAATCAGGAATCAGGAATCAGGAATCGTGAATCATGAATCAGGAATGATGAATCAGGAATCAGGAATGATGAATCAGGAATCAGGAATGATGAATCAGGAATCAGGAATGAGGAATGATGAATCAGGAATCATGAATGATGAATCGGGAATCAGGAATCAGAAATGATGAATCAGGAATGATGAATCAGGATTCAGGAATGATGAATCAGGAATCAGGAATGAAGAATCAGGAATGATGAATGATGAATCAGGAATGATGAATGATGAATCAGGAATGATGAATGATGAATCAGGAATGATGAATGATGAATCAGGAATGATGAATCAGGAATAAGGAATGATGAATCAGGAATGATGAATGATGAATCAGGAATGATGAATCAGGTATCAGGAATCAGGAATGATGAATGATGAGTCAGGAATGATGAATCAGGAATCAGGAATGATGAATCAGGAATCAGCAATGATGAATCAGGAATCAGGAATGATGAATCAGGAATCAGGAATCAGGAGTGATTAATCAGGAATAAGGAATGATGAATCAGGAATCAGGAATGATGTATCAGGAATGAGGAATGATCAATCAGGAATGAGGAATGATGAATCAGGAATGAGGATTGATGAATCAGGAATGAGGAATGATGAATCAGGAATCAGGAATGATGAATCAGGAATCAGGAATGATGAATCAGGAAAGAGGAATGATGAATCAGGAATCAGGAATCGTGAATCATGAATCAGGAATGATGAATCAGGAATCAGGAATGATGAATCAGGAATCAGGAATGATGAATCAGGAATCAGGAATGAGGAATGATGAATCAGGAATCATGAATGATGAATCGGGAATCAGGAATCAGAAATGATGAATCAGGAATGATGATTCAGGATTCAGGAATGATGAATCATGAATCAGGAATGATGAATCAGGAATCAGGAATGATGAATCAGGAATCAGGAATGATGAATCAGGAATCAGGAATGATGAATCAGGAATCAGGAATGATGAGTCAGGAATCAGCAATGATGAATCAGGAATCAGGAATGATGAATCAGGAATCAGGAATGATGAATGACGAATCAGGAATGATGAATGATGAATCGGGAATGATGAATGATGAATCAGGAATCATGAATGATGAATCAGGAATAAGGAATGATGAATCAGGAATGATGAATGATGAATCAGGAATGATGAATCAGGAATCAGGAATCAGGAATGATGAATGATGAGTCAGGAATCAGGAATGATGAATCAGGAATGATGAATCAGGAATCTGGAATGATGAATCAGGAATCAGGAATGATGAATCAGGAATGATGAATGATGAATCAAGAATGATGAATGATGAATCAGGAATCAGGAATCAGGAATGATGAATGATGAGTCAGGAATCAGGAATGATGAATCAGGAATGATGAATCAGGAATCAGGAATCAGGAATGATGAATCAGGAATCAGGAATGATGAATCAGGAATGATGAATGATGAATCATGAATCAGGAATGATGAGTCAGGAATCAGGAATGATGAATCAGGAATGATGAATCAGGAATCAGGAATGATGAATGATGAATCAGGAATCAGCAATGATGAATCAGGAATCAGGAATGATGAATCAGGAATCAGGAATCAGGAGTGATTAATCAGGAATAAGGAATGATGAATCAGGAATCAGGAATGATGTATCAGGAATGAGGAATGATCAATCAGGAATGAGGAATGATGAATCAGGAATGAGGATTGATGAATCAGGAATGAGGAATGATGAATCAGGAATCAGGAATGATGAATCAGGAATCAGGAATGATGAATCAGGAAAGAGGAATGATGAATCAGGAATCAGGAATCGTGAATCATGAATCAGGAATGATGAATCAGGAATCAGGAATGATGAATCAGGAATCAGGAATGATGAATCAGGAATCAGGAATGAGGAATGATGAATCAGGAATCATGAATGATGAATCGGGAATCAGGAATGATGAATGATGAATCAGGAATGATGAATGATGAATCAGGAATGATGAATCAGGAATAAGGAATGATGAATCAGGAATGATGAATGATGAATCAGGAATGATGAATCAGGTATCAGGAATCAGGAATGATGAATGATGAGTCAGGAATGAGGAATGATGAATCAGGAATCAGGAATCAGGAATGATGAATCAGGAATCAGGAATCAGGAATGATGAATCAGGAATGATGAATGACGAATCAGGAATCAGGAATGATGAATCAGGAATGATGAATGATGAATCAGGAATGATGAATCAGGAATGATGAATCAGGAATCAGGAATCAGGAATGAGGAATCAGGAATCAGGAATGAGGAATGATGAATGATGAATCATGAATCAGGAATGATGAATGATGAATCAGGAATCAGAAATGATGAATCAGGAATGATGAATGATGAATCAGGAATGATGAATGATGAATCAGGAATGATGAATCAGGAATAATGAATCAGGAATGATGAATGATGAATCAGGAATGATGAATCAGGAATGATGAATCAGGAATCAGGAATGATGAATCAGGAATGACGAATGATGAATCAGGAATGATGAATCAGGAATCAGGAATCAGGAATGATGAATCAGGAATGATGAATGACGAATCAGGAATGATGAATGATGAATCAGGAATGATGAATGATGAATCAGGAATCAGGAATGATGAATCAGGAATAAGGAATGATGAATCAGGAATGATGAATGATGAATCAGGAATGATGAATCAGGAATCAGGAATCAGGAATGATGAATGATGAGTCAGGAATAAGGAATAATGAATCAGGAATGATGAATCAGGAATCTGGAATGATGAATCAGGAATGATGAATGATGAATCAGGAATCAGGAATGATGAATCAGGAATGATGAATGCTGAATCAGCGATGATGAATCAGGAATCAGCAATGATGAATCAGGAATCAGGAATGACGAATCAGGAATCAGGAATGATGAATCAGGAATGATGAATGATGAATCAGGAATGATGAATCAGGAATCAGGAATCAGGAATGATGAATGATGAGTCAGGAATCAGGAATGATGAATCAGGAATCAGGAATCAGGAATGATGAATCAGGAATCAGGAATCAGGAATGATGAATCAGGAATGATGAATGACGAATCAGGAATCAGGAATGATGAATCAGGAATGATGAATGATGAATCAGGAATGATGAATCAGGAATGATGAATCAGGAATCAGGAATCAGGAATGATGAATCAGGAATCAGGAATGAGGAATGATGAATCATGAATCATGAATCAGGAATGATGAATGATGAATCAGGAATCAGAAATGATGAATCAGGAATGATGAATGATGAATCAGGAATGATGAATCAGGAATAATGAATCATGAATGATGAATGATGAATCAGGAATGATGAATCAGGAATGATGAATCAGGAATCAGGAATGATGAATCAGGAATGACGAATGATGAATCAGGAATGATGAATGATGAATCAGGAATGATGAATCAGGAATCAGGAATGATGAATCAGGAATGATGAATGATGAATCAGGAATGATGAATCAGGTATCAGGAATCAGGAATGATGAATGATGAGTCAGGAATGAGGAATGATGAATCAGGAATCAGGAATCAGGAATGATGAATCAGGAATCAGGAATCAGGAATGATGAATCAGGAATGATGAATGACGAATCAGGAATCAGGAATGATGAATCAGGAATGATGAATGATGAATCAGGAATGATGAATCAGGAATGATGAATCAGGAATCAGGAATCAGGAATGAGGAATCAGGAATCAGGAATGAGGAATGATGAATGATGAATCATGAATCAGGAATGATGAATGATGAATCAGGAATCAGAAATGATGAATCAGGAATGATGAATGATGAATCAGGAATGATGAATGATGAATCAGGAATGATGAATCAGGAATAATGAATCAGGAATGATGAATGATGAATCAGGAATGATGAATCAGGAATGATGAATCAGGAATCAGGAATGATGAATCAGGAATGACGAATGATGAATCAGGAATGATGAATCAGGAATCAGGAATCAGGAATGATGAATCAGGAATGATGAATGACGAATCAGGAATGATGAATGATGAATCAGGAATGATGAATGATGAATCAGGAATCAGGAATGATGAATCAGGAATAAGGAATGATGAATCAGGAATGATGAATGATGAATCAGGAATGATGAATCAGGAATCAGGAATCAGGAATGATGAATGATGAGTCAGGAATAAGGAATGATGAATCAGGAATGATGAATCAGGAATCTGGAATGATGAATCAGGAATGATGAATGATGAATCAGGAATCAGGAATGATGAATCAGGAATGATGAATGCTGAATCAGCGATGATGAATCAGGAATCAGCAATGATGAATCAGGAATCAGGAATGACGAATCAGGAATCAGGAATGATGAATCAGGAATGATGAATGATGAATCAGGAATGATGAATCAGGAATCAGGAATCAGGAATGATGAATGATGAGTCAGGAATCAGGAATGATGAATCAGGAATCAGGAATCAGGAATGATGAATCAGGAATCAGGAATCAGGAATGATGAATCAGGAATGATGAATGACGAATCAGGAATCAGGAATGATGAATCAGGAATGATGAATGATGAATCAGGAATGATGAATCAGGAATGATGAATCAGGAATCAGGAATCAGGAATGATGAATCAGGAATCAGGAATGAGGAATGATGAATCATGAATCATGAATCAGGAATGATGAATGATGAATCAGGAATCAGAAATGATGAATCAGGAATGATGAATGATGAATCAGGAATGATGAATCAGGAATAATGAATCATGAATGATGAATGATGAATCAGGAATGATGAATCAGGAATGATGAATCAGGAATCAGGAATGATGAATCAGGAATGACGAATGATGAATCAGGAATGATGAATGATGAATCAGGAATGATGAATCAGGAATCAGGAATGATGAATCAGGAATGATGAATGATGAATGACGAATCAGGAATGATGAATGATGAATCAGGAATGATGAATGATGAATCAGGAATCAGGAATGATGAATCAGGAATAAGGAATGATGAATCAGGAATGATGAATGATGAATCAGGAATGATGAATCAGGAATCAGGAATCAGGAATGATGAATGATGAGTCAGGAATAAGGAATGATGAATCAGGAATGATGAATCAGGAATCTGGAATGATGAATCAGGAATGATGAATGATGAATCAGGAATCAGGAATGATGAATCACGAATGATGAATGCTGAATCAGCGATGATGAATCAGGAATCAGCAATGATGAATCAGGAATCAGGAATGACGAATCAGGAATCAGGAATGATGAATCAGGAATGATGAATGATGAATCAGGAATGATGAATCAGGAATCAGGAATCAGGAATGATGAATGATGAGTCAGGAATCAGGAATGATGAATCAGGAATCAGGAATCAGGAATGATGAATCAGGAATCAGGAATCAGGAATGATGAATCAGGAATGATGAATGACGAATCAGGAATCAGGAATGATGAATCAGGAATGATGAATGATGAATCAGGAATGATGAATCAGGAATGATGAATCAGGAATCAGGAATCAGGAATGATGAATCAGGAATCAGGAATGAGGAATGATGAATCATGAATCATGAATCAGGAATGATGAATGATGAATCAGGAATCAGAAATGATGAATCAGGAATGATGAATGATGAATCAGGAATGATGAATCAGGAATAATGAATCATGAATGATGAATGATGAATCAGGAATGATGAATCAGGAATGATGAATCAGGAATCAGGAATGATGAATCAGGAATGACGAATGATGAATCAGGAATGATGAATGATGAATCAGGAATGATGAATCAGGAATCAGGAATGATGAATCAGGAATGATGAATGATGAATCAGGAATGATGAATCAGGAATCAGGAATCAGGAATGATGAATCAGGAATCAGGAATCAGGAATGATGAATCAGGAATGATGAATGCTGAATCAGCGATGATGAATCAGGAATCAGCAATGATGAATCAGGAATCAGGAATGACGAATCAGGAATCAGAAATGATGAATCAGGAATGATGAATGATGAATCAGTATTCAGGAATGATGAATCAGGAATAAGGAATGATGATTCAGGAATCAGGAATGATGAATCAGGAATGATGAATGATGAATCAGTATTCAGGAATGATGAATCAGGAATAAGGAATGATGAATCAGGAATGATGAATGATGAGTCAGGAATCAGGAATGATGAATCAGGAATAAGGAATGATGAATCAGGAATGATGAATCAGGAATAATGAATCATGAATGATGAATGATGAATCAGGAATGATGAATCAGGAATGATGAATCAGGAATCAGGAATGATGAATCAGGAATGACGAATGATGAATCAGGAATGATGAATGATGAATCAGGAATGATGAATCAGGAATCAGGAATGATGAATCAGGAATGATGAATGATGAATCAGGAATGATGAATCAGGAATCAGGTATCAGGAATGATGAATCAGGAATCAGGAATCAGGAATGATGAATGCTGAATCAGCGATGATGAATCAGGAATCAGCAATGATGAATCAGGAATCAGGAATGACGAATCAGGAATCAGGAATGATGAATCAGGAATGATGAATGATGAATCAGTATTCAGGAATGATGAATCAGGAATAAGGAATGATGAATCAGGAATCAGGAATGATGAATCAGGAATGATGAATGATGAATCAGTATTCAGGAATGATGAATCAGGAATAAGGAATGATGAATCAGGAATGATGAATGATGAATCAGGAATGATGAATCAGGAATCAGGAATCAGGAATGATGAATGATGAGTCAGGAATCAGGAATGATGAATCAGGAATCAGGAATCAGGAATGATGATTCAGGAATCAGGAATCAGGAATGATGAATCAGGAATGATGAATGACGAATCAGGAATCAGGAATGATGAATCAGGAATGATGAATGATGAATCAGGAATGATGAATCAGGAATGATGAATCAGGAATCAGGAATCAGGAATGATGAATCAGGAATCAGGAATGAGGAATGATGAATCATGAATCATGAATCAGGAATGATGAATGATGAATCAGGAATCAGAAATGATGAATCAGGAATGATGAATGATGAATCAGGAATGATGAATCAGGAATAATGAATCAGGAATGATGAATCAGGAATGATGAATCAGGAATGATGAATCAGGAATCAGGAATGATGAATCAGGAATGACGAATGATGAATCAGGAATGATGAATGATGAATCAGGAATGATGAATCAGGAATCAGGAATGATGAATCAGGAATGATGAATGATGAATCAGGAATGATGAAAGATGAATCAGGAATGATGAATCAGGAATCAGGAATCAGGAATGATGAATCAGGAATCAGGAATCAGGAATGATGAATCAGGAATGATGAATGACGAATCAGGAATGATGAATGATGAATCAGGAATGATGAATGATGAATCAGGAATCAGGAATGATGAATCAGGAATAAGGAATGATGAATCAGGAATGATGAATGATGAATCAGGAATGATGAATCAGGAATCAGGAATCAGGAATGATGAATGATGAGTCAGGAATAAGGAATGATGAAGCAGGAATGATGAATCAGGAATCTGGAATGATGAATCAGGAATGATGAATGATGAATCAGGAATCAGGAATGATGAATCAGGAATGATGAATGCTGAATCAGCGATGATGAATCAGGAATCAGCAATGATGAATCAGGAATCAGGAATGACGAATCAGGAATCAGGAATGATGAATCAGGAATGATGAATGATGAATCAGTATTCAGGAATGATGAATCAGGAATAAGGAATGATGAATCAGGAATGATGAATGATGAGTCAGGAATCAGGAATGATGAATCAGGAATAAGGAATGATGAATCAGGAATGATGAATGATGAATCAGGAATCAGGAATGATGAATCAGGAATCAGGAATGATGAATCAGGAATGATGAATGATGAGTCAGGAATCAGCAATGATGAATCAGGAATCAGCAATGATGAATCAGGAATCAGGAATCAGGAGTGATTAATCAGGAATCAGGAATGATGAATCAGGAATCAGGAATGATGAATCAGGAATGAGGAATGATCAATCAGGAATGAGGAATGATCAATCAGGAATGAGGAATGATGAATCAGGAATGAGGATTGATGAATCAGGAATGAGGAATGATGAATCAGGAATCAGGAATGATGAATCAGGAATCAGGAATGATGAATCAGGAAAGAGGAATGATGAATCAGGAATCAGGAATCGTGAATCATGAATCAGGAATGATGAATCAGGAATCAGGAATGATGAATCAGGAATCAGGAATGATGAATCAGGAATCAGGAATGATGAATCAGGAATCAGGAATGATGAATCAGGAATCAGGAATGATGAATCAGGAATCAGGAATGATGAATCAGGAATCAGGAATGATGAATCAGGAATGATGAATCAGGAATCAGGAATCAGGAATGATGAATCAGGAATCAGGAATCAGGAATGATGAATCAGGAATGATGAATGACGAATCAGGAATGATGAATGATGAATCAGGAATGATGAATGATGAATCAGGAATCAGGAATGATGAATCAGGAATAAGGAATCAGGAATCAGGTATGATGAATCAGGAATGATGAATGATGAATCAGGAATGATGAATGATGAATCAGGAATCAGGAATCAGGAATGATGAATGATGAGTCAGGAATCAGGAATGATGAATCAGGAATGATGAATCAGGAATCAGGAATCAGGAATGATGAGTCAGGAATCAGGAATGATGAATCAGGAATGATGAATCAGGAATCAGGAATGATGAATGATGAATCAGGAATCAGCAATGATGAATCAGGAATCAGGAATCAGGAATGATGAATCAGGAATGAGGAATGATGAATCAGGAATGAGGAATGATGAATCAGGAATGATGAATGATGAATCAGGAATGATGAATCAGGAATGATGAATCAGGAATGATGAATCAGGAATGATGAATCAGGAATGATGAATCAGGAATCAGGAATCAGGACTGATGAATGACGAATCAGGAATGATGAATGATGAATCAGGAATGATGAATGATGAATCAGGAATCAGGAATGATGAATCAGGAATAAGGAATGATGAATCAGGAATGATGAATGATGAATCAGGAATGATGAATCAGGAATGATGAATCAGGAATGATGAATGATGAATCAGGAATGATGAATCAGGAATGATGAATCAGGAATCAGGAATGATGAATCAGGAATGATGAATGATGAATCAGGAATGATGAATGATGATCAGGAATGATGAATCAGGAATCAGGAATGATGAATCAGGAATCAGGAATGATGAATCAGGAATGATGAATCAGGAATGAATGATGAATCAGGAATGATGAATGATGAGTCAGGAATCAGGAATGATGAATGATGAATCAGGAATCAGGAATGCTGAATGACGAATCAGGAATCAGGAATGATGAATCAGGAATGATGAATGAGGTATCAGTATTCAGGAATGATGAATCAGGAATAAGGAATGATGAATCAGGAATGATTAATGATGAGTCAGGAATGATGAATGATGAATCAGGAATCAGGAATCAGGAATGATGAATGATGAGTCAGGAATCAGGAATGATGAATCAGGAATGATGAATCAGGAATCAGGAATCAGGAATGATGAGTCAGGAATCAGGAATGATGAATCAGGAATGATGAATCAGGAATCAGGAATGATGAATGATGAATCAGGAATCAGCAATGATGAATCAGGAATCAGGAATCAGGAATGATGAATCAGGAATGAGGAATGATGAATCAGGAATGATGAATGATGAATCAGGAATGATGAATGATGAATCAGGAATGATGAATCAGGAATGATGAATCAGGAATGATGAATCAGGAATGATGAATCAGGAATGATGAATCAGGAATCAGGAATCAGGACTGATGAATGACGAATCAGGAATGATGAATGATGAATCAGGAATGATGAATGATGAATCAGGAATCAGGAATGATGAATCAGGAATAAGGAATGATGAATCAGGAATGATGAATGATGAATCAGGAATGATGAATCAGGAATGATGAATCAGGAATGATGAATGATGAATCAGGAATGATGAATCAGGAATGATGAATCAGGAATCAGGAATGATGAATCAGGAATGATGAATGATGAATCAGGAATGATGAATGATGAATCAGGAATGATGAATCAGGAATCAGGAATGATGAATCAGGAATCAGGAATGATGAATCAGGAATGATGAATCAGGAATGAATGATGAATCAGGAATGATGAATGATGAGTCAGGAATCAGGAATGATGAATGATGAATCAGGAATCAGGAATGATGAATGACGAATCAGGAATCAGGAATGATGAATCAGGAATGATGAATGAGGTATCAGTATTCAGGAATGATGAATCAGGAATAGGGAATGATGAATCAGGAATGATTAATGATGAGTCAGGAATCAGGAATGATGAATCAGGAATGAGGAATGATCAATCAGGAATGATGAATGATGAATCAGGAATGATGAATCAGGAATTATGAATCAGGAATGATGAATCAGGAATCAGGAATGATGAATCAGGAATCAGGAATGATGAATCAGCAATGATGAATCAGTAATGATGAATGATGAATCAGGAATGATGAATGATGACTCAGGAATGATGAATCATGAATCAGGAATGATGAATGATGAATCAGGAATCAGCAATTATGAATCAGGAATGATGAATCAGGAATGATGAATGATGAATCAGGAATGATGAATCAGGAATGATGAATCAGGAATCAGGAATCAGGAGTGATTAATCAGGAATCAGGAATGATGAATCAAGAATCAGGAATGATGAGTCAGGAATGAGGTTCCTGATCGCGAGCTAATATTAAAAACGTTCAATGTGACGTAAAATTCTCAAACGGAGAGATTCCACATTTCCAGCAAATTCATAGATTCCTGATCGCGAGCTAATATTAAGAACGTTCAATGTGCCGTAAAATTCTCAAACCGAGAGATTCCATCTTTCCAGCGAATTCATAGATTCCTGACCGCGAGCTAATATTAAAAACGTTCAATGTGCCGTAAAATTCTCAAACGGAGATATTTCATCTTTCCAGCGAATTCATAGATTCCTGACCGCGAGCTAATATTAAAAACGTTCAATGTGCCGTAAAATTCTCAAACGGAGATATTTCATCTTTCCAGCGAATTCATAGATTCCTGACCGCGAGCTAATATTAAAAACGTTCAATGTGCCGTAAAATTCTCAAACGGAGAGATTTCATCTTTCCAGCGAATTCATAGATTCCTGACCGCGAGCTAATATTAAAAACGTTCAATGTGCCGTAAAATTCTCAAACGGAGATATTTCATCTTTCCAGCGAATTCATAGATTCCTGACCGCGAGCTAATATTAAAAACGTTCAATGTGCCGTAAAATTCTCAAACGGAGATATTTCATCTTTCCAGCGAATTCATAGATTCCTGACCGCGAGCTAATATTAAAAACGTTCAATGTGCCGTAAAATTCTCAAACGGAGAGATTTCATCTTTCCAGCGAATTCATAGATTCCTGACCGCGAGCTAATATTAAAAACGTTCAATGTGCCGTAAAATTCTCAAACGGAGAGATTTCATCTTTCCAGCGAATTCATAGATTCCTGATCGCGAGCTAATATTAAAAACGTTCAATGTGCCGTAAAATTCTCAAACGGAGAGATTCCATCTTTCCAGCGAATTCATAGATTCCTGACCGCGAGCTAATATTAAAAACGTTCAATGTGCCGTAAAATTCTCAAACGGAGAGATTTCATCTTTCCAGCGAATCCATAGATTCCTGACCGCGAGCTAATATTAAAAACGTTCAATGTGCCGTAAAATTCTCAAACGGAGAGATTCCATCTTTCCAGCGTTTTCATAGATTCCTGACCGCGAGCTAATATTAAAAACGTTCAATGTGCCGTAAAATTCTCAAACGGAGAGATTTCATCTTTCCAGCGAATTCATAGATTCCTGACCGCGAGCTAATATTAAAAACGTTCAATGTGCCGTAAAATTCTCAAACGGAGAGATTTCATCTTTCCAGCGAATTCATAGATTCCTGACCGCGAGCTAATATTAAAAACGTTCAATGTGCCGTAAAATTCTCAAACGGAGAGATTTCATCTTTCCAGCGAATTCATAGATTCCTGACCGCGAGCTAATATTAAAAACGTTCAATGTGCCGTAAAATTCTCAAACGGAGAGATTTCATCTTTCCAGCGTTTTCATAGATTCCTGACCGCGAGCTAATATTAAAAACGTTCAATGTGTCGTAAAATTCTCAAACGGAGAGATTTCATCTTTCCAGCGAATTCATAGATTCCTGACCGCGAGCTAATATTAAAAACGTTCAATGTGCCGTAAAATTCTCAAACGGAGAGATTTCATCTTTCCAGCGAATTCATAGATTCCTGATCGCGAGCTAATATTAAAAACGTTCAATGTGCCGTAAAATTCTCAAACGGAGAGATTCCATCTTTCCAGCGAATTCATAGATTCCTGACCGCGAGCTAATATTAAAAACGTTCAATGTGCCGTAAAATTCTCAAACGGAGAGATTTCATCTTTCCAGCAAATTCATAGATTCCTGATCGCGAGCTAATATTAAAAACGTTCAATGTGCCGTAAAATTCTCAAACGGAGAGATTTCATCTTTCCAGCAAATTCATAGATTCCTGATCGCGAGCTAATATTAAAAACGTTCAATGTGCCGTAAAATACTCAAACGGAGAGATTCCATCTTTCCAGCAAATTCATAGATTCCTGATCGCGAGCTAATATTAAAAACGTTCAATGTACCGTAAAATTCGCAAACGGAGAGATTCCATCTTTCCAGCAAATTCATAGATTCCTGATCGCGAGCTAATATTAAAAACGTTCAATGTGCCGTAAAATTCGCAAACGGAGAGATTCCATCTTTCCAGCAAATTCATAGATTCCTGATCGCGAGCTAATATTAAAAACGTTCAATGTGCCGTAAAATTCTCAAACGGAGAGATTCCATATTTCCAGCAAATTCATAGATTCCTGATCGCGAGGCAGGAATGATGAATGATGAATCAGGAATGATGAATCATGAATGATGAATCAGGAATCAGGAATCAGGACTGATGAATCAGGAATCAGGACTGATGAATCAGGAATGATGAATGATGAATCAGCAATCAGGAATGATGAATCAGGAATAAGGAATGATGAATCAGGAATGATGAATGATGAGTCAGGAATCAGGAATGATGAATGATGAATCAGGAATCAGGAATGATGAATGACGAATCAGGAATCAGGAATGATGAATCAGGAATGATGAATGATGAATCAGTATTCAGGAATGATGAATCAGGAATAAGGAATGATGAATCAGGAATGATGAATGATGAGTCAGGAATCAGGAATGATGAATCAGGAATGATGAATGATGAATCAGGAATCAGGAATGATGAATCAGGAATAAGGAATGATGAATCAGGAATGATGAATGATGAATCAGGAATCAGGAATGATGAATCAGGAATCAGGAATGATGAATCAGGAATGATGAATGATGAGCCAGGAATCAGGAATGATGAATCAGGAATCAGGAATGATGAATCAGGAATGATGAATGATGAGCCAGGAATCAGCAATGATGAATCAGGAATCAGCAATGATGAATCAGGAATCAGGAATGATGAATCAGGAATCAGGAATGATGAATCAGGAAAGAAGAATGATGAATCAGGAATCAGGAATCGTGAATCATGAATCAGGAATGATGAATCAGGAATCAGGAATGATGAATCAGGAATCAGGAATGATGAATCAGGTATCAGGAATGATGAATCAGGAATCAGGAATGATGAATCAGGAATCAGGAATGATGAATCAGGAATGATGAATGATGAATCAGGAATGATGAATCAGGAATGATGAATCAGGAATCAGGAATCAGGAATGATGAATCAGGAATCAGGAATGATGAATCAGGAATGATGAATGACGAATCAGGAATGATGAATGATGAATCAGGAATGATGAATGATGAATCAGGAATCAGGAATGATGAATCAGGAATAAGGAATGATGAATCAGGAATGATGAATGATGAATCAGGAATGATGAATCAGGAATCAGGAATCAGGAATGATGAATGATGAGTCAGGAATCAGGAATGATGAATCAGGAATGATGAATCAGGAATCTGGAATGATGAATCAGGAATCAGGAATGATGAATCAGGAATGATGAATGATGAATCAGGAATGATGAATGATGAATCAGGAATCAGGAATCAGGAATGATGAATGATGAGTCAGGAATCAGGAATGATGAATCAGGAATGATGAATCAGGAATGATGAATCAGGAATGATGAATCAGGAATCAGGAATGATGAATGATGAATCAGGAATCAGCAATGATGAATCAGGAATCAGGAATGATGAATCAGGAATCAGGAATCAGGAGTGATTAATCAGGAATAAGGAATGATGAATCAGGAATCAGGAATGATGTACCAGGAATGAGGAATGATCAATCAGGAATGAGGAATGATGAATCAGGAATGAGGATTGATGAATCAGGAATGAGGAATGATGAATCAGGAATCAGGAATGATGAATCAGGAATCAGGAATGATGAATCAGGAAAGAGGAATGATGAATCAGGAATCAGGAATCGTGAATCATGAATCAGGAATGATGAATCAGGAATCAGGAATGATGAATCAGGAATCAGGAATGAGGAATGATGAATCAGGAATCATGAATGATGAATCGGGAATCAGGAATCAGAAATGATGAATCAGGAATGATGAATCAGGATTCAGGAATGATGAATCAGGAATCAGGAATGATGAATCAGGAATGATGAATGATGAATCAGGAATGATGAATGATGAATCAGGAATGATGAATGATGAATCAGGAATGATGAATGATGAATCAGGAATCAGGAATGATGAATCAGGAATCAGGAATGATGAATCAGGAATGATGAATGATGAGCCAGGAATCAGCAATGATGAATCAGGAATCAGCAATGATGAATCAGGAATCAGGAATGATGAATCAGGAATCAGGAATGATGAATCAGGAAAGAAGAATGATGAATCAGGAATCAGGAATCGTGAATCATGAATCAGGAATGATGAATCAGGAATCAGGAATGATGAATCAGGAATCAGGAATGATGAATCAGGTATCAGGAATGATGAATCAGGAATCAGGAATGATGAATCAGGAATCAGGAATGATGAATCAGGAATGATGAATGATGAATCAGGAATGATGAATCAGGAATGATGAATCAGGAATCAGGAATCAGGAATGATGAATCAGGAATCAGGAATCAGGAATGATGAATCAGGAATGATGAATGACGAATCAGGAATGATGAATGATGAATCAGGAATGATGAATGATGAATCAGGAATCAGGAATGATGAATCAGGAATAAGGAATGATGAATCAGGAATGATGAATGATGAATCAGGAATGATGAATCAGGAATCAGGAATCAGGAATGATGAATGATGAGTCAGGAATCAGGAATGATGAATCAGGAATGATGAATGATGAATCATGAATCAGGAATGATGAGTCAGGAATCAGGAATCAGGAATGATGAATCAGGAATGATGAATGATGAATCAGTATTCAGGAATGATGAATCAGGAATAAGGAATGATGAATCAGGAATGATGAATGATGAGTCAGGAATCAGGAATGATGAATCAGGAATAAGGAATGATGAATCAGGAATGATGAATGATGAATCAGGAATCAGGAATGATGAATCAGGAATCAGGAATGATGAATCAGGAATGATGAATGATGAGTCAGGAATCAGCAATGATGAATCAGGAATCAGCAATGATGAATCAGGAATCAGGAATCAGGAGTGATTAATCAGGAATCAGGAATGATGAATCAGGAATCAGGAATGATGAATCAGGAATGAGGAATGATCAATCAGGAATGAGGAATGATCAATCAGGAATGAGGAATGATGAATCAGGAATGAGGATTGATGAATCAGGAATGAGGAATGATGAATCAGGAATCAGGAATGATGAATCAGGAAAGAGGAATGATGAATCAGGAATCAGGAATCGTGAATCATGAATCAGGAATGATGAATCAGGAATCAGGAATGATGAATCAGGAATCAGGAATGATGAATCAGGAATCAGGAATGATGAATCAGGAATCAGGAATGATGAATCAGGAATCAGGAATGATGAATCAGGAATCAGGAATGATGAATCAGGAATCAGGAATGATGAATCAGGAATGATGAATCAGGAATGATGAATCAGGAATCAGGAATCAGGAATGATGAATCAGGAATCAGGAATCAGGAATGATGAATCAGGAATGATGAATGACGAATCAGGAATGATGAATGATGAATCAGGAATGATGAATGACGAATCAGGAATGATGAATGATGAATCAGGAATGATGAATGATGAATCAGGAATCAGGAATGATGAATCAGGAATAAGGAATCAGGAATCAGGTATGATGAATCAGGAATGATGAATGATGAATCAGGAATGATGAATGATGAATCAGGAATCAGGAATCAGGAATGATGAATGATGAGTCAGGAATCAGGAATGATGAATCAGGAATGATGAATCAGGAATCAGGAATCAGGAATGATGAGTCAGGAATCAGGAATGATGAATCAGGAATGATGAATCAGGAATCAGGAATGAGGAATGATGAATCAGGAATCAGCAATGATGAATCAGGAATCAGGAATGATGAATCAGGAATAAGGAATGATGAATCAGGAATGATGAATGATGAATCATGAATGATGAATCAGGAATGATGAATCAGGAATGATGAATCAGGAATGATGAATCAGGAATCAGGAATGATGAATCAGGAATGATGAATGATGAATCAGGAATGATGAATGATGAATCAGGAATGATGAATCAGGAATGAGGAATGATGAATCAGGAATGAGGAATGATGAATCAGGAATCAGGAATGATGAATCAGGAATCAGGAATGATGAATCAGGAAAGAGGAATGATGAATCAGGAATCAGGAATCGTGAATCAGGAATCAGGAATGATGAATGATGAATCAGGAATCAGCAATGATCAATCAGGAATCAGGAATGATGAATCAGGAATCAGGAATCAGGAGTGATTAATCAGGAATAAGGAATGATGAATCAGGAATCAGGAATGATGTATCAGGAATGAGGAATGATCAATCAGGAATGAGGAATCAGGAATGATGAATCAGGAATCAGGAATCAGGAATGATGAGTCAGGAATCAGGAATGATGAATCAGGAATGATGAATCAGGAATCAGGAATGATGAATGATGAATCAGGAATCAGCAATGATGAATCAGGAATCAGGAATCAGGAATGATGAATCAGGAATGAGGAATGATGAATCAGGAATGATGAATGATGAATCAGGAATGATGAATGATGAATCAGGAATGATGAATCAGGAATGATGAATCAGGAATGATGAATCAGGAATGATGAATCAGGAATGATGAATCAGGAATCAGGAATCAGGACTGATGAATGACGAATCAGGAATGATGAATGATGAATCAGGAATGATGAATGATGAATCAGGAATCAGGAATGATGAATCAGGAATAAGGAATGATGAATCAGGAATGATGAATGATGAATCAGGAATGATGAATCAGGAATGATGAATCAGGAATGATGAATGATGAATCAGGAATGATGAATCAGGAATGATGAATCAGGAATCAGGAATGATGAATCAGGAATGATGAATGATGAATCAGGAATGATGAATGATGAATCAGGAATGATGAATCAGGAATCAGGAATGATGAATCAGGAATCAGGAATGATGAATCAGGAATGATGAATCAGGAATGAATGATGAATCAGGAATGATGAATGATGAGTCAGGAATCAGGAATGATGAATGATGAATCAGGAATCAGGAATGATGAATGACGAATCAGGAATCAGGAATGATGAATCAGGAATGATGAATGAGGTATCAGTATTCAGGAATGATGAATCAGGAATAAGGAATGATGAATCAGGAATGATTAATGATGAGTCAGGAATCAGGAATGATGAATCAGGAATGAGGAATGATCAATCAGGAATGATGAATGATGAATCAGGAATGATGAATCAGGAATTATGAATCAGGAATGATGAATCAGGAATCAGGAATGATGAATCAGGAATCAGGAATGATGAATCAGCAATGATGAATCAGTAATGATGAATGATGAATCAGGAATGATGAATGATGACTCAGGAATGATGAATCATGAATCAGGAATGATGAATGATGAATCAGGAATCAGCAATTATGAATCAGGAATGATGAATCAGGAATGATGAATGATGAATCAGGAATGATGAATCAGGAATGATGAATCAGGAATCAGGAATCAGGAGTGATTAATCAGGAATCAGGAATGATGAATCAAGAATCAGGAATGATGAGTCAGGAATGAGGTTCCTGATCGCGAGCTAATATTAAAAACGTTCAATGTGCCGTAAAATTCTCAAACGGAGAGATTCCACATTTCCAGCAAATTCATAGATTCCTGATCGCGAGCTAATATTAAGAACGTTCAATGTGCCGTAAAATTCTCAAACCGAGAGATTCCATCTTTCCAGCGAATTCATAGATTCCTGACCGCGAGCTAATATTAAAAACGTTCAATGTGCCGTAAAATTCTCAAACGGAGATATTTCATCTTTCCAGCGAATTCATAGATTCCTGACCGCGAGCTAATATTAAAAACGTTCAATGTGCCGTAAAATTCTCAAACGGAGAGATTTCATCTTTCCAGCGAATTCATAGATTCCTGACCGCGAGCTAATATTAAAAACGTTCAATGTGCCGTAAAATTCTCAAACGGAGAGATTTCATCTTTCCAGCGAATTCATAGATTCCTGACCGCGAGCTAATATTAAAAACGTTCAATGTGCCGTAAAATTCTCAAACGGAGAGATTTCATCTTTCCAGCGAATTCATAGATTCCTGATCGCGAGCTAATATTAAAAACGTTCAATGTGCCGTAAAATTCTCAAACGGAGAGATTCCATCTTTCCAGCGAATTCATAGATTCCTGACCGCGAGCTAATATTAAAAACGTTCAATGTGCCGTAAAATTCTCAAACGGAGAGATTTCATCTTTCCAGCGAATCCATAGATTCCTGACCGCGAGCTAATATTAAAAACGTTCAATGTGCCGTAAAATTCTCAAACGGAGAGATTTCATCTTTCCAGCGAATTCATAGATTCCTGACCGCGAGCTAATATTAAAAACGTTCAATGTGCCGTAAAATTCTCAAACGGAGAGATTTCATCTTTCCAGCGAATTCATAGATTCCTGACCGCGAGCTAATATTAAAAACGTTCAATGTGCCGTAAAATTCTCAAACGGAGAGATTTCATCTTTCCAGCGAATTCATAGATTCCTGATCGCGAGCTAATATTAAAAACGTTCAATGTGTCGTAAAATTCTCAAACGGAGAGATTTCATCTTTCCAGCGAATTCATAGATTCCTGACCGCGAGCTAATATTAAAAACGTTCAATGTGCCGTAAAATTCTCAAACGGAGAGATTTCATCTTTCCAGCGAATTCATAGATTCCTGATCGCGAGCTAATATTAAAAACGTTCAATGTGCCGTAAAATTCTCAAACGGAGAGATTCCATCTTTCCAGCGAATTCATAGATTCCTGACCGCGAGCTAATATTAAAAACGTTCAATGTGCCGTAAAATTCTCAAACGGAGAGATTTCATCTTTCCAGCAAATTCATAGATTCCTGATCGCGAGCTAATATTAAAAACGTTCAATGTGCCGTAAAATACTCAAACGGAGAGATTCCATCTTTCCAGCAAATTCATAGATTCCTGATCGCGAGCTAATATTAAAAACGTTCAATGTACCGTAAAATTCGCAAACGGAGAGATTCCATCTTTCCAGCAAATTCATAGATTCCTGATCGCGAGCTAATATTAAAAACGTTCAATGTGCCGTAAAATTCGCAAACGGAGAGATTCCATCTTTCCAGCAAATTCATAGATTCCTGATCCCGAGCTAATATTAAAAACGTTCAATGTGCCGTAAAATTCTCAAACGGAGAGATTCCATCTTTCCAGCAAATTCATAGATTCCTGATCGCGAGGCAGGAATGATGAATGATGAATCAGGAATGATGAATCATGAATGATGAATCAGGAATCAGGAATCAGGACTGATGAATCAGGAATCAGGACTGATGAATCAGGAATGATGAATGATGAATCAGCAATCAGGAATGATGAATCAGGAATAAGGAATGATGAATCAGGAATGATGAATGATGAGTCAGGAATCAGGAATGATGAATGATGAATCAGGAATCAGGAATGATGAATGACGAATCAGGAATCAGGAATGATGAATCAGGAATGATGAATGATGAATCAGGAATGATGAATGATGAATCAGGAATGATGAATGATGAATCAGGAATGATGAATGATGAATCAGGAATCAGGAATGATGAATCAGGAATCAGGAATGATGAATCAGGAATGATGAATGATGAGCCAGGAATCAGCAATGATGAATCAGGAATCAGCAATGATGAATCAGGAATCAGGAATGATGAATCAGGAATCAGGAATGATGAATCAGGAAAGAAGAATGATGAATCAGGAATCAGGAATCGTGAATCATGAATCAGGAATGATGAATCAGGAATCAGGAATGATGAATCAGGAATCAGGAATGATGAATCAGGTATCAGGAATGATGAATCAGGAATCAGGAATGATGAATCAGGAATCAGGAATGATGAATCAGGAATGATGAATGATGAATCAGGAATGATGAATCAGGAATGATGAATCAGGAATCAGGAATCAGGAATGATGAATCAGGAATCAGGAATCAGGAATGATGAATCAGGAATGATGAATGACGAATCAGGAATGATGAATGATGAATCAGGAATGATGAATGATGAATCAGGAATCAGGAATGATGAATCAGGAATAAGGAATGATGAATCAGGAATGATGAATGATGAATCCGGAATGATGAATCAGGAATCAGGAATCAGGAATGATGAATGATGAGTCAGGAATCAGGAATGATGAATCAGGAATGATGAATCAGGAATCTGGAATGATGAATCAGGAATCAGGAATGATGAATCAGGAATGATGAATGATGAATCAGGAATGATGAATGATGAATCAGGAATCAGGAATGATGAATCAGGAATGATGAATGATGAATCAGTATTCAGGAATGATGAATCAGGAATAAGGAATGATGAATCAGGAATGATGAATGATGAGTCAGGAATCAGGAATGATGAATCAGGAATAAGGAATGATGAATCAGGAATGATGAATGATGAATCAGGAATCAGGAATGATGAATCTGGAATCAGGAATGATGAATCAGGAATGATGAATGATGAGTCAGGAATCAGCAATGATGAATCAGGAATCAGCAATGATGAATCAGGAATCAGGAATCAGTAGTGATTAATCAGGAATCAGGAATGATGAATCAGGAATCAGGAATGATGAATCAGGAATGAGGAATGATCAATCAGGAATGAGGAATGATCAATCAGGAATGAGGAATGATGAATCAGGAATGAGGATTGATGAATCAGGAATGAGGAATGATGAATCAGGAATCAGGAATGATGAATCAGGAATCAGGAATGATGAATCAGGAAAGAGGAATGATGAATCAGGAATCAGGAATCGTGAATCATGAATCAGGAATGATGAATCAGGAATCAGGAATGATGAATCAGGAATCAGGAATGATGAATCAGGAATCAGGAATGATGAATCAGGAATCAGGAATGATGAATCAGGAATCAGGAATGATGAATCAGGAATCAGGAATGATGAATCAGGAATCAGGAATGATGAATCAGGAATGATGAATCAGGAATCAGGAATCAGGAATGATGAATCAGGAATCAGGAATCAGGAATGATGAATAAGGAATGATGAATGACGAATCAGGAATGATGAATGATGAATCAGGAATGATGAATGACGAATCAGGAATGATGAATGATGAATCAGGAATGATGAATGATGAATCAGGAATCAGGAATGATGAATCAGGAATAAGGAATCAGGAATCAGGTATGATGAATCAGGAATGATGAATGATGAATCAGGAATGATGAATGATGAATCAGGAATCAGGAATCAGGAATGATGAATGATGAGTCAGGAATCAGGAATGATGAATCAGGAATGATGAATCAGGAATCAGGAATCAGGAATGATGAGTCAGGAATCAGGAATGATGAATCAGGAATGATGAATCAGGAATCAGGAATGAGGAATGATGAATCAGGAATCAGCAATGATGAATCAGGAATCAGGAATGATGAATCAGGAATAAGGAATGATGAATCAGGAATGATGAATGATGAATCAGGAATGATGAATCAGGAATGATGAATCAGGAATGATGAATCAGGAATGATGAATCAGGAATCAGGAATGATGAATCAGGAATGATGAATGATGAATCAGGAATGATGAATGATGAATCAGGAATGATGAATCAGGAATGAGGAATGATGAATCAGGAATGAGGAATGATGAATCAGGAATGATGAATGATGAATCAGGAATGATGAATGATGAATCAGGAATGATGAATCAGGAATGATGAATCAGGAATGATGAATCAGGAATGATGAATCAGGAATGATGAATCAGGAATCAGGAATCAGGACTGATGAATGACGAATCAGGAATGATGAATGATGAATCAGGAATGATGAATGATGAATCAGGAATCAGGAATGATGAATCAGGAATAAGGAATGATGAATCAGGAATGATGAATGATGAATCAGGAATGATGAATCAGGAATGATGAATCAGGAATGATGAATGATGAATCAGGAATGATGAATCAGGAATGATGAATCAGGAATCAGGAATGATGAATCAGGAATGATGAATGATGAATCAGGAATGATGAATGATGAATCAGGAATGATGAATCAGGAATCAGGAATGATGAATCAGGAATGATGAATGATGAATCAGGAATGATGAATCAGGAATGAATGATGAATCAGGAATGATGAATGATGAGTCAGGAATCAGGAATGATGAATGATGAATCAGGAATCAGGAATGATGAATGACGAATCAGGAATCAGGAATGATGAATCAGGAATGATGAATGAGGTATCAGTATTCAGGAATGATGAATCAGGAATAAGGAATGATGAATCAGGAATGATTAATGATGAGTCAGGAATCAGGAATGATGAATCAGGAATGAGGAATGATCAATCTGGAATGATGAATGATGAATCAGGAATGATGAATCAGGAATTATGAATCAGGAATGATGAATCAGGAATCAGGAATGATGAATCAGGAATCAGGAATGATGAATCAGCAATGATGAATCAGTAATGATGAATGATGAATCAGGAATGATGAATGATGACTCAGGAATGATGAATCATGAATCAGGAATGATGAATGATGAATCAGGAATCAGCAATTATGAATCAGGAATGATGAATCAGGAATGATGAATGATGAATCAGGAATGATGAATCAGGAATGATGAATCAGGAATCAGGAATCAGGAGTGATTAATCAGGAATCAGGAATGATGAATCAAGAATCAGGAATGATGAGTCAGGAATGAGGTTCCTGATCGCGAGCTAATATTAAAAACGTTCAATGTGCCGTAAAATTCTCAAACGGAGAGATTCCATCTTTCCAGCGAATTCATAGATTCCTGACCGCGAGCTAATATTAAAAACGTTCAATGTGCCGTAAAATTCTCAAACGGAGAGATTTCATCTTTCCAGCGAATTCATAGATTCCTGATCGCGAGCTAATATTAAAAACGTTCAATGTGCCGTAAAATACTCAAACGGAGAGATTCCATCTTTCCAGCAAATTCATAGATTCCTGATCGCGAGCTAATATTAAAAACGTTCAATGTGCCGTAAAATTCGCAAACGGAGAGATTCCATCTTTCCAGCAAATTCATAGATTCCTGATCGCGAGCTAATATTAAAAACGTTCAATGTGCCGTAAAATTCTCAAACGGAGAGATTCCATCTTTCCAGCAAATTCATAGATTCCTGATCGCGAGGCAGGAATGATGAATGATGAATCAGGAATGATGAATCATGAATGATGAATCAGGAATTAGGAATCAGGACTGATGAATCAGGAATGATGAATGATGAATCAGCAATCAGGAATGATGAATCAGGAATAAGGAATGATGAATCAGGAATGATGAATGATGAGTCAGGAATCAGGAATGATGAATGATGAATCAGGAATCAGGAATGATGAATGACGAATCAGGAATCAGGAATGATGAATCAGGAATCAGGAATGATGAATCAGGAATGATGAATGACGAATCAGGAATGATGAATGATGAATCAGGAATGATGAATGATGAATCAGGAATCAGGAATGATGAATCAGGAATAAGGAATGATGAATCAGGAATGTTGAATGATGAATCAGGAATGATGAATCAGGAATCAGGAATCAGGAATGATGAATGTTGAGTCAGGAATCAGGAATGATGAATCAGGAATGATGAATCAGGAATCTGGAATGATGAATCAGGAATCAGGAATGATGAATCAGGAATGATGAATGATGAATCAGGAATGATGAATGATGAATCAGGAATCAGGAATCAGGAATGATGAATGATGAGTCAGGAATCAGGAATGATGAATCAGGAATGATGAATCAGGAATCAGGAATGATGAATGATGAATCAGGAATCAGCAATGATGAATCAGGAATCAGGAATGATGAATCAGGAATCAGGAATCAGGAGTGATTAATCAGGAATAAGGAATGATGAATCAGGAATCAGGAATGATGTACCAGGAATGAGGAATGATCAATCAGGAATGAGGAATGATGAATCAGGAATGAGGATTGATGAATCAGGAATGAGGAATGATGAATCAGGAATAAGGAATGATGAATCAGGAATGATTAATGATGAGTCAGGAATCAGGAATGATGAATCAGGAATGAGGAATGATCAATCAGGAATGATGAATGATGAATCAGGAATGATGAATCAGGAATTATGAATCAGGAATGATGAATCAGGAATCAGGAATGATGAATCAGGAATCAGGAATGATGAATCAGCAATGATGAATCAGTAATGATGAATGATGAATCAGGAATGATGAATGATGACTCAGGAATGATGAATCATGAATCAGGAATGATGAATGATGAATCAGGAATCAGCAATTATGAATCAGGAATGATGAATCAGGAATGATGAATGATGAATCAGGAATGATGAATCAGGAATGATGAATCAGGAATCAGGAATCAGGAGTGATTAATCAGGAATCAGGAATGATGAATCAAGAATCAGGAATGATGAGTCAGGAATGAGGTTCCTGATCGCGAGCTAATATTAAAAACGTTCAATGTGCCGTAAAATTCTCAAACGGAGAGATTCCATCTTTCCAGCGAATTCATAGATTCCTGACCGCGAGCTAATATTAAAAACGTTCAATGTGCCGTAAAATTCTCAAACGGAGAGATTTCATCTTTCCAGCGAATTCATAGATTCCTGATCGCGAGCTAATATTAAAAACGTTCAATGTGCCGTAAAATACTCAAACGGAGAGATTCCATCTTTCCAGCAAATTCATAGATTCCTGATCGCGAGCTAATATTAAAAACGTTCAATGTACCGTAAACTTCGCAAACGGAGAGATTCCATCTTTCCAGCAAATTCATAGATTCCTGATCGCGAGCTAATATTAAAAACGTTCAATGTGCCGTAAAATTCTCAAACGGAGAGATTCCATCTTTCCAGCAAATTCATAGATTCCTGATCGCGAGGCAGGAATGATGAATGATGAATCAGGAATGATGAATCATGAATGATGAATCAGGAATTAGGAATCAGGACTGATGAATCAGGAATCAGGACTGATGAATCAGGAATGATGAATGATGAATCAGCAATCAGGAATGATGAATCAGGAATAAGGAATGATGAATCAGGAATGATGAATGATGAGTCAGGAATCAGGAATGATGAATGATGAATCAGGAATCAGGAATGATGAATGACGAATCAGGAATCAGGAATGATGAATCAGGAATCAGGAATGATGAATCAGGAATGATGAATGACGAATCAGGAATGATGAATGATGAATCAGGAATGATGAATGATGAATCAGGAATAAGGAATGATGAATCAGGAATAAGGAATGATGAATCAGGAATGATGAATGATGAATCAGGAATGATGAATCAGGAATCAGGAATCAGGAATGATGAATGTTGAGTCAGGAATCAGGAATGATGAATCAGGAATGATGAATCAGGAATCTGGAATGATGAATCAGGAATCAGGAATGATGAATCAGGAATGATGAATGATGAATCAGGAATGATGAATGATGAATCAGGAATCAGGAATCAGGAATGATGAATGATGAGTCAGGAATCAGGAATGATGAATCAGGAATGATGAATCAGGAATCAGGAATGATGAATGATGAATCAGGAATCAGCAATGATGAATCAGGAATCAGGAATGATGAATCAGGAATCAGGAATCAGGAGTGATTAATCAGGAATAAGGAATGATGAATCAGGAATCAGGAATGATGTACCAGGAATGAGGAATGATTAATCAGGAATGAGGAATGATGAATCAGGAATGAGGATTGATGAATCAGGAATGAGGAATGATGAATCAGGAATCAGGAATGATGAATCAGGAATCAGGAATGATGAATCAGGAAAGAGGAATGATGAATCAGGAATCAGGAATCGTGAATCATGAATCAGGAATGATGAATCAGGAATCAGGAATGATGAATCAGGAATGAGGAATGATGAATCAGGAATCATGAATGATGAATCGGGAATCAGGAATCAGAAATGATGAATCAGGAATGATGAATCAGGATTCAGGAATGATGAATCAGGAATCAGGAATGATGAATCAGGAATGATGAATGATGAATCAGGAATGATGAATGATGAATCAGGAATGATGAATGATGAATCAGGAATGATGAATGATGAATCAGGAATCAGGAATGATGAATCAGGAATCAGGAATGATGAATCAGGAATGATGAATGATGAGCCAGGAATCAGCAATGATGAATCAGGAATCAGCAATGATGAATCAGGAATCAGGAATGATGAATCAGGAATCAGGAATGATGAATCAGGAAAGAAGAATGATGAATCAGGAATCAGGAATCGTGAATCATGAATCAGGAATGATGAATCAGGAATCAGGAATGATGAATCAGGAATCAGGAATGATGAATCAGGTATCAGGAATGATGAATCAGGAATCAGGAATGATGAATCAGGAATCAGGAATGATGAATCAGGAATGATGAATGATGAATCAGGAATGATGAATCAGGAATGCTGAATCAGGAATCAGGAATCAGGAATGATGAATCAGGAATCAGGAATCAGGAATGATGAATCAGGAATGATGAATGACGAATCAGGAATGATGAATGATGAATCAGGAATGATGAATGATGAATCAGGAATCAGGAATGATGAATCAGGAATAAGGAATGATGAATCAGGAATGATGAATGATGAATCAGGAATGATGAATCAGGAATCAGGAATCAGGAATGATGAATGATGAGTCAGGAATCAGGAATGATGAATCAGGAATGATGAATCAGGAATCTGGAATGATGAGTCAGGAATCAGGAATGATGAATCAGGAATGATGAATGATGAATCAGGAATGATGAATGATGAATCAGGAATCAGGAATCAGGAATGATGAATGATGAGTCAGGAATCAGGAATGATGAATCAGGAATGATGAATCAGGAATCAGGAATGATGAATGATGAATCAGGAATCAGCAATGATGAATCAGGAATCAGGAATGATGAATCAGGAATCAGGAATCAGGAGTGATTAATCAGGAATCAGGAATGATGAATCAGGAATCAGGAATGATGTACCAGGAATGAGGAATGATCAATCAGGAATGAGGAATGATGAATCAGGAATGAGGATTGATGAATCAGGAATGAGGAATGATGAATCAGGAATTAGGAATGATGAATCAGGAATCAGGAATGATGAATCAGGAAAGAGGAATGATGAATCAGGAATCAGGAATCGTGAATCATGAATCAGGAATGATGAATCAGGAATCAGGAATGATGAATCAGGAATCAGGAATGAGGAATGATGAATCAGGAATCATGAATGATGAATCGGGAATCAGGAATCAGAAATGATGAATCAGGAATGATGAATCAGGATTCAGGAATGATGAATCAGGAATCAGGAATGATGAATCAGGAATGATGAATGATGAATCAGGAATGATGAATGATGAATCAGGAATGATGAATGATGAATCAGGAATGATGAATGATGAATCAGGAATGATGAATCAGGAATAAGGAATGATGAATCAGGAATGATGAATGATGAATCAGGAATGATGAATCAGGAATCAGGAATCAGGAATGATGAATGATGAGTCAGGAATCAGGAATGATGAATCAGGAATCAGGAATCAGGAATGATGAATCAGGAATCAGGAATGATGAATAAGGAATGATGAATGACGAATCAGGAATCAGGAATGATGAATCAGGAATGATGAATGATGAATCAGGAATGATGAATCAGGAATGATGAATCAGGAATCAGGAATCAGGAATGATGAATCAGGAATCAGGAATGAGGAATGATGAATGATGAATCAGGAATGATGAATGATGAATCAGGAATCAGAAATGATGAATCAGGAATGATGAATGATGAATCAGGAATGATGAATGATGAATCAGGAATGATGAATCAGGAATAATGAATCAGGAATTATGAATGATGAATCAGGAATGATGAATCAGGAATGATGAATCAGGAATCAGGAATGATGAATCAGGAATGATGAATGATGAATCAGGAATGATGAATGATGAATCAGGAATGATGAATCAGGAATCAGGAATGATGAATCAGGAATGATGAATGATGAATCAGGAATGATGAATGATGAATCAGGAATGATGAATCAGGAATCAGGAATCAGGAATGATGAATCAGGAATCAGGAATCAGGAATGATGAATCAGGAATGATGAATGACGAATCAGGAATGATGAATGATGAATCAGGAATGATGAATGATGAATCAGGAATGATGAATCAGGAATCAGGAATCAGGAATGATGAATGATGAGTCAGGAATCAGGAATGATGAATCAGGAATGATGAATCAGGAATCTGGAATGATGAATCAGGAATCAGGAATGATGAATCAGGAATGATGAATGATGAATCAGGAATGATGAATGATGAATCAGGAATCAGGAATCAGGAATGATGAATGATGAGTCAGGAATCAGGAATGATGAATCAGGAATGATGAATCAGGAATGATGAATCAGGAATCAGGAATGATGAATGATGAATCAGGAATCAGCAATGATGAATCAGGAATCAGGAATGATGAATCAGGAATCAGGAATCAGGAGTGATTAATCAGGAATAAGGAATGATGAATCAGGAATCAGGAATGATGTACCAGGAATGAGGAATGATCAATCAGGAATGAGGAATGATGAATCAGGAATGAGGATTGATGAATCAGGAATGAGGAATGATGAATCAGGAATCAGGAATAATGAATCAGGAATGATGAATCAGGAAAGAGGAATGATGAATCAGGAATCAGGAATCGTGAATCATGAATCAGGAATGATGAATGATGAATCAGGAATGATGAATGATGAATCAGGAATGATGAATGATGAATCAGGAATCAGGAATGATGAATCAGGAATCAGGAATGATGAATCAGGAATGATGAATGATGAGCCAGGAATCAGCAATGATGAATCAGGAATCAGCAATGATGAATCAGGAATCAGGAATGATGAATCAGGAATCAGGAATGATGAATCAGGAAAGAAGAATGATGAATCAGGAATCAGGAATCGTGAATCATGAATCAGGAATGATGAATCAGGAATCAGGAATGATGAATCAGGAATCAGGAATGATGAATCAGGAATCAGGAATGAGGAATGATGAATCAGGAATCATGAATGATGAATCAGGAATCAGGAATCAGGAATCAGGAATGATGAATCAGGAATCAGGAATCAGGAATGATGAATCAGGAATGATGAATGACGAATCAGGAATGATGAATGATGAATCAGGAATGATGAATGATGAATCAGGAATGATGAATCAGGAATCAGGAATCAGGAATGATGAATGATGAGTCAGGAATCAGGAATGATGAATCAGGAATGATGAATCAGGAATCTGGAATGATGAATCAGGAATCAGGAATGATGAATCAGGAATGATGAATGATGAATCAGGAATGATGAATGATGAATCAGGAATCAGGAATCAGGAATGATGAATGATGAGTCAGGAATCAGGAATGATGAATCAGGAATGATGAATCAGGAATGATGAATCAGGAATCAGGAATGATGAATGATGAATCAGGAATCAGCAATGATGAATCAGGAATCAGGAATGATGAATCAGGAATCAGGAATCAGGAGTGATTAATCAGGAATAAGGAATGATGAATCAGGAATCAGGAATGATGTACCAGGAATGAGGAATGATCAATCAGGAATGAGGAATGATGAATCAGGAATGAGGATTGATGAATCAGGAATGAGGAATGATGAATCAGGAATCAGGAATAATGAATCAGGAATGATGAATCAGGAAAGAGGAATGATGAATCAGGAATCAGGAATCGTGAATCATGAATCAGGAATGATGAATGATGAATCAGGAATGATGAATGATGAATCAGGAATGATGAATGATGAATCAGGAATCAGGAATGATGAATCAGGAATCAGGAATGATGAATCAGGAATGATGAATGATGAGCCAGGAATCAGCAATGATGAATCAGGAATCAGCAATGATGAATCAGGAATCAGGAATGATGAATCAGGAATCAGGAATGATGAATCAGGAAAGAAGAATGATCAATCAGGAATCAGGAATCGTGAATCATGAATCAGGAATGATGAATCAGGAATCAGGAATGATGAATCAGGAATCAGGAATGATGAATCAGGTATCAGGAATGATGAATCAGGAATCAGGAATGATGAATCAGGAATCAGGAATGATGAATCAGGAATGATGAATGATGAATCAGGAATGATGAATCAGGAATGATGAATCAGGAATCAGGAATCAGGAATGATGAATCAGGAATCAGGAATCAGGAATGATGAATCAGGAATGATGAATGACGAATCAGGAATGATGAATGATGAATCAGGAATGATGAATGATGAATCAGGAATCAGGAATGATGAATCAGGAATAAGGAATGATGAATCAGGAATGATGAATGATGAATCAGGAATGATGAATCAGGAATCAGGAATAAGGAATGATGAATGATGAGTCAGGAATCAGGAATGATGAATCAGGAATGATGAATCAGGAATCTGGAATGATGAATCAGGAATCAGGAATGATGAATCAGGAATGATGAATGATGAATCAGGAATGATGAATGATGAATCAGGAATCAGGAATCAGGAATGATGAATGATGAGTCAGGAATCAGGAATGATGAATCAGGAATGATGAATCAGGAATCAGGAATGATGAATGATGAATCAGGAATCAGCAATGATGAATCAGGAATCAGGAATGATGAATCAGGAATCAGGAATCAGGAGTGATTAATCAGGAATAAGGAATGATGAATCAGGAATCAGGAATGATGTACCAGGAATGAGGAATGATCAATCAGGAATGAGGAATGATGAATCAGGAATGAGGATTGATGAATCAGGAATGAGGAATGATGAATCAGGAATCAGGAATGATGAATCAGGAATCAGGAATGATGAATCAGGAAAGAGGAATGATGAATCAGGAATCAGGAATCGTGAATCATGAATCAGGAATGATGAATCAGGAATCAGGAATGATGAATCAGGAATCAGGAATGAGGAATGATGAATCAGGAATCATGAATGATGAATCGGGATTCAGGAATCAGAAATGATGAATCAGGAATGATGAATCAGGATTCAGGAATGATGAATCAGGAATCAGGAATGATGAATCAGGAATGATGAATGATGAATCAGGAATGATGAATGATGAATCAGGAATGATGAATGATGAATCAGGAATGATGAATCAGGAATAAGGAATGATGAATCAGGAATGATGAATGATGAATCAGGAATGATGAATCAGGAATCAGGAATGATGAATGATGAGTAAGGAATCAGGAATGATGAATCAGGAATCAGGAATCAGGAATGATGAATCAGGAATCAGGAATCAGGAATGATGAATAAGGAATGATGAATGACGAATCAGGAATCAGGAATGATGAATCAGGAATGATGAATGATGAATCAGGAATGATGAATCAGGAATCAGGAATCAGGAATGATGAATCAGGAATCAGGAATGAGGAATGATGAATGATGAATCAGGAATGATGAATGATGAATCAGGAATCAGAAATGATGAATCAGGAATGATGAATGATGAATCAGGAATGATGAATGATGAATCAGGAATGATGAATCAGGAATAATGAATCAGGAATTATGAATGATGAATCAGGAATGATGAATCAGGAATGATGAATCAGGAATCAGGAATGATGAATCAGGAATGATGAATGATGAATCAGGAATGATGAATGATGAATCAGGAATGATGAATCAGGAATCAGGAATGATGAATCAGGAATGATGAATGATGAATCAGGAATGATGAATGATGAATCAGGAATGATGAATCAGGAATCAGGAATCAGGAATGATGAATCAGGAATCAGGAATCAGGAATGATGAATCAGGAATGATGAATGACGAATCAGGAATGATGAATGATGAATCAGGAATGATGAATGAGGAATGATGAATCAGGAATCATGAATGATGAATCGGGAATCAGGAATCAGAAATGATGAATCAGGAATGATGAATCAGGAATCAGGAATGATGAATCAGGAATCAGGAATGATGAATCAGGAATGATGAATTATGAATCAGGAATGATGAATCAGGAATAAGGAATGATGAATCAGGAATGATGAATGATGAATCAGGAATGATGAATCAGGAATCAGGAATCAGGAATGATGAATGATGAGTTAGGAATCAGGAATGATGAATCAGGAATCAGGAATCAGGAATGATGAATCAGGAATCAGGAATCAGGAATGATGAATAAGGAATGATGAATGACGAATCAGGAATCAGGAATGATGAATCAGGAATGACGAATGATGAATCAGGAATGATGAATCAGGAATGATGAATCAGGAATCAGGAATCAGGAATGATGAATCAGGAATCAGGAATGAGGAATGATGAATGATGAATCAGGAATGATGAATGATGAATCAGGAATCAGAAATGATGAATCAGGAATGATGAATGATGAATCAGGAATGATGAATGATGAATCAGGAATGATGAATCAGGAATAATGAATCAGGAATTATGAATGATGAATCAGGAATGATGAATCAGGAATGATGAATCAGGAATCAGGAATGATGAATCAGGAATGATGAATGATGAATCAGGAATGATGAATGATGAATCAGGAATGATGAATCAGGAATCAGGAATGATGAATCAGGAATGATGAATGATGAATCAGGAATGATGAATCAGGAATCAGGAATCAGGAATGATGAATCAGGAATCAGGAATCAGGAATGATGAATCAGGAATGATGAATGACGAATCAGGAATGATGAATGATGAATCAGGAATGATGAATGATGAATCAGGAATCAGGAATGATGAATCAGGAATAAGGAATGATGAATCAGGAATGATGAATGATGAATGAGGAATGATGAATCAGGAATCAGGAATCAGGAATGATGAATGATGAGTCAGGAATCAGGAATGATCAATCAGGAATGATGAATCAGGAATCTGGAATGATGAATCAGGAATGATGAATGATGAATCAGGAATCAGGAATGATGAATCAGGAATGATGAATGCTGAATCAGCGATGATGAATCAGAAATCAGCAATGATGAATCAGGAATCAGGAATGACGAATCAGGAATCAGGAATGATGAATCAGGAATGATGAATGATGAATCAGTATTCAGGAATGATGAATCAGGAATAAGGAATGATGAATCAGGAATGATGAATGATGAGTCAGGAATCAGGAATGATGAATCAGGAATGATGAATGATGAATCAGGAATCAGGAATGATGAATCAGGAATAAGGAATGATGAATCAGGAATGATGAATGATGAATCAGGAATCAGGAATGATGAATCAGGAATCAGGAATGATGAATCAGGAATCAGGAATGATGAATCAGGAATGATGAATGATGAATGAGGAATGATGAATCAGGAATCAGGAATCAGGAATGATGAATGATGAGTCAGGAATAAGGAATGATGAATCAGGAATGATGAATCAGGAATCTGGAATGATGAATCAGGAATGATGAATCAGGAATCAGGAATGATGAATCAGGAATGATGAATGATGAATCAGGAATGATGAATGATGAATCAGGAATGATGAATCAGGAATCAGGAATGATGAATCAGGAATCAGGAATGATGAATCAGGAATGATGAATCAGGAATGAATGATGAATCAGGAATGATGAATGATGAGTCAGGAATCAGGAATGATGAATGATGAATCAGGAATCAGGAATGATGAATGACGAATCAGGAATCAGGAATGATGAATCAGGAATGATGAATGAGGTATCAGTATTCAGGAATGATGAATCAGGAATAAGGAATGATGAATCAGGAATGATTAATGATGAGTCAGGAATCAGGAATGATGAATCAGGAATGAGGAATGATCAATCAGGAATGATGAATGATGAATCAGGAATGATGAATCAGGAATTATGAATCAGGAATGATGAATCAGGAATCAGGAATGATGAATCAGGAATCAGGAATGATGAATCAGCAATGATGAATCAGTAATGATGAATGATGAATCAGGAATGATGAATGATGACTCAGGAATGATGAATCATGAATCAGGAATGATGAATGATGAATCAGGAATCAGCAATTATGAATCAGGAATGATGAATCAGGAATGATGAATGATGAATCAGGAATGATGAATCAGGAATGATGAATCAGGAATCAGGAATCAGGAGTGATTAATCAGGAATCAGGAATGATGAATCAAGAATCAGGAATGATGAGTCAGGAATGAGGTTCCTGATCGCGAGCTAATATTAAAAACGTTCAATGTGACGTAAAATTCTCAAACGGAGAGATTCCACATTTCCAGCAAATTCATAGATTCCTGATCGCGAGCTAATATTAAGAACGTTCAATGTGCCGTAAAATTCTCAAACCGAGAGATTCCATCTTTCCAGCGAATTCATAGATTCCTGACCGCGAGCTAATATTAAAAACGTTCAATGTGCCGTAAAATTCTCAAACGGAGATATTTCATCTTTCCAGCGAATTCATAGATTCCTGACCGCGAGCTAATATTAAAAACGTTCAATGTGCCGTAAAATTCTCAAACGGAGAGATTCCATCTTTCCAGCGAATTCATAGATTCCTGACCGCGAGCTAATATTAAAAACGTTCAATGTGCCGTAAAATTCTCAAACGGAGAGATTTCATCTTTCCAGCGAATTCATAGATTCCTGACCGCGAGCTAATATTAAAAACGTTCAATGTGCCGTAAAATTCTCAAACGGAGAGATTTCATCTTTCCAGAGAATTCATAGATTCCTGATCGCGAGCTAATATTAAAAACGTTCAATGTGCCGTAAAATTCTCAAACGGAGAGATTCCATCTTTCCAGCGAATTCATAGATTCCTGACCGCGAGCTAATATTAAAAACGTTCAATGTGCCGTAAAATTCTCAAACAGAGAGATTTCATCTTTCCAGCGAATCCATAGATTCCTGACCGCGAGCTAATATTAAAAACGTTCAATGTGCCGTAAAATTCTCAAACGGAGAGATTCCATCTTTCCAGCGTTTTCATAGATTCCTGACCGCGAGCTAATATTAAAAACGTTCAATGTGCCGTAAAATTCTCAAACGGAGAGATTTCATCTTTCCAGCGAATTCATAGATTCCTGACCGCGAGCTAATATTAAAAACGTTCAATGTGCCGTAAAATTCTCAAACGGAGAGATTTCATCTTTCCAGCGTTTTCATAGATTCCTGACCGCGAGCTAATATTAAAAACGTTCAATGTGTCGTAAAATTCTCAAACGGAGAGATTTCATCTTTCCAGCGAATTCATAGATTTCTGACCGCGAGCTAATATTAAAAACGTTCAATGTGCCGTAAAATTCTCAAACGGAGAGATTTCATCTTTCCAGCGAATTCATAGATTCCTGATCGCGAGCTAATATTAAAAACGTTCAATGTGCCGTAAAATTCTCAAACGGAGAGATTCCATCTTTCCAGCGAATTCATAGATTCCTGACCGCGAGCTAATATTAAAAACGTTCAATGTGCCGTAAAATTCTCAAACGGAGAGATTTCATCTTTCCAGCAAATTCATAGATTCCTGATCGCGAGCTAATATTAAAAACGTTCAATGTGCCGTAAAATACTCAAACGGAGAGATTCCATCTTTCCAGCAAATTCATAGATTCCTGATCGCGAGCTAATATTAAAAACGTTCAATGTACCGTAAAATTCGCAAACGGAGAGATTCCATCTTTCCAGCAAATTCATAGATTCCTGATCGCGAGCTAATATTAAAAACGTTCAATGTGCCGTAAAATTCGCAAACGGAGAGATTCCATCTTTCCAGCAAATTCATAGATTCCTGATCGCGAGCTAATATTAAAAACGTTCAATGTGCCGTAAAATTCTCAAACGGAGAGATTCCATCTTTCCAGCAAATTCATAGATTCCTGATCGCGAGGCAGGAATGATGAATGATGAATCAGGAATGATGAATCATGAATGATGAATCAGGAATCAGGAATCAGGACTGATGAATCAGGAATCAGGACTGATGAATCAGGAATGATGAATGATGAATCAGCAATCAGGAATGATGAATCAGGAATAAGGAATGATGAATCAGGAATGATGAATGATGGGTCAGGAATCAGGAATGATGAATGATGAATCAGGAATCAGGAATGATGAATGACGAATCAGGAATCAGGAATGATGAATCAGGAATGATGAATGATGAATCAGTATTCAGGAATGATGAATCAGGAATAAGGAATGATGAATCAGGAATGATGAATGATGAGTCAGGAATCAGGAATGATGAATCAGGAATGATGAATGATGAATCAGGAATCAGGAATGATGAATCAGGAATAAGGAATGATGAATCAGGAATGATGAATGATGAATCAGGAATGATGAATCAGGAATCAGGAATGATGAATCAGGAATGAGGAATGATGAATCAGGAATGATGAATGATGAATCAGGAATGATGAATCAGGAATCAGGAATCAGGAATGATGAATCAGGAATCAGGAATCAGGAATGATGAATCAGGAATGATGAATGACGAATCAGGAATGATGAATGATGAATCAGGAATGATGAATGATGAATCAGGAATCAGGAATGATGAATCAGGAATAAGGAATGATGAATCAGGAATGATGAATGATGAATGAGGAATGATGAATCAGGAATCAGGAATCAGGAATGATGAATGATGAGTCAGGAATCAGGAATGATCAATCAGGAATGATGAATCAGGAATCTGGAATGATGAATCAGGAATGATGAATGATGAATCAGGAATCAGGAATGATGAATCAGGAATGATGAATGCTGAATCAGCGATGATGAATCAGGAATCAGCAATGATGAATCAGGAATCAGGAATGACGAATCAGGAATCAGGAATGATGAATCAGGAATGATGAATGATGAATCAGTATTCAGGAATGATGAATCAGGAATAAGGAATGATGAATCAGGAATGATGAATGATGAGTCAGCAATCAGGAATGATGAATCAGGAATGATGAATGATGAATCAGGAATCAGGAATGATGAATCAGGAATAAGGAATGATGAATCAGGAATGATGAATGATGAATCAGGAATCAGGAATGATGAATCAGGAATCAGGAATGATGAATCAGGAATCAGGAATGATGAATCAGGAATGATGAATGATGAATGAGGAATGATGAATCAGGAATCAGGAATCAGGAATGATGAATGATGAGTCAGGAATAAGGAATGATGAATCAGGAATGATGAATCAGGAATCTGGAATGATGAATCAGGAATGATGAATCAGGAATCAGGAATGATGAATCAGGAATGATGAATGATGAATCAGGAATGATGAATGATGAATCAGGAATGATGAATCAGGAATCAGGAATGATGAATCAGGAATCAGGAATGATGAATCAGGAATGATGAATCAGGAATGAATGATGAATCAGGAATGATGAATGATGAGTCAGGAATCAGGAATGATGAATGATGAATCAGGAATCAGGAATGATGAATGACGAATCAGGAATCAGGAATGATGAATCAGGAATGATGAATGAGGTATCAGTATTCAGGAATGATGAATCAGGAATAAGGAATGATGAATCAGGAATGATTAATGATGAGTCAGGAATCAGGAATGATGAATCAGGAATGAGGAATGATCAATCAGGAATGATGAATGATGAATCAGGAATGATGAATCAGGAATTATGAATCAGGAATGATGAATCAGGAATCAGGAATGATGAATCAGGAATCAGGAATGATGAATCAGCAATGATGAATCAGTAATGATGAATGATGAATCAGGAATGATGAATGATGACTCAGGAATGATGAATCATGAATCAGGAATGATGAATGATGAATCAGGAATCAGCAATTATGAATCAGGAATGATGAATCAGGAATGATGAATGATGAATCAGGAATGATGAATCAGGAATGATGAATCAGGAATCAGGAATCAGGAGTGATTAATCAGGAATCAGGAATGATGAATCAAGAATCAGGAATGATGAGTCAGGAATGAGGTTCCTGATCGCGAGCTAATATTAAAAACGTTCAATGTGACGTAAAATTCTCAAACGGAGAGATTCCACATTTCCAGCAAATTCATAGATTCCTGATCGCGAGCTAATATTAAGAACGTTCAATGTGCCGTAAAATTCTCAAACCGAGAGATTCCATCTTTCCAGCGAATTCATAGATTCCTGACCGCGAGCTAATATTAAAAACGTTCAATGTGCCGTAAAATTCTCAAACGGAGATATTTCATCTTTCCAGCGAATTCATAGATTCCTGACCGCGAGCTAATATTAAAAACGTTCAATGTGCCGTAAAATTCTCAAACGGAGATATTTCATCTTTCCAGCGAATTCATAGATTCCTGACCGCGAGCTAATATTAAAAACGTTCAATGTGCCGTAAAATTCTCAAACGGAGAGATTTCATCTTTCCAGCGAATTCATAGATTCCTGACCGCGAGCTAATATTAAAAACGTTCAATGTGCCGTAAAATTCTCAAACGGAGAGATTTCATCTTTCCAGCGAATTCATAGATTCCTGATCGCGAGCTAATATTAAAAACGTTCAATGTGCCGTAAAATTCTCAAACGGAGAGATTCCATCTTTCCAGCGAATTCATAGATTCCTGACCGCGAGCTAATATTAAAAACGTTCAATGTGCCGTAAAATTCTCAAACGGAGAGATTTCATCTTTCCAGCGAATCCATAGATTCCTGACCGCGAGCTAATATTAAAAACGTTCAATGTGCCGTAAAATTCTCAAACGGAGAGATTCCATCTTTCCAGCGTTTTCATAGATTCCTGACCGCGAGCTAATATTAAAAACGTTCAATGTGCCGTAAAATTCTCAAACGGAGAGATTTCATCTTTCCAGCGAATTCATAGATTCCTGACCGCGAGCTAATATTAAAAACGTTCAATGTGCCGTAAAATTCTCAAACGGAGAGATTTCATCTTTCCAGCGAATTCATAGATTCCTGACCGCGAGCTAATATTAAAAACCTTCAATGTGCCGTAAAATTCTCAAACGGAGAGATTTCATCTTTCCAGCGAATTCATAGATTCCTGACCGCGAGCTAATATTAAAAACGTTCAATGTGCCGTAAAATTCTCAAACGGAGAGATTTCATCTTTCCAGCGTTTTCATAGATTCCTGACCGCGAGCTAATATTAAAAACGTTCAATGTGTCGTAAAATTCTCAAACGGAGAGATTTCATCTTTCCAGCGAATTCATAGATTCCTGACCGCGAGCTAATATTAAAAACGTTCAATGTGCCGTAAAATTCTCAAACGGAGAGATTTCATCTTTCCAGCGAATTCATAGATTCCTGATCGCGAGCTAATATTAAAAACGTTCAATGTGCCGTAAAATTCTCAAACGGAGAGATTCCATCTTTCCAGCGAATTCATAGATTCCTGACCGCGAGCTAATATTAAAAACGTTCAATGTGCCGTAAAATTCTCAAACGGAGAGATTTCATCTTTCCAGCAAATTCATAGATTCCTGATCGCGAGCTAATATTAAAAACGTTCAATGTGCCGTAAAATACTCAAACGGAGAGATTCCATCTTTCCAGCAAATTCATAGATTCCTGATCGCGAGCTAATATTAAAAACGTTCAATGTACCGTAAAATTCGCAAACGGAGAGATTCCATCTTTCCAGCAAATTCATAGATTCCTGATCGCGAGCTAATATTAAAAACGTTCAATGTGCCGTAAAATTCGCAAACGGAGAGATTCCATCTTTCCAGCAAATTCATAGATTCCTGATCGCGAGGCAGGAATGATGAATGATGAATCAGGAATGAGGAATGATGAATCAGGAATCAGGAATGATGAATCAGGAATCAGGAATGATGAATCAGGAAAGAGGAATGATGAATCAGGAATCAGGAATCGTGAATCATGAATCAGGAATGATGAATCAGGAATCAGGAATGATGAATCAGGAATCAGGAATGAGGAATGATGAATCAGGAATCATGAATGATGAATCGGGAATCAGGAATCAGAAATGATGAATCAGGAATGATGAATCAGGATTCAGGAATGATGAATCAGGAATCAGGAATGATGAATCAGGAATGATGAATGATGAATCAGGAATGATGAATGATGAATCAGGAATGATGAATGATGAATCAGGAATGATGAATGATGAATCAGGAATCAGGAATGATGAATCAGGAATCAGGAATGATGAATCAGGAATGATGAATGATGAGCCAGGAATCAGCAATGATGAATCAGGAATCAGCAATGATGAATCAGGAATCAGGAATGATGAATCAGGAATCAGGAATGATGAATCAGGAAAGAAGAATGATGAATCAGGAATCAGGAATCGTGAATCATGAATCAGGAATGATGAATCAGGAATCAGGAATGATGAATCAGGAATCAGGAATGATGAATCAGGTATCAGGAATGATGAATCAGGAATCAGGAATGATGAATCAGGAATCAGGAATGATGAATCAGGAATGATGAATGATGAATCAGGAATGATGAATCAGGAATGATGAATCAGGAATCAGGAATCAGGAATGATGAATCAGGAATCAGGAATCAGGAATGATGAATCAGGAATGATGAATGACGAATCAGGAATGATGAATGATGAATCAGGAATGATGAATGATGAATCAGGAATCAGGAATGATGAATCAGGAATAAGGAATGATGAATCAGGAATGATGAATGATGAATCAGGAATGATGAATCAGGAATCAGGAATCAGGAATGATGAATGATGAGTCAGGAATCAGGAATGATGAATCAGGAATGATGAATCAGGAATGATGAATCAGGAATCTGGAATGATGAGTCAGGAATCAGGAATGATGAATCAGGAATGATGAATGATGAATCAGGAATGATGAATGATGAATCAGGAATCAGGAATCAGGAATGATGAATGATGAGTCAGGAATCAGGAATGATGAATCAGGAATGATGAATCAGGAATCAGGAATCAGCAATGATGAATCAGGAATCAGGAATGATGAATCAGGAATCAGGAATCAGGAGTGATTAATCAGGAATCAGGAATGATGAATCAGGAATCAGGAATGATGTACCAGGAATGAGGAATGATCAATCAGGAATGAGGAATGATGAATCAGGAATGAGGATTGATGAATCAGGAATGAGGAATGATGAATCAGGAATTAGGAATGATGAATCAGGAATCAGGAATGATGAATCAGGAAAGAGGAATGATGAATCAGGAATCAGGAATCGTGAATCATGAATCAGGAATGATGAATCAGGAATCAGGAATGATGAATCAGGAATCAGGAATGAGGAATGATGAATCAGGAATCATGAATGATGAATCGGGAATCAGGAATCAGAAATGATGAATCAGGAATGATGAATCAGGATTCAGGAATGATGAATCAGGAATCAGGAATGATGAATCAGGAATGATGAATGATGAATCAGGAATGATGAATGATGAATCAGGAATGATGAATGATGAATCAGGAATGATGAATCAGGAATAAGGAATGATGAATCAGGAATGATGAATGATGAATCAGGAATGATGAATCAGGAATCAGGAATCAGGAATGATGAATGATGAGTCAGGAATCAGGAATGATGAATCAGGAATCAGGAATCAGGAATGATGAATCAGGAATCAGGAATCAGGAATGATGAATAAGGAATGATGAATGACGAATCAGGAATCAGGAATGATGAATCAGGAATGATGAATGATGAATCAGGAATGATGAATCAGGAATGATGAATCAGGAATCAGGAATCAGGAATGATGAATCAGGAATCAGGAATGAGGAATGATGAATGATGAATCAGGAATGATGAATGATGAATCAGGAATTATGAATGATGAATCAGGAATGATGAATGATGAATCAGGAATCAGGAATGATGAATCAGGAATGATGAATGATGAATCAGGAATTATGAATGATGAATCAGGAATGATGAATCAGGAATGATGAATCAGGAATCAGGAATGATGAATCAGGAATGATGAATGATGAATCAGGAATGATGAATGATGAATCAGGAATGATGAATCAGGAATCAGGAATGATGAATCAGGAATGATGAATGATGAATCAGGAATGATGAATGATGAATCAGGAATGATGAATCAGGAATCAGGAATCAGGAATGATGAATCAGGAATCAGGAATCAGGAATGATGAATCAGGAATGATGAATGACGAATCAGGAATGATGAATGATGAATCAGGAATGATGAATGATGAATCAGGAATGATGAATCAGGAATCAGGAATCAGGAATGATGAATGATGAGTCAGGAATCAGGAATGATGAATCAGGAATGATGAATCAGGAATCTGGAATGATGAATCAGGAATCAGGAATGATGAATCAGGAATGATGAATGATGAATCAGGAATGATGAATGATGAATCAGGAATCAGGAATCAGGAATGATGAGTCAGGAATCAGGAATGATGAATCAGGAATGATGAATCAGGAATGATGAATCAGGAATCAGGAATGATGAATGATGAATCAGGAATCAGCAATGATGAATCAGGAATCAGGAATGATGAATCAGGAATCAGGAATCAGGAGTGATTAATCAGGAATAAGGAATGATGAATCAGGAATCAGGAATGATGTACCAGGAATGAGGAATGATCAATCAGGAATGAGGAATGATGAATCAGGAATGAGGATTGATGAATCAGGAATGAGGAATGATGAATCAGGAATCAGGAATAATGAATCAGGAATGATGAATCAGGAAAGAGGAATGATGAATCAGGAATCAGGAATCGTGAATCATGAATCAGGAATGATGAATGATGAATCAGGAATGATGAATGATGAATCAGGAATGATGAATGATGAATCAGGAATCAGGAATGATGAATCAGGAATCAGGAATGATGAATCAGGAATGATGAATGATGAGCCAGGAATCAGCAATGATGAATCAGGAATCAGCAATGATGAATCAGGAATCAGGAATGATGAATCAGGAATCAGGAATGATGAATCAGGAAAGAAGAATGATGAATCAGGAATCAGGAATCGTGAATCATGAATCAGGAATGATGAATCAGGAATCAGGAATGATGAATCAGGAATCAGGAATGATGAATCAGGAATCAGGAATGAGGAATGATGAATCAGGAATCATGAATGATGAATCAGGAATCAGGAATCAGGAATCAGGAATCAGGAATGATGAATCAGGAATCAGGAATCAGGAATGATGAATCAGGAATGATGAATGACGAATCAGGAATGATGAATGATGAATCAGGAATGATGAATGATGAATCAGGAATGATGAATCAGGAATCAGGAATCAGGAATGATGAATGATGAGTCAGGAATCAGGAATGATGAATCAGGAATGATGAATCAGGAATCTGGAATGATGAATCAGGAATCAGGAATGATGAATCAGGAATGATGAATGATGAATCAGGAATGATGAATGATGAATCAGGAATCAGGAATCAGGAATGATGAATGATGAGTCAGGAATCAGGAATGATGAATCAGGAATGATGAATCAGGAATGATGAATCAGGAATCAGGAATGATGAATGATGAATCAGGAATCAGCAATGATGAATCAGGAATCAGGAATGATGAATCAGGAATCAGGAATCAGGAGTGATTAATCAGGAATAAGGAATGATGAATCAGGAATCAGGAATGATGTACCAGGAATGAGGAATGATCAATCAGGAATGAGGAATGATGAATCAGGAATGAGGATTGATGAATCAGGAATGAGGAATGATGAATCAGGAATCAGGAATAATGAATCAGGAATGATGAATCAGGAAAGAGGAATGATGAATCAGGAATCAGGAATCGTGAATCATGAATCAGGAATGATGAATGATGAATCAGGAATGATGAATGATGAATCAGGAATGATGAATGATGAATCAGGAATCAGGAATGATGAATCAGGAATCAGGAATGATGAATCAGGAATGATGAATGATGAGCCAGGAATCAGCAATGATGAATCAGGAATCAGCAATGATGAATCAGGAATCAGGAATGATGAATCAGGAATCAGGAATGATGAATCAGGAAAGAAGAATGATGAATCAGGAATCAGGAATCGTGAATCATGAATCAGGAATGATGAATCAGGAATCAGGAATGATGAATCAGGAATCAGGAATGATGAATCAGGTATCAGGAATGATGAATCAGGAATCAGGAATGATGAATCAGGAATCAGGAATGATGAATCAGGAATGATGAATGATGAATCAGGAATGATGAATCAGGAATGATGAATCAGGAATCAGGAATCAGGAATGATGAATCAGGAATCAGGAATCAGGAATGATGAATCAGGAATGATGAATGACGAATCAGGAATGATGAATGATGAATCAGGAATGATGAATGATGAATCAGGAATCAGGAATGATGAATCAGGAATAAGGAATGATGAATCAGGAATGATGAATGATGAATCAGGAATGATGAATCAGGAATCAGGAATCAGGAATGATGAATGATGAGTCAGGAATCAGGAATGATGAATCAGGAATGATGAATCAGGAATCTGGAATGATGAATCAGGAATCAGGAATGATGAATCAGGAATGATGAATGATGAATCAGGAATGATGAATGATGAATCAGGAATCAGGAATCAGGAATGATGAATGATGAGTCAGGAATCAGGAATGATGAATCAGGAATGATGAATCAGGAATCAGGAATGATGAATGATGAATCAGGAATCAGCAATGATGAATCAGGAATCAGGAATGATGAATCAGGAATCAGGAATCAGGAGTGATTAATCAGGAATAAGGAATGATGAATCAGGAATCAGGAATGATGTACCAGGAATGAGGAATGATCAATCAGGAATGAGGAATGATGAATCAGGAATGAGGATTGATGAATCAGGAATGAGGAATGATGAATCAGGAATCAGGAATGATGAATCAGGAATCAGGAATGATGAATCAGGAAAGAGGAATGATGAATCAGGAATCAGGAATCGTGAATCATGAATCAGGAATGATGAATCAGGAATCAGGAATGATGAATCAGGAATCAGGAATGAGGAATGATGAATCAGGAATCATGAATGATGAATCGGGATTCAGGAATCAGAAATGATGAATCAGGAATGATGAATCAGGATTCAGGAATGATGAATCAGGAATCAGGAATGATGAATCAGGAATGATGAATGATGAATCAGGAATGATGAATGATGAATCAGGAATGATGAATGATGAATCAGGAATGATGAATCAGGAATAAGGAATGATGAATCAGGAATGATGAATGATGAATCAGGAATGATGAATCAGGAATCAGGAATCAGGAATGATGAATGATGAGTAAGGAATCAGGAATGATGAATCAGGAATCAGGAATCAGGAATGATGAATCAGGAATCAGGAATCAGGAATGATGAATAAGGAATGATGAATGACGAATCAGGAATCAGGAATGATGAATCAGGAATGATGAATGATGAATCAGGAATGATGAATCAGGAATGATGAATCAGGAATCAGGAATCAGGAATGATGAATCAGGAATCAGGAATGAGGAATGATGAATGATGAATCAGGAATGATGAATGATGAATCAGGAATCAGAAATGATGAATCAGGAATGATGAATGATGAATCAGGAATGATGAATGATGAATCAGGAATGATGAATCAGGAATAATGAATCAGGAATTATGAATGATGAATCAGGAATGATGAATCAGGAATGATGAATCAGGAATCAGGAATGATGAATCAGGAATGATGAATGATGAATCAGGAATGATGAATGATGAATCAGGAATGATGAATCAGGAATCAGGAATGATGAATCAGGAATGATGAATGATGAATCAGGAATGATGAATGATGAATCAGGAATGATGAATCAGGAATCAGGAATCAGGAATGATGAATCAGGAATCAGGAATCAGGAATGATGAATCAGGAATGATGAATGACGAATCAGGAATGATGAATGATGAATCAGGAATGATGAATGAGGAATGATGAATCAGGAATCATGAATGATGAATCGGGAATCAGGAATCAGAAATGATGAATCAGGAATGATGAATCAGGAATCAGGAATGATGAATCAGGAATCAGGAATGATGAATCAGGAATGATGAATTATGAATCAGGAATGATGAATCAGGAATAAGGAATGATGAATCAGGAATGATGAATGATGAATCAGGAATGATGAATCAGGAATCAGGAATCAGGAATGATGAATGATGAGTTAGGAATCAGGAATGATGAATCAGGAATCAGGAATCAGGAATGATGAATCAGGAATCAGGAATCAGGAATGATGAATAAGGAATGATGAATGACGAATCAGGAATCAGGAATGATGAATCAGGAATGATGAATGATGAATCAGGAATGATGAATCAGGAATGATGAATCAGGAATCAGGAATCAGGAATGATGAATCAGGAATCAGGAATGAGGAATGATGAATGATGAATCAGGAATGATGAATGATGAATCAGGAATCAGAAATGATGAATCAGGAATGATGAATGATGAATCAGGAATGATGAATGATGAATCAGGAATGATGAATCAGGAATAATGAATCAGGAATTATGAATGATGAATCAGGAATGATGAATCAGGAATGATGAATCAGGAATCAGGAATGATGAATCAGGAATGATGAATGATGAATCAGGAATGATGAATGATGAATCAGGAATGATGAATCAGGAATCAGGAATGATGAATCAGGAATGAGGAATGATGAATCAGGAATGATGAATGATGAATCAGGAATGATGAATCAGGAATCAGGAATCAGGAATGATGAATCAGGAATCAGGAATCAGGAATGATGAATCAGGAATGATGAATGACGAATCAGGAATGATGAATGATGAATCAGGAATGATGAATGATGAATCAGGAATCAGGAATGATGAATCAGGAATAAGGAATGATGAATCAGGAATGATGAATGATGAATGAGGAATGATGACTCAGGAATCAGGAATCAGGAATGATGAATGATGAGTCAGGAATCAGGAATGATCAATCAGGAATGATGAATCAGGAATCTGGAATGATGAATCAGGAATGATGAATGATGAATCAGGAATCAGGAATGATGAATCAGGAATGATGAATGCTGAATCAGCGATGATGAATCAGGAATCAGCAATGATGAATCAGGAATCAGGAATGACGAATCAGGAATCAGGAATGATGAATCAGGAATGATGAATGATGAATCAGTATTCAGGAATGATGAATCAGGAATAAGGAATGATGAATCAGGATTGATGAATGATGAGTCAGGAATCAGGAATGATGAATCAGGAATGATGAATGATGAATCAGGAATCAGGAATGATGAATCAGGAATAAGGAATGATGAATCAGGAATGATGAATGATGAATCAGGAATCAGGAATGATGAATCAGGAATCAGGAATGATGAATCAGGAATCAGGAATGATGAATCAGGAATGATGAATGATGAATGAGGAATGATGAATCAGGAATCAGGAATCAGGAATGATGAATGATGAGTCAGGAATAAGGAATGATGAATCAGGAATGATGAATCAGGAATCTGGAATGATGAATCAGGAATGATGAATCAGGAATCAGGAATGATGAATCAGGAATGATGAATGATGAATCAGGAATGATGAATGATGAATCAGGAATGATGAATCAGGAATCAGGAATGATGAATCAGGAATCAGGAATGATGAATCAGGAATGATGAATCAGGAATGAATGATGAATCAGGAATGATGAATGATGAGTCAGGAATCAGGAATGATGAATGATGAATCAGGAATCAGGAATGATGAATGACGAATCAGGAATCAGGAATGATGAATCAGGAATGATGAATGAGGTATCAGGAATGAGGAATGATGAATGATGAATCAGGAATGATGAATGATGAATCAGGAATTATGAATGATGAATCAGGAATGATGAATGATGAATCAGGAATCAGGAATGATGAATCAGGAATGATGAATGATGAATCAGGAATTATGAATGATGAATCAGGAATGATGAATCAGGAATGATGAATCAGGAATCAGGAATGATGAATCAGGAATGATGAATGATGAATCAGGAATGATGAATGATGAATCAGGAATGATGAATCAGGAATCAGGAATGATGAATCAGGAATGATGAATGATGAATCAGGAATGATGAATGATGAATCAGGAATGATGAATCAGGAATCAGGAATCAGGAATGATGAATCAGGAATCAGGAATCAGGAATGATGAATCAGGAATGATGAATGACGAATCAGGAATGACGAATGATGAATCAGGAATGATGAATGATGAATCAGGAATGATGAATCAGGAATCAGGAATCAGGAATGATGAATGATGAGTCAGGAATCAGGAATGATGAATCAGGAATGATGAATCAGGAATCTGGAATGATGAATCAGGAATCAGGAATGATGAATCAGGAATGATGAATGATGAATCAGGAATGATGAATGATGAATCAGGAATCAGGAATCAGGAATGATGAGTCAGGAATCAGGAATGATGAATCAGGAATGATGAATCAGGAATGATGAATCAGGAATCAGGAATGATGAATGATGAATCAGGAATCAGCAATGATGAATCAGGAATCAGGAATGATGAATCAGGAATCAGGAATCAGGAGTGATTAATCAGGAATAAGGAATGATGAATCAGGAATCAGGAATGATGTACCAGGAATGAGGAATGATCAATCAGGAATGAGGAATGATGAATCAGGAATGAGGATTGATGAATCAGGAATGAGGAATGATGAATCAGGAATCAGGAATAATGAATCAGGAATGATGAATCAGGAAAGAGGAATGATGAATCAGGAATCAGGAATCGTGAATCATGAATCAGGAATGATGAATGATGAATCAGGAATGATGAATGATGAATCAGGAATGATGAATGATGAATCAGGAATCAGGAATGATGAATCAGGAATCAGGAATGATGAATCAGGAATGATGAATGATGAGCCAGGAATCAGCAATGATGAATCAGGAATCAGCAATGATGAATCAGGAATCAGGAATGATGAATCAGGAATCAGGAATGATGAATCAGGAAAGAAGAATGATGAATCAGGAATCAGGAATCGTGAATCATGAATCAGGAATGATGAATCAGGAATCAGGAATGATGAATCAGGAATCAGGAATGATGAATCAGGAATCAGGAATGAGGAATGATGAATCAGGAATCATGAATGATGAATCAGGAATCAGGAATCAGGAATCAGGAATCAGGAATGATGAATCAGGAATCAGGAATCAGGAATGATGAATCAGGAATGATGAATGACGAATCAGGAATGATGAATGATGAATCAGGAATGATGAATGATGAATCAGGAATGATGAATCAGGAATCAGGAATCAGGAATGATGAATGATGAGTCAGGAATCAGGAATGATGAATCAGGAATGATGAATCAGGAATCTGGAATGATGAATCAGGAATCAGGAATGATGAATCAGGAATGATGAATGATGAATCAGGAATGATGAATGATGAATCAGGAATCAGGAATCAGGAATGATGAATGATGAGTCAGGAATCAGGAATGATGAATCAGGAATGATGAATCAGGAATGATGAATCAGGAATCAGGAATGATGAATGATGAATCAGGAATCAGCAATGATGAATCAGGAATCAGGAATGATGAATCAGGAATCAGGAATCAGGAGTGATTAATCAGGAATAAGGAATGATGAATCAGGAATCAGGAATGATGTACCAGGAATGAGGAATGATCAATCAGGAATGAGGAATGATGAATCAGGAATGAGGATTGATGAATCAGGAATGAGGAATGATGAATCAGGAATCAGGAATAATGAATCAGGAATGATGAATCAGGAAAGAGGAATGATGAATCAGGAATCAGGAATCGTGAATCATGAATCAGGAATGATGAATGATGAATCAGGAATGATGAATGATGAATCAGGAATGATGAATGATGAATCAGGAATCAGGAATGATGAATCAGGAATCAGGAATGATGAATCAGGAATGATGAATGATGAGCCAGGAATCAGCAATGATGAATCAGGAATCAGCAATGATGAATCAGGAATCAGGAATGATGAATCAGGAATCAGGAATGATGAATCAGGAAAGAAGAATGATGAATCAGGAATCAGGAATCGTGAATCATGAATCAGGAATGATGAATCAGGAATCAGGAATGATGAATCAGGAATCAGGAATGATGAATCAGGTATCAGGAATGATGAATCAGGAATCAGGAATGATGAATCAGGAATCAGGAATGATGAATCAGGAATGATGAATGATGAATCAGGAATGATGAATCAGGAATGATGAATCAGGAATCAGGAATCAGGAATGATGAATCAGGAATCAGGAATCAGGAATGATGAATCAGGAATGATGAATGACGAATCAGGAATGATTAATGATGAATCAGGAATGATGAATGATGAATCAGGAATCAGGAATGATGAATCAGGAATAAGGAATGATGAATCAGGAATGATGAATGATGAATCAGGAATGATGAATCAGGAATCAGGAATCAGGAATGATGAATGATGAGTCAGGAATCAGGAATGATGAATCAGGAATGATGAATCAGGAATCTGGAATGATGAATCAGGAATCAGGAATGATGAATCAGGAATGATGAATGATGAATCAGGAATGATGAATGATGAATCAGGAATCAGGAATCAGGAATGATGAATGATGAGTCAGGAATCAGGAATGATGAATCAGGAATGATGAATCAGGAATCAGGAATGATGAATGATGAATCAGGAATCAGCAATGATGAATCAGGAATCAGGAATGATGAATCAGGAATCAGGAATCAGGAGTGATTAATCAGGAATAAGGAATGATGAATCAGGAATCAGGAATGATGTACCAGGAATGAGGAATGATCAATCAGGAATGAGGAATGATGAATCAGGAATGAGGATTGATGAATCAGGAATGAGGAATGATGAATCAGGAATCAGGAATGATGAATCAGGAATCAGGAATGATGAATCAGGAAAGAGGAATGATGAATCAGGAATCAGGAATCGTGAATCATGAATCAGGAATGATGAATCAGGAATCAGGAATGATGAATCAGGAATCAGGAATGAGGAATGATGAATCAGGAATCATGAATGATGAATCGGGATTCAGGAATCAGAAATGATGAATCAGGAATGATGAATCAGGATTCAGGAATGATGAATCAGGAATCAGGAATGATGAATCAGGAATGATGAATGATGAATCAGGAATGATGAATGATGAATCAGGAATGATGAATGATGAATCAGGAATGATGAATCAGGAATAAGGAATGATGAATCAGGAATGATGAATGATGAATCAGGAATGATGAATCAGGAATCAGGAATCAGGAATGATGAATGATGAGTAAGGAATCAGGAATGATGAATCAGGAATCAGGAATCAGGAATGATGAATCAGGAATCAGGAATCAGGAATGATGAATAAGGAATGATGAATGACGAATCAGGAATCAGGAATGATGAATCAGGAATGATGAATGATGAATCAGGAATGATGAATCAGGAATGATGAATCAGGAATCAGGAATCAGGAATGATGAATCAGGAATCAGGAATGAGGAATGATGAATGATGAATCAGGAATGATGAATGATGAATCAGGAATCAGAAATGATGAATCAGGAATGATGAATGATGAATCAGGAATGATGAATGATGAATCAGGAATGATGAATCAGGAATAATGAATCAGGAATTATGAATGATGAATCAGGAATGATGAATCAGGAATGATGAATCAGGAATCAGGAATGATGAATCAGGAATGATGAATGATGAATCAGGAATGATGAATGATGAATCAGGAATGATGAATCAGGAATCAGGAATGATGAATCAGGAATGATGAATGATGAATCAGGAATGATGAATGATGAATCAGGAATGATGAATCAGGAATCAGGAATCAGGAATGATGAATCAGGAATCAGGAATCAGGAATGATGAATCAGGAATGATGAATGACGAATCAGGAATGATGAATGATGAATCAGGAATGATGAATGAGGAATGATGAATCAGGAATCATGAATGATGAATCGGGAATCAGGAATTAGAAATGATGAATCAGGAATGATGAATCAGGAATCAGGAATGATGAATCAGGAATCAGGAATGATGAATCAGGAATGATGAATTATGAATCAGGAATGATGAATCAGGAATAAGGAATGATGAATCAGGAATGATGAATGATGAATCAGGAATGATGAATCAGGAATCAGGAATCAGGAATGATGAATGATGAGTTAGGAATCAGGAATGATGAATCAGGAATCAGGAATCAGGAATGATGAATCAGGAATCAGGAATCAGGAATGATGAATAAGGAATGATGAATGACGAATCAGGAATCAGGAATGATGAATCAGGAATGATGAATGATGAATCAGGAATGATGAATCAGGAATCAGGAATCAGGAATGATGAATCAGGAATCAGGAATGAGGAATGATGAATGATGAATCAGGAATGATGAATGATGAATCAGGAATCAGAAATGATGAATCAGGAATGATGAATGATGAATCAGGAATGATGAATGATGAATCAGGAATGATGAATCAGGAATAATGAATCAGGAATTATGAATGATGAATCAGGAATGATGAATCAGGAATGATGAATCAGGAATCAGGAATGATGAATCAGGAATGATGAATGATGAATCAGGAATGATGAATGATGAATCAGGAATGATGAATCAGGAATCAGGAATGATGAATCAGGAATGAGGAATGATGAATCAGGAATGATGAATGATGAATCAGGAATGATGAATCAGGAATCAGGAATCAGGAATGATGAATCAGGAATCAGGAATCAGGAATGATGAATCAGGAATGATGAATGACGAATCAGGAATGATGAATGATGAATCAGGAATGATGAATGATGAATCAGGAATCAGGAATGATGAATCAGGAATAAGGAATGATGAATCAGGAATGATGAATGATGAATGAGGAATGATGAATCAGGAATCAGGAATCAGGAATGATGAATGATGAGTCAGGAATCAGGAATGATCAATCAGGAATGATGAATCAGGAATCTGGAATGATGAATCAGGAATGATGAATGATGAATCAGGAATCAGGAATGATGAATCAGGAATGATGAATGCTGAATCAGCGATGATGAATCAGGAATCAGCAATGATGAATCAGGAATCAGGAATGACGAATCAGGAATCAGGAATGATGAATCAGGAATGATGAATGATGAATCAGTATTCAGGAATGATGAATCAGGAATAAGGAATGATGAATCAGGAATGATGAATGATGAGTCAGGAATCAGGAATGATGAATCAGGAATGATGAATGATGAATCAGGAATCAGGAATGATGAATCAGGAATAAGGAATGATGAATCAGGAATGATGAATGATGAATCAGGAATCAGGAATGATGAATCAGGAATCAGGAATGATGAATCAGGAATCAGGAATGATGAATCAGGAATGATGAATGATGAATGAGGAATGATGAATCAGGAATCAGGAATCAGGAATGATGAATGATGAGTCAGGAATAAGGAATGATGAATCAGGAATGATGAATCAGGAATCTGGAATGATGAATCAGGAATGATGAATCAGGAATCAGGAATGATGAATCAGGAATGATGAATGATGAATCAGGAATGATGAATGATGAATCAGGAATGATGAATCAGGAATCAGGAATGATGAATCAGGAATCAGGAATGATGAATCAGGAATGATGAATCAGGAATGAATGATGAATCAGGAATGATGAATGATGAGTCAGGAATCAGGAATGATGAATGATGAATCAGGAATCAGGAATGATGAATGACGAATCAGGAATCAGGAATGATGAATCAGGAATGATGAATGAGGTATCAGTATTCAGGAATGATGAATCAGGAATAAGGAATGATGAATCAGGAATGATTAATGATGAGTCAGGAATCAGGAATGATGAATCAGGAATGAGGAATGATCAATCAGGAATGATGAATGATGAATCAGGAATGATGAATCAGGAATTATGAATCAGGAATGATGAATCAGGAATCAGGAATGATGAATCAGGAATCAGGAATGATGAATCAGCAATGATGAATCAGTAATGATGAATGATGAATCAGGAATGATGAATGATGACTCAGGAATGATGAATCATGAATCAGGAATGATGAATGATGAATCAGGAATCAGCAATTATGAATCAGGAATGATGAATCAGGAATGATGAATGATGAATCAGGAATGATGAATCAGGAATGATGAATCAGGAATCAGGAATCAGGAGTGATTAATCAGGAATCAGGAATGATGAATCAAGAATCAGGAATGATGAGTCAGGAATGAGGTTCCTGATCGCGAGCTAATATTAAAAACGTTCAATGTGACGTAAAATTCTCAAACGGAGAGATTCCACATTTCCAGCAAATTCATAGATTCCTGATCGCGAGCTAATATTAAGAACGTTCAATGTGCCGTAAAATTCTCAAACCGAGAGATTCCATCTTTCCAGCGAATTCATAGATTCCTGACCGCGAGCTAATATTAAAAACGTTCAATGTGCCGTAAAATTCTCAAACGGAGATATTTCATCTTTCCAGCGAATTCATAGATTCCTGACCGCGAGCTAATATTAAAAACGTTCAATGTGCCGTAAAATTCTCAAACGGAGATATTTCATCTTTCCAGCGAATTCATAGATTCCTGACCGCGAGCTAATATTAAAAACGTTCAATGTGCCGTAAAATTCTCAAACGGAGAGATTTCATCTTTCCAGCGAATTCATAGATTCCTGACCGCGAGCTAATATTAAAAACGTTCAATGTGCCGTAAAATTCTCAAACGGAGAGATTTCATCTTTCCAGCGAATTCATAGATTCCTGATCGCGAGCTAATATTAAAAACGTTCAATGTGCCGTAAAATTCTCAAACGGAGAGATTCCATCTTTCCAGCGAATTCATAGATTCCTGACCGCGAGCTAATATTAAAAACGTTCAATGTGCCGTAAAATTCTCAAACGGAGAGATTTCATCTTTCCAGCGAATCCATAGATTCCTGACCGCGAGCTAATATTAAAAACGTTCAATGTGCCGTAAAATTCGCAAACGGAGAGATTCCATCTTTCCAGCAAATTCATAGATTCCTGATCGCGAGCTAATATTAAAAACGTTCAATGTGCCGTAAAATTCTCAAACGGAGAGATTCCATCTTTCCAGCAAATTCATAGATTCCTGATCGCGAGGCAGGAATGATGAATGATGAATCAGGAATGATGAATCATGAATGATGAATCAGGAATCAGGAATCAGGACTGATGAATCAGGAATCAGGACTGATGAATCAGGAATGATGAATGATGAATCAGCAATCAGGAATCATGAATCAGGAATAAGGAATGATGAATCAGGAATGATGAATGATGAGTCAGGAATCAGGAATGATGAATGATGAATCAGGAATCAGGAATGATGAATGACGAATCAGGAATCAGGAATGATGAATCAGGAATGATGAATGAGGTATCAGTATTCAGGAATGATGAATCAGGAATAAGGAATGATGAATCAGGAATGATTAATGATGAGTCAGGAATCAGGAATGATGAATCAGGAATGAGGAATGATCAATCAGGAATGATGAATGATGAATCAGGAATGATGAATCAGGAATTATGAATCAGGAATCAGGAATCAGGAATCAGGAATGATGAATCAGGAATCAGGAATGATGAATCAGCAATGATGAATCAGTAATGATGAATGATGAATCAGGAATGATGAATGATGACTCAGGAATGATGAATCATGAATCAGGAATGATGAATGATGAATCAGGAATCAGCAATTATGAATCAGGAATGATGAATCAGGAATGATGAATGATGAATCAGGAATGATGAATCAGGGATGATGAATCAGGAATGATGAATGATGAATCAGGAATGATGAATCAGGAATGATGAATCAGGAATCAGGAATCAGGAGTGATTAATCAGGAATCAGGAATGATGAATCAAGAATCAGGAATGATGAGTCAGGAATGAGGTTCCTGATCGCGAGCTAATATTAAAAACGTTCAATGTGACGTAAAATTCTCAAACGGAGAGATTCCACATTTCCAGCAAATTCATAGATTCCTGATCGCGAGCTAATATTAAGAACGTTCAATGTGCCGTAAAATTCTCAAACCGAGAGATTCCATCTTTCCAGCGAATTCATAGATTCCTGACCGCGAGCTAATATTAAAAACGTTCAATGTGCCGTAAAATTCTCAAACGGAGATATTTCATCTTTCCAGCGAATTCATAGATTCCTGACCGCGAGCTAATATTAAAAACGTTCAATGTGCCGTAAAATTCTCAAACGGAGATATTTCATCTTTCCAGCGAATTCATAGATTCCTGACCGCGAGCTAATATTAAAAACGTTCAATGTGCCGTAAAATTCTCAAACGGAGAGATTTCATCTTTCCAGCGAATTCATAGATTCCTGACCGCGAGCTAATATTAAAAACGTTCAATGTGCCGTAAAATTCTCAAACGGAGAGATTTCATCTTTCCAGCGAATTCATAGATTCCTGATCGCGAGCTAATATTAAAAACGTTCAATGTGCCGTAAAATTCTCAAACGGAGAGATTCCATCTTTCCAGCGAATTCATAGATTCCTGACCGCGAGCTAATATTAAAAACGTTCAATGTGCCGTAAAATTCTCAAACGGAGAGATTTCATCTTTCCAGCGAATCCATAGATTCCTGACCGCGAGCTAATATTAAAAACGTTCAATGTGCCGTAAAATTCGCAAACGGAGAGATTCCATCTTTCCAGCAAATTCATAGATTCCTGATCGCGAGCTAATATTAAAAACGTTCAATGTGCCGTAAAATTCTCAAACGGAGAGATTCCATCTTTCCAGCAAATTCATAGATTCCTGATCGCGAGGCAGGAATGATGAATGATGAATCAGGAATGATGAATCATGAATGATGAATCAGGAATCAGGAATCAGGACTGATGAATCAGGAATCAGGACTGATGAATCAGGAATGATGAATGATGAATCAGCAATCAGGAATCATGAATCAGGAATAAGGAATGATGAATCAGGAATGATGAATGATGAGTCAGGAATCAGGAATGATGAATGATGAATCAGGAATCAGGAATGATGAATGACGAATCAGGAATCAGGAATGATGAATCAGGAATGATGAATGATGAATCAGTATTCAGGAATGATGAATCAGGAATAAGGAATGATGAATCAGGAATGATGAATGATGAGTCAGGAATCAGGAATGATGAATCAGGAATGATGAATGATGAATCAGGAATCAGGAATGATGAATCAGGAATAAGGAATGATGAATCAGGAATGATGAATGATGAATCAGGAATCAGGAATGATGAATCAGGAATCAGGAATGATGAATCAGGAATGATGAATGATGAGCCAGGAATCAGGAATGATGAATCAGGAATCAGGAATGATGAATCAGGAATGATGAATGATGAGCCAGGAATCAGCAATGATGAATCAGGAATCAGCAATGATGAATCAGGAATCAGGAATGATGAATCAGGAATCAGGAATGATGAATCAGGAAAGAAGAATGATGAATCAGGAATCAGGAATCGTGAATCATGAATCAGGAATGATGAATCAGGAATCAGGAATGATGAATCAGGAATCAGGAATGATGAATCAGGTATCAGGAATGATGAATCAGGAATCAGGAATGATGAATCAGGAATCAGGAATGATGAATCAGGAATGATGAATGATGAATCAGGAATGATGAATCAGGAATGATGAATCAGGAATCAGGAATCAGGAATGATGAATCAGGAATCAGGAATCAGGAATGATGAATCAGGAATGATGAATGACGAATCAGGAATGATGAATGATGAATCAGGAATGATGAATGATGAATCAGGAATCAGGAATGATGAATCAGGAATAAGGAATGATGAATCAGGAATGATGAATGATGAATCAGGAATGATGAATCAGGAATCAGGAATCAGGAATGATGAATGATGAGTCAGGAATCAGGAATGATGAATCAGGAATGATGAATCAGGAATCTGGAATGATGAATCAGGAATCAGGAATGATGAATCAGGAATGATGAATGATGAATCAGGAATGATGAATGATGAATCAGGAATCAGGAATCAGGAATGATTAATGATGAGTCAGGAATCAGGAATGATGAATCAGGAATGAGGAATGATCAATCAGGAATGATGAATGATGAATCAGGAATGATGAATCAGGAATTATGAATCAGGAATGATGAATCAGGAATCAGGAATGATGAATCAGGAATCAGGAATGATGAATCAGCAATGATGAATCAGTAATGATGAATGATGAATCAGGAATGATGAATGATGACTCAGGAATGATGAATCATGAATCAGGAATGATGAATGATGAATCAGGAATCAGCAATTATGAATCAGGAATGATGAATCAGGAATGATGAATGATGAATCAGGAATGATGAATCAGGAATGATGAATCAGGAATCAGGAATCAGGAATGATGAATCAGGAATCAGGAATCAGAAATGATGAATCAGGAATGATGAATGATGAATCAGGAATGATGAATGATGAATCAGGAATGATGAATCAGGAATAATGAATCAGGAATTATGAATGATGAATCAGGAATGATGAATCAGGAATGATGAATCAGGAATCAGGAATGATGAATCAGGAATGATGAATCAGGAATGATGAATGATGAATCAGGAATGATGAATGATGAATCAGGAATGATGAATCAGGAATCAGGAATGATGAATCAGGAATGATGAATGATGAATCAGGAATGATGAATGATGAATCAGGAATGATGAATCAGGAATCAGGAATCAGGAATGATGAATCAGGAATCAGGAATCAGGAATGATGAATCAGGAATGATGAATGACGAATCAGGAATGATGAATGATGAATCAGGAATGATGAATGAGGAATGATGAATCAGGAATCATGAATGATGAATCGGGAATCAGGAATCAGAAATGATGAATCAGGAATGATGAATCAGGAATCAGGAATGATGAATCAGGAATCAGGAATGATGAATCTGGAATGATGAATTATGAATCAGGAATGATGAATCAGGAATAAGGAATGATGAATCAGGAATGATGAATGATGAATCAGGAATGATGAATCAGGAATCAGGAATCAGGAATGATGAATGATGAGTTAGGAATCAGGAATGATGAATCAGGAATCAGGAATCAGGAATGATGAATCAGGAATCAGGAATCAGGAATGATGAATAAGGAATGATGAATGACGAATCAGGAATCAGGAATGATGAATCAGGAATGATGAATGATGAATCAGGAATGATGAATCAGGAATGATGAATCAGGAATGATGAATCAGGAATGATGAATCAGGAATCAGGAATCAGGAATGATGAATCAGGAATCAGGAATGAGGAATGATGAATGATGAATCAGGAATGATGAATGATGAATCAGGAATCAGAAATGATGAATCAGGAATGATGAATGATGAATCAGGAATGATGAATGATGAATCAGGAATGATGAATCAGGAATAATGAATCAGGAATTATGAATGATGAATCAGGAATGATGAATCAGGAATGATGAATCAGGAATCAGGAATGATGAATCAGGAATGATGAATGATGAATCAGGAATGATGAATGATGAATCAGGAATGATGAATCAGGAATCAGGAATGATGAATCAGGAATGAGGAATGATGAATCAGGAATGATGAATGATGAATCAGGAATGATGAATCAGGAATCAGGAATCAGGAATGATGAATCAGGAATCAGGAATCAGGAATGATGAATCAGGAATGATGAATGACGAATCAGGAATGATGAATGATGAATCAGGAATGATGAATGATGAATCAGGAATCAGGAATGATGAATCAGGAATAAGGAATGATGAATCAGGAATGATGAATGATGAATGAGGAATGATGAATCAGGAATCAGGAATCAGGAATGATGAATGATGAGTCAGGAATCAGGAATGATCAATCAGGAATGATGAATCAGGAATCTGGAATGATGAATCAGGAATGATGAATGATGAATCAGGAATCAGGAATGATGAATCAGGAATGATGAATGCTGAATCAGCGATGATGAATCAGGAATCAGCAATGATGAATCAGGAATCAGGAATGACGAATCAGGAATCAGGAATGATGAATCAGGAATGATGAATGATGAATCAGTATTCAGGAATGATGAATCAGGAATAAGGAATGATGAATCAGGAATGATGAATGATGAGTCAGGAATCAGGAATGATGAATCAGGAATGATGAATGATGAATCAGGAATCAGGAATGATGAATCAGGAATAAGGAATGATGAATCAGGAATGATGAATGATGAATCAGGAATCAGGAATGATGAATCAGGAATCAGGAATGATGAATCAGGAATCAGGAATGATGAATCAGGAATGATGAATGATGAATGAGGAATGATGAATCAGGAATCAGGAATCAGGAATGATGAATGATGAGTCAGGAATAAGGAATGATGAATCAGGAATGATGAATCAGGAATCTGGAATGATGAATCAGGAATGATGAATCAGGAATCAGGAATGATGAATCAGGAATGATGAATGATGAATCAGGAATGATGAATGATGAATCAGGAATGATGAATCAGGAATCAGGAATGATGAATCAGGAATCAGGAATGATGAATCAGGAATGATGAATCAGGAATGATGAATCAGGAATGAATGATGAATCAGGAATGATGAATGATGAGTCAGGAATCAGGAATGATGAATGATGAATCAGGAATCAGGAATGATGAATGACGAATCAGGAATCAGGAATGATGAATCAGGAATGATGAATGAGGTATCAGTATTCAGGAATGATGAATCAGGAATAAGGAATGATGAATCAGGAATGATTAATGATGAGTCAGGAATCAGGAATGATGAATCAGGAATGAGGAATGATCAATCAGGAATGATGAATGATGAATCAGGAATGATGAATCAGGAATTATGAATCAGGAATGATGAATCAGGAATCAGGAATGATGAATCAGGAATCAGGAATGATGAATCAGCAATGATGAATCAGTAATGATGAATGATGAATCAGGAATGATGAATGATGACTCAGGAATGATGAATCATGAATCAGGAATGATGAATGATGAATCAGGAATCAGCAATTATGAATCAGGAATGATGAATCAGGAATGATGAATGATGAATCAGGAATGATGAATCAGGAATGATGAATCAGGAATCAGGAATCAGGAGTGATTAATCAGGAATCAGGAATGATGAATCAAGAATCAGGAATGATGAGTCAGGAATGAGGTTCCTGATCGCGAGCTAATATTAAAAACGTTCAATGTGACGTAAAATTCTCAAACGGAGAGATTCCACATTTCCAGCAAATTCATAGATTCCTGATCGCGAGCTAATATTAAGAACGTTCAATGTGCCGTAAAATTCTCAAACCGAGAGATTCCATCTTTCCAGCGAATTCATAGATTCCTGACCGCGAGCTAATATTAAAAACGTTCAATGTGCCGTAAAATTCTCAAACGGAGATATTTCATCTTTCCAGCGAATTCATAGATTCCTGACCGCGAGCTAATATTAAAAACGTTCAATGTGCCGTAAAATTCTCAAACGGAGATATTTCATCTTTCCAGCGAATTCATAGATTCCTGACCGCGAGCTAATATTAAAAACGTTCAATGTGCCGTAAAATTCTCAAACGGAGAGATTTCATCTTTCCAGCGAATTCATAGATTCCTGACCGCGAGCTAATATTAAAAACGTTCAATGTGCCGTAAAATTCTCAAACGGAGAGATTTCATCTTTCCAGCGAATTCATAGATTCCTGATCGCGAGCTAATATTAAAAACGTTCAATGTGCCGTAAAATTCTCAAACGGAGAGATTCCATCTTTCCAGCGAATTCATAGATTCCTGACCGCGAGCTAATATTAAAAACGTTCAATGTGCCGTAAAATTCTCAAACGGAGAGATTTCATCTTTCCAGCGAATCCATAGATTCCTGACCGCGAGCTAATATTAAAAACGTTCAATGTGCCGTAAAATTCTCAAACGGAGAGATTCCATCTTTCCAGCGTTTTCATAGATTCCTGACCGCGAGCTAATATTAAAAACGTTCAATGTGCCGTAAAATTCTCAAACGGAGAGATTTCATCTTTCCAGCGTTTTCATAGATTCCTGACCGCGAGCTAATATTAAAAACGTTCAATGTGTCGTAAAATTCTCAAACGGAGAGATTTCATCTTTCCAGCGAATTCATAGATTCCTGACCGCGAGCTAATATTAAAAACGTTCAATGTGCCGTAAAATTCTCAAACGGAGAGATTTCATCTTTCCAGCGAATTCATAGATTCCTGATCGCGAGCTAATATTAAAAACGTTCAATGTGCCGTAAAATTCTCAAACGGAGAGATTCCATCTTTCCAGCGAATTCATAGATTCCTGACCGCGAGCTAATATTAAAAACGTTCAATGTGCCGTAAAATTCTCAAACGGAGAGATTTCATCTTTCCAGCAAATTCATAGATTCCTGATCGCGAGCTAATATTAAAAACGTTCAATGTGCCGTAAAATACTCAAACGGAGAGATTCCATCTTTCCAGCAAATTCATAGATTCCTGATCGCGAGCTAATATTAAAAACGTTCAATGTACCGTAAAATTCGCAAACGGAGAGATTCCATCTTTCCAGCAAATTCATAGATTCCTGACCGCGAGCTAATATTAAAAACGTTCAATGTGCCGTAAAATTCTCAAACGGAGAGATTTCATCTTTCCAGCGAATTCATAGATTCCTGATCGCGAGCTAATATTAAAAACGTTCAATGTGCCGTAAAATTCTCAAACGGAGAGATTCCATCTTTCCAGCAAATTCATAGATTCCTGATCGCGAGGCAGGAATGATGAATGATGAATCAGGAATGATCAATCATGAATGATGAATCAGGAATCAGGAATCAGGACTGATGAATCAGGAATCAGGACTGATGAATCAGGAATGATGAATGATGAATCAGCAATCAGGAATGATGAATCAGGAATAAGGAATGATGAATCAGGAATGATGAATGATGAGTCAGGAATCAGGAATGATGAATGATGAATCAGGAATCAGGAATGATGAATGACGAATCAGGAATCAGGAATGATGAATCAGGAATGATGAATGATGAATCAGTATTCAGGAATGATGAATCAGGAATAAGGAATGATGAATCAGGAATGATGAATGATGAGTCAGGAATCAGGAATGATGAATCAGGAATGATGAATGATGAATCAGGAATCAGGAATGATGAATCAGGAATAAGGAATGATGAATCAGGAATGATGAATGATGAATCAGGAATGATGAATCAGGAATCAGGAATGATGAATCAGGAATGAGGAATGATGAATCAGGAATGATGAATGATGAATCAGGAATGATGAATCAGGAATCAGGAATCAGGAATGATGAATCAGGAATCAGGAATCAGGAATGATGAATCAGGAATGATGAATGACGAATCAGGAATGATGAATGATGAATCAGGAATGATGAATGATGAATCAGGAATCAGGAATGATGAATCAGGAATAAGGAATGATGAATCAGGAATGATGAATGATGAATGAGGAATGATGAATCAGGAATCAGGAATCAGGAATGATGAATGATGAGTCAGGAATCAGGAATGATCAATCAGGAATGATGAATCAGGAATCTGGAATGATGAATCAGGAATGATGAATGATGAATCAGGAATCAGGAATGATGAATCAGGAATGATGAATGCTGAATCAGCGATGATGAATCAGGAATCAGCAATGATGAATCAGGAATCAGGAATGACGAATCAGGAATCAGGAATGATGAATCAGGAATGATGAATGATGAATCAGTATTCAGGAATGATGAATCAGGAATAAGGAATGATGAATCAGGAATGATGAATGATGAGTCAGGAATCAGGAATGATGAATCAGGAATGATGAATGATGAATCAGGAATCAGGAATGATGAATCAGGAATAAGGAATGATGAATCAGGAATGATGAATGATGAATCAGGAATCAGGAATGATGAATCAGGAATCAGGAATGATGAATCAGGAATCAGGAATGATGAATCAGGAATGATGAATGATGAATGAGGAATGATGAATCAGGAATCAGGAATCAGGAATGATGAATGATGAGTCAGGAATAAGGAATGATGAATCAGGAATGATGAATCAGGAATCTGGAATCTGGAATGATGAATCAGGAATGATGAATCAGGAATCAGGAATGATGAATCAGGAATGATGAATGATGAATCAGGAATGATGAATGATGAATCAGGAATGATGAATCAGGAATCAGGAATGATGAATCAGGAATCAGGAATGATGAATCAGGAATGATGAATCAGGAATGAATGATGAATCAGGAATGATGAATGATGAGTCAGGAATCAGGAATGATGAATGATGAATCAGGAATCAGGAATGATGAATGACGAATCAGGAATAAGGAATGATGAATCAGGAATGATGAATGATGAATCAGGAATGATGAATCAGGAATCAGGAATGATGAATCAGGAATGAGGAATGATGAATCAGGAATGATGAATGATGAATCAGGAATGATGAATCAGGAATCAGGAATCAGGAATGATGAATCAGGAATCAGGAATCAGGAATGATGAATCAGGAATGATGAATGACGAATCAGGAATGATGAATGATGAATCAGGAATGATGAATGATGAATCAGGAATCAGGAATGATGAATCAGGAATAAGGAATGATGAATCAGGAATGATGAATGATGAATGAGGAATGATGAATCAGGAATCAGGAATCAGGAATGATGAATGATGAGTCAGGAATCAGGAATGATCAATCAGGAATGATGAATCAGGAATCTGGAATGATGAATCAGGAATGATGAATGATGAATCAGGAATCAGGAATGATGAATCAGGAATGATGAATGGTGAATCAGCGATGATGAATCAGGAATCAGCAATGATGAATCAGGAATCAGGAATGACGAATCAGGAATCAGGAATGATGAATCAGGAATGATGAATGATGAATCAGTATTCAGGAATGATGAATCAGGAATAAGGAATGATGAATCAGGAATGATGAATGATGAGTCAGGAATCAGGAATGATGAATCAGGAATAAGGAATGATGAATCAGGAATGATGAATGATGAATCAGGAATCAGGAATGATGAATCAGGAATCAGGAATGATGAATCAGGAATCAGGAATGATGAATCAGGAATGATGAATGATGAATGAGGAATGATGAATCAGGAATCAGGAATCAGGAATGATGAATGATGAGTCAGGTATAAGGAATGATGAATCAGGAATGATGAATCAGGAATCTGGAATGATGAATCAGGAATGATGAATCAGGAATCAGGAATGATGAATCAGGAATGATGAATGATGAATCAGGAATGATGAATGATGAATCAGGAATGATGAATCAGGAATCAGGAATGATGAATCAGGAATCAGGAATGATGAATCAGGAATGATGAATCAGGAATGAATGATGAATCAGGAATGATGAATGATGAGTCAGGAATCAGGAATGATGAATGATGAATCAGGAATCAGGAATGATGAATGACGAATCAGGAATCAGGAATGATGAATCAGGAATGATGAATGAGGTATCAGTATTCAGGAATGATGAATCAGGAATAAGGAATGATGAATCAGGAATGATTAATGATGAGTCAGGAATCAGGAATGATGAATCAGGAATGAGGAATGATCAATCAGGAATGATGAATGATGAATCAGGAATGATGAATCAGGAATTATGAATCAGGAATGATGAATCAGGAATCAGGAATGATGAATCAGGAATCAGGAATGATGAATCAGCAATGATGAATCAGTAATGATGAATGATGAATCAGGAATGATGAATGATGACTCAGGAATGATGAATCATGAATCAGGAATGATGAATGATGAATCAGGAATCAGCAATTATGAATCAGGAATGATGAATCAGGAATGATGAATGATGAATCAGGAATGATGAATCAGGAATGATGAATCAGGAATCAGGAATCAGGAGTGATTAATCAGGAATCAGGAATGATGAATCAAGAATCAGGAATGATGAGTCAGGAATGAGGTTCCTGATCGCGAGCTAATATTAAAAACGTTCAATGTGACGTAAAATTCTCAAACGGAGAGATTCCACATTTCCAGCAAATTCATAGATTCCTGATCGCGAGCTAATATTAAGAACGTTCAATGTGCCGTAAAATTCTCAAACCGAGAGATTCCATCTTTCCAGCGAATTCATAGATTCCTGACCGCGAGCTAATATTAAAAACGTTCAATGTGCCGTAAAATTCTCAAACGGAGATATTTCATCTTTCCAGCGAATTCATAGATTCCTGACCGCGAGCTAATATTAAAAACGTTCAATGTGCCGTAAAATTCTCAAACGGAGATATTTCATCTTTCCAGCGAATTCATAGATTCCTGACCGCGAGCTAATATTAAAAACGTTCAATGTGCCGTAAAATTCTCAAACGGAGAGATTTCATCTTTCCAGCGAATTCATAGATTCCTGACCGCGAGCTAATATTAAAAACGTTCAATGTGCCGTAAAATTCTCAAACGGAGAGATTTCATCTTTCCAGCGAATTCATAGATTCCTGATCGCGAGCTAATATTAAAAACGTTCAATGTGCCGTAAAATTCTCAAACGGAGAGATTCCATCTTTCCAGCGAATTCATAGATTCCTGACCGCGAGCTAATATTAAAAACGTTCAATGTGCCGTAAAATTCTCAAACGGAGAGATTTCATCTTTCCAGCGAATCCATAGATTCCTGACCGCGAGCTAATATTAAAAACGTTCAATGTGCCGTAAAATTCTCAAACGGAGAGATTCCATCTTTCCAGCGTTTTCATAGATTCCTGACCGCGAGCTAATATTAAAAACGTTCAATGTGCCGTAAAATTCTCAAACGGAGAGATTTCATCTTTCCAGCGAATTCATAGATTCCTGACCGCGAGCTAATATTAAAAACGTTCAATGTGCCGTAAAATTCTCAAACGGAGAGATTTCATCTTTCCAGCGAATTCATAGATTCCTGACCGCGAGCTAATATTAAAAACGTTCAATGTGCCGTAAAATTCTCAAACGGAGAGATTTCATCTTTCCAGCGAATTCATAGATTCCTGACCGCGAGCTAATATTAAAAACGTTCAATGTGCCGTAAAATTCTCAAACGGAGAGATTTCATCTTTCCAGCGTTTTCATAGATTCCTGACCGCGAGCTAATATTAAAAACGTTCAATGTGTCGTAAAATTCTCAAACGGAGAGATTTCATCTTTCCAGCGAATTCATAGATTCCTGACCGCGAGCTAATATTAAAAACGTTCAATGTGCCGTAAAATTCTCAAACGGAGAGATTTCATCTTTCCAGCGAATTCATAGATTCCTGATCGCGAGCTAATATTAAAAACGTTCAATGTGCCGTAAAATTCTCAAACGGAGAGATTCCATCTTTCCAGCGAATTCATAGATTCCTGACCGCGAGCTAATATTAAAAACGTTCAATGTGCCGTAAAATTCTCAAACGGAGAGATTTCATCTTTCCAGCAAATTCATAGATTCCTGATCGCGAGCTAATATTAAAAACGTTCAATGTGCCGTAAAATACTCAAACGGAGAGATTCCATCTTTCCAGCAAATTCATAGATTCCTGATCGCGAGCTAATATTAAAAACGTTCAATGTACCGTAAAATTCGCAAACGGAGAGATTCCATCTTTCCAGCAAATTCATAGATTCCTGATCGCGAGCTAATATTAAAAACGTTCAATGTGCCGTAAAATTCGCAAACGGAGAGATTCCATCTTTCCAGCAAATTCATAGATTCCTGATCGCGAGCTAATATTAAAAACGTTCAATGTGCCGTAAAATTCTCAAACGGAGAGATTCCATCTTTCCAGCAAATTCATAGATTCCTGATCGCGAGGCAGGAATGATGAATGATGAATCAGGAATGATGAATCATGAATGATGAATCAGGAATCAGGAATCAGGACTGATGAATCAGGAATCAGGACTGATGAATCAGGAATGATGAATGATGAATCAGCAATCAGGAATGATGAATCAGGAATAAGGAATGATGAATCAGGAATGATGAATGATGAGTCAGGAATCAGGAATGATGAATGATGAATCAGGAATCAGGAATGATGAATGACGAATCAGGAATCAGGAATGATGAATCAGGAATGATGAATGATGAATCAGTATTCAGGAATGATGAATCAGGAATAAGGAATGATGAATCAGGAATGATGAATGATGAGTCAGGAATCAGGAATGATGAATCAGGAATGATGAATGATGAATCAGGAATCAGGAATGATGAATCAGGAATAAGGAATGATGAATCAGGAATGATGAATGATGAATCAGGAATCAGGAATGATGAATCAGGAATCAGGAATGATGAATCAGGAATGATGAATGATGAGCCAGGAATCAGGAATGATGAATCAGGAATCAGGAATGATGAATCAGGAATGATGAATGATGAGCCAGGAATCAGCAATGATGAATCAGGAATCAGCAATGATGAATCAGGAATCAGGAATGATGAATCAGGAATCAGGAATGATGAATCAGGAAAGAAGAATGATGAATCAGGAATCAGGAATCGTGAATCATGAATCAGGAATGATGAATCAGGAATCAGGAATGATGAATCAGGAATCAGGAATGATGAATCAGGTATCAGGAATGATGAATCAGGAATCAGGAATGATGAATCAGGAATCAGGAATGATGAATCAGGAATGATGAATGATGAATCAGGAATGATGAATCAGGAATGATGAATCAGGAATCAGGAATCAGGAATGATGAATCAGGAATCAGGAATCAGGAATGATGAATCAGGAATGATGAATGACGAATCAGGAATGATGAATGATGAATCAGGAATGATGAATGATGAATCAGGAATCAGGAATGATGAATCAGGAATAAGGAATGATGAATCAGGAATGATGAATGATGAATCAGGAATGATGAATCAGGAATCAGGAATCAGGAATGATGAATGATGAGTCAGGAATCAGGAATGATGAATCAGGAATGATGAATCAGGAATCTGGAATGATGAATCAGGAATCAGGAATGATGAATCAGGAATGATGAATGATGAATCAGGAATGATGAATGATGAATCAGGAATCAGGAATCAGGAATGATTAATGATGAGTCAGGAATCAGGAATGATGAATCAGGAATGAGGAATGATCAATCAGGAATGATGAATGATGAATCAGGAATGATGAATCAGGAATTATGAATCAGGAATGATGAATCAGGAATCAGGAATGATGAATCAGGAATCAGGAATGATGAATCAGCAATGATGAATCAGTAATGATGAATGATGAATCAGGAATGATGAATGATGACTCAGGAATGATGAATCATGAATCAGGAATGATGAATGATGAATCAGGAATCAGCAATTATGAATCAGGAATGATGAATCAGGAATGATGAATGATGAATCAGGAATGATGAATCAGGAATGATGAATCAGGAATCAGGAATCAGGAGTGATTAATCAGGAATCAGGAATGATGAATCAAGAATCAGGAATGATGAGTCAGGAATGAGGTTCCTGATCGCGAGCTAATATTAAAAACGTTCAATGTGACGTAAAATTCTCAAACGGAGAGATTCCACATTTCCAGCAAATTCATAGATTCCTGATCGCGAGCTAATATTAAGAACGTTCAATGTGCCGTAAAATTCTCAAACCGAGAGATTCCATCTTTCCAGCGAATTCATAGATTCCTGACCGCGAGCTAATATTAAAAACGTTCAATGTGCCGTAAAATTCTCAAACGGAGATATTTCATCTTTCCAGCGAATTCATAGATTCCTGACCGCGAGCTAATATTAAAAACGTTCAATGTGCCGTAAAATTCTCAAACGGAGATATTTCATCTTTCCAGCGAATTCATAGATTCCTGACCGCGAGCTAATATTAAAAACGTTCAATGTGCCGTAAAATTCTCAAACGGAGAGATTTCATCTTTCCAGCGAATTCATAGATTCCTGACCGCGAGCTAATATTAAAAACGTTCAATGTGCCGTAAAATTCTCAAACGGAGAGATTTCATCTTTCCAGCGAATTCATAGATTCCTGATCGCGAGCTAATATTAAAAACGTTCAATGTGCCGTAAAATTCTCAAACGGAGAGATTCCATCTTTCCAGCGAATTCATAGATTCCTGACCGCGAGCTAATATTAAAAACGTTCAATGTGCCGTAAAATTCTCAAACGGAGAGATTTCATCTTTCCAGCGAATCCATAGATTCCTGACCGCGAGCTAATATTAAAAACGTTCAATGTGCCGTAAAAATCTCAAACGGAGAGATTCCATCTTTCCAGCGTTTTCATAGATTCCTGACCGCGAGCTAATATTAAAAACGTTCAATGTGCCGTAAAATTCTCAAACGGAGAGATTCCATCTTTCCAGCGAATTCATAGATTCCTGACCGCGAGCTAATATTAAAAACGTTCAATGTGCCGTAAAATTCTCAAACGGAGAATATTTCATCTTTCCAGCGAATTCATAGATTCCTGACCGCGAGCTAATATTAAAAACGTTCAATGTGCCGTAAAATTCTCAAACGGAGATATTTCATCTTTCCAGCGAATTCATAGATTCCTGACCGCGAGCTAATATTAAAAACGTTCAATGTGCCGTAAAATTCTCAAACGGAGAGATTTCATCTTTCCAGCGAATTCATAGATTCCTGACCGCGAGCTAATATTAAAAACGTTCAATGTGCCGTAAAATTCTCAAACGGAGAGATTTCATCTTTCCAGCGAATTCATAGATTCCTGATCGCGAGCTAATATTAAAAACGTTCAATGTGCCGTAAAATTCTCAAACGGAGAGATTCCATCTTTCCAGCGAATTCATAGATTCCTGACCGCGAGCTATATTAAAAACGTTCAATGTGCCGTAAAATTCTCAAACGGAGAGATTTCATCTTTCCAGCGAATCCATAGATTCCTGACCGCGAGCTAATATTAAAAACGTTCAATGTGCCGTAAAATTCTCAAACGGAGAGATTCCATCTTTCCAGCGTTTTCATAGATTCCTGACCGCGAGCTAATATTAAAAAACGTTCAATGTGCCGTAAAATTCTCAAACGGAGATATTTCATCTTTCCAGCGAATTCATAGATTCCTGACCGCGAGCTAATATTAAAAACGTTCAATGTGCCGTAAAATTCTCAAACGGAGAGATTTCATCTTTCCAGCGAATCCATAGATTCCTGACCGCGAGCTAATATTAAAAACGTTCAATGTGCCGTAAAATCTCAAACGGAGAGATTCCATCTTTCCAGCGTTTTCATAGATTCCTGACCGCGAGCTAATATTAAAAACGTTCAATGTGCCGTAAAATTCTCAAAACGGAGAGATTTCATCTTTCCAGCGAATTCATAGATTCCTGACCGCGAGCTAATATTAAAAACGTTCAATGTGCCGTAAAATTCTCAAACGGAGAGATTTCATCTTTCCAGCGAATTCATAGATTCCTGACCGCGAGCTAATATTAAAAACGTTCAATGTGCCGTAAAATTCTCAAAACGGAGAGATTTCATCTTTCCAGCGAATTCATAGATTCCTGGACCGCGAGCTAATATTAAAAACGTTCAATGTGCCGTAAAATTCTCAAACGGAGAGATTTCATCTTTCCAGCGTTTTCATAGATTCCTGACCGCGAGCTAATATAAAAACGTTCAATGTGTCGTAAAATTCTCAAACGGAGAGATTTCATCTTTCCAGCGAATTCATAGATTCCTGACCGCGAGCTAATATTAAAAACGTTCAATGTGCCGTAAAATTCTCAAACGGAGAGATTTCATCTTTCCAGCGAATTCATAGATTCCTGATCGCGAGCTAATATTAAAAACGTTCAATGTGCCGTAAAATTCTCAAACGGAGAGATTCCATCTTTCCAGCGGAATTCATAGATTCCTGACCGCGAGCTAATATTAAAAACGTTCAATGTGCCGTAAAATTCTCAAACGGAGAGATTTCATCTTTCCAGCAAATTCATAGATTCCTGATCGCGAGCTAATATTAAAAACGTTCAATGTGCCGTAAAATACTCAAACGGAGAGATTCCATCTTTCCAGCAAATTCATAGATTCCTGATCGCGAGCTAATATTAAAAACGTTCAATGTACCGTAAAATTCGCAAACGGAGAGATTCCATCTTTCCAGCAAATTCATAGATTCCTGATCGCGAGCTAATATTAAAAACGTTCAATGTGCCGTAAAATTCGCAAACGGAGAGATTCCATCTTTCCAGCAAATTCATAGATTCCTGATCGCGAGCTAATATTAAAAACGTTCAATGTGCCGTAAAATTCTCAAACGGAGAGATTCCATCTTTCCAGCAAATTCATAGATTCCTGATCGCGAGGCAGGAATGATGAATGATGAATCAGGAATGATGAATCATGAATGATGAATCAGGAATCAGGAATCAGGACTGATGAATCAGGAATCAGGACTGATGAATCAGGAATGATGAATGATGAATCAGCAATCAGGAATGATGAATCAGGAATAAGGAATGATGAATCAGGAATGATGAATGATGAGTCAGGAATCAGGAATGATGAATGATGAATCAGGAATCAGGAATGATGAATGACGAATCAGGAATCAGGAATGATGAATCAGGAATGATGAATGATGAATCAGTATTCAGGAATGATGAATCAGGAATAAGGAATGATGAATCAGGAATGATGAATGATGAGTCAGGAATCAGGAATGATGAATCAGGAATAAGGAATGATGAATCAGGAATGATGAATGATGAATCAGGAATCAGGAATGATGAATCAGGAATCAGGAATGATGAATCAGGAATGATGAATGATGAGTCAGGAATCAGCAATGATGAATCAGGAATCAGCAATGATGAATCAGGAATCAGGGAATCAGGAGTGATTAATCAGGAATCAGGAATGATGAATCAGGAATCAGGAATGATGAATCAGGAATGAGGAATGATCAATCAGGAATGAGGAATGATCAATCAGGAAATGAGGAATGATGAATCAGGAATGAGGATTGATGAATCAGGAATGAGGAATGATGAATCAGGAATCAGGAATGATGAATCAGGAATCAGGAATGATGAATCAGGAAAGAGGAATGATGAATCAGGAATCAGGAATCGTGAATCATGAATCAGGAATGATGAATCAGGAATCAGGAATGATGAATCAGGAATCAGGAATGATGAATCAGGAATCAGGAATGATGAATCAGGAATCAGGAATGATGAATCAGGAATCAGGAATGATGAATCAGGAATCAGGAATGATGAATCAGGAATCAGGAATGATGAATCAGGAATGATGAATCAGGAATGATGAATCAGGAATCAGGAATCAGGAATGATGAATCAGGAATCAGGAATCAGGAATGATGAATCAGGAATGATGAATGACGAATCAGGAATGATGAATGATGAATCAGGAATGATGAATGACGAATCAGGAATGATGAATGATGAATCAGGAATGATGAATGATGAATCAGGAATCAGGAATGATGAATCAGGAATAAGGAATCAGGAATCAGGTATGATGAATCAGGAATGATGAATGATGAATCAGGAATGATGAATGATGAATCAGGAATCAGGAATCAGGAATGATGAATGATGAGTCAGGAATCAGGAATGATGAATCAGGAATGATGAATCAGGAATCAGGAATCAGGAATGATGAGTCAGGAATCAGGAATGATGAATCAGGAATGATGAATCAGGAATCAGGAATGAGGAATGATGAATCAGGAATCAGCAATGATGAATCAGGAATCAGGAATGATGAATCAGGAATAAGGAATGATGAATCAGGAATGATGAATGATGAATCAGGAATGATGAATCAGGAATGATGAATCAGAATGATGAATCAGGAATGAGGAATGATGAATCAGGAATGAGGAATGATGAATCAGGAATCAGGAATGATGAATCAGGAATCAGGAATGATGAATCAGGAAAGAGGAATGATGAATCAGGAATCAGGAATCGTGAATCAGGAATCAGGAATGATGAATGATGAATCAGGAATCAGCAATGATCAATCAGGAATCAGGAATGATGAATCAGGAATCAGGAATCAGGAGTGATTAATCAGGAATAAGGAATGATGAATCAGGAATCAGGAATGATGTATCAGGAATGAGGAATGATCAATCAGGAATGAGGAATGATGAATCAGGAATGAGGATTGATGAATCAGGAATGAGGAATGATGAATCAGGAATCAGGAATGATGAATCAGGAATCAGGAATGATGAATCAGGAAAGAGGAATGATGAATCAGGAAAGAGGAATGATGAATCAGGAATCAGGAATCGTGAATCATGAATCAGGAATGATGAATCAGGAATCAGGAATGATGAATCAGGAATCAGGAATGATGAATCAGGAATGATGAATCAGGAATCAGGAATGATGAATCAGGAATGATGAATGATGAATCATGAATCAGGAATGATGAGTCAGGAATCAGGAATGATGAATCAGGAATGATGAATCAGGAATCAGGAATGATGAATGATGAATCAGGAATCAGCAATGATGAATCAGGAATCAGGAATGATGAATCAGGAATCAGGAATCAGGAGTGATTAATCAGGAATCAGGAATGATGAATCAGGAATCAGGAATGATGTATCAGGAATGAGGAATGATCAATCAGGAATGAGGAATGATGAATCAGGAATGAGGATTGATGAATCAGGAATGAGGAATGATGAATCAGGAATCAGGAATGATGAATCAGGAATCAGGAATGATGAATCAGGAAAGAGGAATCAGGAATCAGGAATCAGGAATCGTGAATCATGAATCAGGAATGATGAATCAGGAATCAGGAATGATGAATCAGGAATCAGGAATGATGAATCAGGAATCAGGAATGAGGAATGATGAATCAGGAATCATGAATGATGAATCGGGAATCAGGAATCAGAAATGATGAATCAGGAATGATGAATCAGGATTCAGGAATGATGAATCAGGAATCAGGAATGAAGAATCAGGAATGATGAATGATGAATCAGGAATGATGAATGATGAATCAGGAATGATGAATGATGAATCAGGAATGATGAATGATGAATCAGGAATGATGAATGATGAATCAGGAATGATGAATCAGGAATAAGGAATGATGAATCAGGAATGATGAATGATGAATCAGGAATGATGAATCAGGTATCAGGAATCAGGAATGATGAATGATGAGTCAGGAATGATGAATCAGGAATCAGGAATGATGAATCAGGAATCAGCAATGATGAATCAGGAATCAGGAATGATGAATCAGGAATCAGGAATCAGGAGTGATTAATCAGGAATAAGGAATGATGAATCAGGAATCAGGAATGATGTATCAGGAATGAGGAATGATCAATCAGGAATGAGGAATGATGAATCAGGAATGAGGATTGATGAATCAGGAATGAGGAATGATGAATCAGGAATCAGGAATGATGAATCAGGAATCAGGAATGATGAATCAGGAAAGAGGAATGATGAATCAGGAATCAGGAATCGTGAATCATGAATCAGGAATGATGAATCAGGAATCAGGAATGATGAATCAGGAATCAGGAATGATGAATCAGGAATCAGGAATGAGGAATGATGAATCAGGAATCATGAATGATGAATCGGGAATCAGGAATCAGAAATGATGAATCAGGAATGATGATTCAGGATTCAGGAATGATGAATCATGAATCAGGAATGATGAATCAGGAATCAGGAATGATGAATCAGGAATCAGGAATGATGAATCAGGAATCAGGAATGATGAATCAGGAATCAGGAATGATGAGTCAGGAATCAGCAATGATGAATCAGGAATCAGGAATGATGAATCAGGAATCAGGAATGATGAATGACGAATCAGGAATGATGAATGATGAATCGGGAATGATGAATGATGAATCAGGAATCATGAATGATGAATCAGGAATAAGGAATGATGAATCAGGAATGACGAATGATGAATCAGGAATGATGAATCAGGAATCAGGAATCAGGAATGATGAATGATGAGTCAGGAATCAGGAATGATGAATCAGGAATGATGAATCAGGAATCTGGAATGATGAATCAGGAATCAGGAATGATGAATCAGGAATGATGAATGATGAATCAAGAATGATGAATGATGAATCAGGAATCAGGAATCAGGAATGATGAATGATGAGTCAGGAATCAGGAATGATGAATCAGGAATGATGAATCAGGAATCAGGAATCAGGAATGATGAATCAGGAATCAGGAATGATGAATCAGGAATGATGAATGATGAATCAGGAATCAGGAATGATGAGTCAGGAATCAGGAATGATGAATCAGGAATGATGAATCAGGAATCAGGAATGATGAATGATGAATCAGGAATCAGCAATGATGAATCAGGAATCAGGAATGATGAATCAGGAATCAGGAATGATGAATCAGGAATCAGGAATGAGGAATGATGAATCAGGAATCATGAATGATGAATCGGGAATCAGGAATCAGAAATGATGAATCAGGAATGATGAATCAGGATTCAGGAATGATGAATCAGGAATCAGGAATGAAGAATCAGGAATGATGAATGATGAATCAGGAATGATGAATGATGAATCAGGAATGATGAATGATGAATCAGGAATGATGAATGATGAATCAGGAATGATGAATCAGGAATAAGGAATGATGAATCAGGAATGATGAATGATGAATCAGGAATGATGAATCAGGTATCAGGAATCAGGAATGATGAATGATGAGTCAGGAATGAGGAATGATGAATCAGGAATCAGGAATCAGGAATGATGAATCAGGAATCAGGAATCAGGAATGATGAATCAGGAATGATGAATGACGAATCAGGAATCAGGAATGATGAATCAGGAATGATGAATGATGAATCAGGAATGATGAATCAGGAATGATGAATCAGGAATCAGGAATCAGGAATGAGGAATCAGGAATGAGGAATGAGGAATGATGAATGATGAATCATGAATCAGGAATGATGAATGATGAATCAGGAATCAGAAATGATGAATCAGGAATGATGAATGATGAATCAGGAATGATGAATGATGAATCAGGAATGATGAATCAGGAATAATGAATCAGGAATGATGAATGATGAATCAGGAATGATGAATCAGGAATGATGAATCAGGAATCAGGAATGATGAATCAGGAATGACGAATGATGAATCAGGAATGATGAATCAGGAATCAGGAATCAGGAATGATGAATCAGGAATGATGAATGACGAATCAGGAATGATGAATGATGAATCAGGAATGATGAATGATGAATCAGGAATCAGGAATGATGAATCAGGAATAAGGAATGATGAATCAGGAATGATGAATGATGAATCAGGAATGATGAATCAGGAATCAGGAATCAGGAATGATGAATGATGAGTCAGGAATAAGGAATGATGAATCAGGAATGATGAATCAGGAATCTGGAATGATGAATCAGGAATGATGAATGATGAATCAGGAATCAGGAATGATGAATCAGGAATGATGAATGCTGAATCAGCGATGATGAATCAGGAATCAGCAATGATGAATCAGGAATCAGGAATGACGAATCAGGAATCAGGAATGATGAATCAGGAATGATGAATGATGAATCAGGAATGATGAATCAGGAATCAGGAATCAGGAATGATGAATGATGAGTCAGGAATCAGGAATGATGAATCAGGAATCAGGAATCAGGAATGATGAATCAGGAATCAGGAATCAGGAATGATGAATCAGGAATGATGAATGACGAATCAGGAATCAGGAATGATGAATCAGGAATGATGAATGATGAATCAGGAATGATGAATCAGGAATGATGAATCAGGAATCAGGAATCAGGAATGATGAATCAGGAATCAGGAATGAGGAATGATGAATCATGAATCATGAATCAGGAATGATGAATGATGAATCAGGAATCAGAAATGATGAATCAGGAATGATGAATGATGAATCAGGAATGATGAATCAGGAATAATGAATCATGAATGATGAATGATGAATCAGGAATGATGAATCAGGAATGATGAATCAGGAATCAGGAATGATGAATCAGGAATGACGAATGATGAATCAGGAATGATGAATGATGAATCAGGAATGATGAATCAGGAATCAGGAATGATGAATCAGGAATGATGAATGATGAATCAGGAATGATGAATCAGGAATCAGGAATCAGGAATGATGAATCAGGAATCAGGAATCAGGAATGATGAATCAGGAATGATGAATGCTGAATCAGCGATGATGAATCAGGAATCAGCAATGATGAATCAGGAATCAGGAATGACGAATCAGGAATCAGGAATGATGAATCAGGAATGATGAATGATGAATCAGTATTCAGGAATGATGAATCAGGAATAAGGAATGATGAATCAGGAATCAGGAATGATGAATCAGGAATGATGAATGATGAATCAGTATTCAGGAATGATGAATCAGGAATAAGGAATGATGAATCAGGAATGATGAATGATGAGTCAGGAATCAGGAATGATGAATCAGGAATAAGGAATGATGAATCAGGAATGATGAATGATGAATCAGGAATGATGAATCAGGAATCAGGAATCAGGAATGATGAATGATGAGTCAGGAATCAGGAATGATGAATCAGGAATCAGGAATCAGGAATGATGATTCAGGAATCAGGAATCAGGAATGATGAATCAGGAATGATGAATGACGAATCAGGAATCAGGAATGATGAATCAGGAATGATGAATGATGAATCAGGAATGATGAATCAGGAATGATGAATCAGGAATCAGGAATCAGGAATGATGAATCAGGAATCAGGAATGAGGAATGATGAATCATGAATCATGAATCAGGAATGATGAATGATGAATCAGGAATCAGAAATGATGAATCAGGAATGATGAATGATGAATCAGGAATGATGAATCAGGAATAATGAATCAGGAATGATGAATGATGAATCAGGAATGATGAATCAGGAATGATGAATCAGGAATCAGGAATGATGAATCAGGAATGACGAATGATGAATCAGGAATGATGAATGATGAATCAGGAATGATGAATCAGGAATCAGGAATGATGAATCAGGAATGATGAATGATGAATCAGGAATGATGAAAGATGAATCAGGAATGATGAATCAGGAATCAGGAATCAGGAATGATGAATCAGGAATCAGGAATCAGGAATGATGAATCAGGAATGATGAATGACGGAATGATGAATGATGAATCAGGAATGATGAATGATGAATCAGGAATCAGGAATGTGAATCAGGAATAAGGAATGATGAATCAGGAATGATGAATGATGAATCAGGAATGATGAATCAGGAATCAGGAATCAGGAATGATGAATGATGAGTCAGGAATAAGGAATGATGAAGCAGGAATGATGAATCAGGAATCTGGAATGATGAATCAGAATGATGAATGATGAATCAGGAATCAGGAATGATGAATCAGGAATGATGAATGCTGAATCAGCGATGATGAATCAGGAATCAGCAATGATGAATCAGGAATCAGAATGACGAATCAGGAATCAGGAATGATGAATCAGGAATGATGAATGATGAATCAGTATTCAGGAATGATGAATCAGGAATAAGGAATGATGAATCAGGAAAGATGAATGATGAGTCAGGAATCAGGAATGATGAATCAGGAATAAGGAATGATGAATCAGGAATGATGAATGATGAATCAGGAATCAGGATATGATGAATCAGGAATCAGGAATGATGAATCAGGAATGATGAATGATGAGTCAGAATCAGCAATGATGAAATCAGGACATCAGCAATGATGAATCAGGAATCAGGAATCAGGAGTGATTAATCAGGAATCAGGAATGATGAATCAGGAATCAGGAATGATGAATCAGGAATGAGGAATGATCAATCAGGAATGAGGAATGATGAATCAGGAATGAGGAATGATGAATCAGGAATGAGGATTGATGAATCAGGAATGAGGAATGATGAATCAGGAATCAGGAATGATGAATCAGGAATCAGGAATGATGAATCAGGAAAGAGGAATGATGAATCAGGAATCAGGAATCGTGAATCATGAATCAGGAATGATGAATCAGGAATCAGGAATGATGAATCAGGAATCAGGAATGATGAATCAGGAATCAGGAATGATGAATCAGGAATCAGAATGATGAATCAGGAATCAGGAATGATGAATCAGGAATCAGGAATGATGAATCAGGAATGATGAATCAGGAATCAGGAATCAGGAATGATGAATCAGGAATCAGGAATCAGGAATGATGAATCAGGAATGATGAATGACGAATCAGGAATGATGAATGATGAATCAGGAATGATGAATGATGAATCAGGAATAAGGAATGATGAATCAGGAATGATGAATGATGAATCAGGAATGATGAATCAGGAATCAGGAATCAGGAATGATGAATGATGAGTCAGGAATAAGGAATGATGAAGCAGGAATGATGAATCAGGAATCTGGAATGATGAATCTGGAATGATGAATGATGAATCAGGAATCAGGAATGATGAATCAGAATGATGAATGCTGAATCAGCGATGATGAATCAGGAATCAGCAATGGATGAATCAGGAATCAGGAATGACGTCAGGAATGATGAATGATGGAATCAGGGAATCAGGAATGATGAATCAGGAATAATGAATCAGGAATCAGGTATGATGAATCAGGAATGATGAATGATGAATCAGGAAATGATGAATGATGAATCAGGAATCAGGAATCAGGAATGATGAATGATGAGTCAGGAATCAGAATGATGAATCAGGAATGATGAATCAGGAATCAGGATCAGGAATGATGAGTCAGGAATCAGGGAATGATGAATCAGGAATGATGAATCAGGAATCAGGAATGATGAATGATGAATCAGGAATCAGCAATGATGAATCAGGAATCAGGAATCAGAATGATGAATCAGGAATGAGGAATGATGAATCAGGAATGATGAATGATGAATCAGGAATGATGAATGATGAATCAGGAATGATGAATCAGGAAATGATGAATCAGGAATGATGAATCAGGAATGATGAATCTAGGAATGATGAATCAGGAATCAGGAATCAGGACTGATGAATGACGAATCAGGAATGATGAATGATGAATCAGGAATGATGAATGATGAATCAGGAATCAGGAATGATGAATCAGGAATAAGGAATGATGAATCAGGAATGATGAATGATGAATCAGGAATGATGAATCAGGAATGATGAATCAGGATATGATGAATGATGAATCAGGAATGATGAATCAGGAATGATGAATCAGGAATCAGGAATGATGAATCAGGAATGATAGAATGATGAATCAGGAATGATGAATGATGAATCAGAATGATGAATCAGGAATCAGGAATGATGAATCAGGAATCAGGAATGATGAATCAGGAATGATGAATCAGGAATGAATGATGAATCAGGAATGATGACATGATGAGTCAGGAATCAGGAATGATGAATGATGAATCAGGAATCAGGAATGATGAATGACGAATCAGGAATCAGGAATGATGAATCAGGAATGATGAATGAGGTATCAGTATTCAGGAATGATGAATCAGGAATAAGGAATGATGAATCAGGAATGATTAATGATGAGTCAAGGAATCAGGATATGATGAATCAGGAATGAGGAATGATCAATCAGGAATGATGAATGATGAATCAGGAATGAAGAATCAGGATTATGAATCAGGAATGATGAATCAGGAATCAGGAATGATGAATCAGGAATCAGGAATGATGAATCAGCTAATGATGAATCAGTAATGAATGAATGATGAATCAGGAATGATGAATGATGACTCAGGAATGATGAATCATGAATCAGGAATGATGAATGATGAATCAGGAATCAGCAATTATGAATCAGGAATGATGAATCAGGAATGATGAATGATGAATCAGGAATGATGAATCAGGAATGATGAATCAGGAATCAGGAATCAGGAGTGATTAATCAGGAATCAGGAATGATGATAGCATAGAATCAGGAATGATGAGTCAGGAATGAGGTTCCTGATCGCGAGCTAATATTAAAAACGTTCAATGTGCCGTAAAATTTCTCAACGGAGAGATTCCACATTTCCAGCAAATTCATAGATTCCTGATCGCGAGCTAATATTAAGAACGTTCAATGTGCCGTAAAATTCTCAAACCGAGAGAATTCCATCTTTCCAGCGAATTCATAGATTCCTGACCGCGAGCTAATATTAAAAACGTTCAATGTGCCGTAAAATTCTCAAACGGAGATATTTCATCTTTCAGCGAATTCATAGATTCCTGACCGCGAGCTAATATTAAAACGTTCAATGTGCCGTAAAATTCTCAAACGGAGAGATTTCATCTTTCCAGCGAATTCATAGATTCCTGACCGCGAGCTAATATTAAAAACGTTCAATGTGCCGTAAAATTCTCAAACGGAGAGATTCATCTTCAGCGAATTCATAGATTCCTGACCGCGAGCTAATATTAAAAACGTTCAATGTGCCGTAAAATTCTCAACGGAGAGATTTCATCTTTCCAGCGAATTCATAGATTCCTGATCGCGAGCTAATATTAAAACGTTCAATGTGCCGTAAAAATTCTCAAACGGAGAGATTCATCTTTCCAGCGAATTCATAGATTCCTGACCGCGAGCTAATATTAAAAACGTTCAATGTGCCGTAAAATTCTCAACGGAGAGATTTCATCTTTCCAGCGAATTCATAGATTCCTAGACCGCGAGCTAATATTAAAAACGTTCAATGTGCCGTAAAATTCTCAAACGGAGAGATTTCATCTTTCCAGTGAATTCATAGATTCCTGACCGCGAGCTAATATTAAAAACGTTCAATGTGCCGTAAAATTCTCAAACGAGAGATTTCATCTTTCCAGCGAATTCATAGATTCCTGACCGCGAGCTAATATTAAAAACGTTCAATGTGCCGTAAAATTCTCAAACGGAGAGATTTCATCTTTCCAGCGAATCATAGATTCCTGATCGCGAGCTAATATTAAAACGTTCAATGTGCCGTAAAATTCTCAACGGAGAGATTCCATCTTTCCAGCGAATTCATAGATTCCTGACCGCGAGCTAATATTAAAAACGTTCAATGTGCCGTAAAATTCTCAAACGGAGAGATTTCATCTTTCCAGCAAATTCATAGATTCCTGATCGCGAGCTAATATTAAAAACGTTCAATGTGCCGTAAAATACTCAAACGGAGAGATTCCATCTTTCCAGCAAATTCATAGATTCCTGATCGCGAGCTAATATTAAAAACGTTCAATGTGCCGTAAAATTCTCAAACGGAGAGATTCCATCTTTCCAGCAAATTCATAGATTCCTGATCGCGAGGCAGGAATGATGAATGATGAATCAGGAATGATGAATCATGAATGATGAATCAGGAATCAGGAATCAGGACTGATGAATCAGGAATCAGGACTGATGAATCAGGAATGATGAATGATGAATCAGCAATCAGGAATGATGAATCAGGAATAAGGAATGATGAATCAGGAATGATGAATGATGAATCAGGAATCAGGAATGATGAATCAGGAATAAGGAATGATGAATCAGGAATGATGAATGATGAATCAGGAATCAGGAATGATGAATCAGGAATCAGGAATGATGAATCAGGAATGATGAATGATGAGCCAGGAATCAGGAATGATGAATCAGGAATCAGGAATCGTGAATCATGAATCAGGAATGATGAATCAGGAATCAGGAATGATGAATCAGAATCAGGAATGAGGAATGATAAATCAGGAATCACGAATGATGAATCGGGAATCAGGAATCAGAAATGATGAATCAGGAATGATGAATCAGGATTCAGGAATGATGAATCAGGAATCAGGAATGATGAATCAGGAATGATGAATGATGAATCAGGAATGATGAATGATGAATCAGAATGATGAATGATGAATCAGGAATAGGAATGATGAATCAGGATCATCAGAATCAGGAATGATCAGGAATATGAGATATGAATGATGAATGATGATCCAGGAATCAGCAATGATGAATCAGGAATCAGCAATGATGAATCATGGATATGAAATGATGAATCAGGAATCAGGAATGATGAATCAGAAAGAAGAATGATGAATCAGGAATCAGGAATCGTGAATCATGAATCAGGATTGATGAATCAGGAATCAGGAATGATGAATCAGGAATCAGGAATGATGAATCAGGTATCAGGAATGATGAATCAGGAATCAGGAATGATGAATCAGGAATCAGAATGATGAATCAGAATGATGAATGATGAATCAGGAATGATGAATCAGGAATGATGAATCAGGAATCAGGAATAGATAATGATGAATCAGGAATCAGGAATCAGGAATGATGAATCAGGAATGATGAATGACGAATCAGGAATGATGAATGATGAATCAGGAATGATGAATGATGAATCAGGAATCAGGAATGATGAATCAGGAATAAGGAATGATGAATCAGGAATGATGAATGATGAATCCGGAATGATAATCAGGAATCAGGAATCAGGAATGATGAATGATGAGTCAGGAATCAGAATGATGAATCAGGAATGATGAATCAGGAATATGGAATGATGAATCAGGAATCAGGAATGATGAATCAGGAATGAGGAATGATGAATCAGGAATGATGAATGATGAATCAGGAATCAGGAATGATGAATCAGGAATGATGAATGATGAATCAGTATTCAGGAATGATGAATCAGGAATAAGGAATGATGAATCAGGAATGATGAATGATGAGTCAGGAATCAGGAATGATGAATCAGGAATAAGGAATGATGAATCAGGAATGATGAATGATGAATCAGGAATCAGGAATGATGAATCAGGAATGAGGAATGATGAATCAGGAATGATGAATGATGAGTCAGGAATCAGCAATGATGAATCAGGAATCAGCAATGATGAATCAGGAATCAGGAATCAGGAGTGATTAATCAGGAATCAGGAATGATGAATCAGGAATCAGGAATGATGAATCAGGAATGAGGAGATGATCAATCAGGAATGAGGAATGATCAATCAGGAATGAGGAATGATGATCAGGAATGAGGATTGATGAATCAGGAATGAGGAATGATGAATCAGGAATCAGGAATGATGAATCAGGAATCAGGAATGATGAATCAGAAAGAGGAATGATGAATCAGGAATCAGGAATCGTGAATCATGATCAGGAATGATGAATCAGGAATCAGGAATGATGAATCAGGAATCAGGAATGATGAATCAGGAATCAGAATGATGAATCAGGAATCAGGAATGATGAACCAGGAATCAGAATGATGAATCAGGAATCAGGAATGATGAAATCAGGAATCAGGAATGATGAATCAGGAATGATGAATCAGGAATCAGGAATCAGGAATGATGAATCAGGAATCAGGAATCAGGAATGATGAATCAGGAATGATGAATGACGAATCAGGAATGATGAATGATGAATCAGGAATGTGATGAATGACGAATCAGGAATGATGAATGATGAATCAGGAATGATGAATGATGAATCAGGAATCAGGATATGATGAATCAGGAATAAGGAATCAGGAATCAGGTATGATGAATCAGGAATGATGAATGATGAATCAGGAATGATGAATGATGAATCAGGAATCAGAATCAGGAATGATGAATGATGAGTCAGGAATCAGGAATGATGAATCAGGAATGATGAATCAGGAATCAGGAATCAGGAATGATGAGTCAGGATCAGGAATGATGAATCAGGAATGATGAATCAGGAATCAGGAATGAGGAATGATGAATCAGGAATCAGCAATGATGAATCAGGAAATCAGGAATGATGAATCAGGAATAAGGAATGATGAATCAGGAATGATGAATGATGAATCAGGAAGATGAATCAGGAATGATGAATCAGGAATGATGAATCAGGAATGATGAATCAGAATCAGGAATGATGAATCAGGAATGATGAATGATGAATCAGAATGATGAATGATGAATCAGAATGATGAATCAGAATGAGAATGATGAATCAGGAATGAGGAATGATGAATCAGGAATGATGAATGATGAATCAGGAATGATGAATGATGAATCAGGAATGATGAATCAGAATGATGAATCAGGAATGATGAATCAGGAATGATGAATCAGGAATGATGAATCAGGAATCAGGATCAGACTGATGAATGACGAATCAGGAATGATGAATGATGAATCAGGATGATGAATGATAATCAGAATCAGGAATGATGATCAGGAATAAGGAATGATGAATCAGGAATGATAATATGAATCAGGAATGATGAATCAGGAATGATGAATCAGGAATGATGAATGATGAATCAGGAATGATGAATCAGAATGATGAATCAGGAATCAGGAATGATGAATCAGGAATGATGAATGATGAATCAGAATGATGCATGATGAATCAGGAATGATGAATCAGGAATCAGGAATGATGAATCAGGAATGATGAATGATGAATCAGGAATGATGAATCAGGAATGAATGATGAATCAGATGATGAATGATGAGTCAGGAATCAGGAATGATGAATGATGAATCAGGAATCAGGAATGATGAATGACGAATCAGGAATCAGGAATGATGAATCAGGAATGATGAATGAGGAGCAGTATTCAGGAATGATGAATCAGGAATAAGGAAGGATGAATCAGGAATGATTAATGATGAGTCAGGAATCAGGAATGATGAATCAGGAATGAGGAATGATCAATCAGAATGATGAATGATGAATCAGAATGATGAATCAGGAATTATGAATCAGGAATGATGAATCAGGAATCAGGAATGATGAATCAGGAATCAGGAATGATGAATCAGCAATGATGAATCAGTAATGATGAATGATGAATCAGGAATGATGAATGATGACTCAGGAATGATGAATCATGAATCAGAATGATGAATGATGAATCAGAATCAGCAATTATGAATCAGAATGATGAATCAGAATGATGAAAATTATGAATCAGGAATGATGAATCAGGAATGATGAATGATGAATCAGGAATGATGAATCAGGAATGATGAATCAGGAATCAGGAATCAGGAGTGATTAATCAGGAATCAGGAATGATGAATCAAGAATCAGGAATGATGAGTCAGGAATGAGGTTCCTGATCGCGAGCTAATATTAAAAACGTTCAATGTGCCGTAAAATTCTCAAACGGAGAGATTCCATCTTTCCAGCGAATTCATAGATTCCTGACCGCGAGCTAATATTAAAAACGTTCAATGTGCCGTAAAATTCTCAAACGGAGAGATTTCATCTTTCCAGCGAATTCATAGATTCCTGATCGCGAGCTAATATTAAAAACGTTCAATGTGCCGTAAAATACTCAAACGGAGAGATTCCATCTTTCCAGCAAATTCATAGATTCCTGATCGCGAGCTAATATTAAAAACGTTCAATGTACCGTAAAATTCGCAAACGGAGAGATTCCATCTTTCCAGCAAATTCATAGATTCCTGATCGCGAGCTAATATTAAAAACGTTCAATGTGCCGTAAAATTCTCAAACGGAGAGATTCCATCTTTCCAGCAAATTCATAGATTCCTGATCGCGAGGCAGGAATGATGAATGATGAATCAGGAATGATGAATCATGAATGAAGAATCAGGAATTAGGAATCAGGACTGATGAATCAGGAATCAGGACTGATGAATCAGGAATGATGAATGATGAATCAGCAATCAGGAATGATGAATCAGGAATAAGGAATGATGAATCAGGAATGATGAATGATGAGTCAGGAATCAGGAATGATGAATGATGAATCAGGAATCAGGAATGATGAATGACGAATCAGGAATCAGGAATGATGAATCAGGAATCAGGAATGATGAATCAGGAATGATGAATGACGAATCAGGAATGATGAATGATGAATCAGGAATGATGAATGATGAATCAGGAATCAGGAATGATGAATCAGGAATAAGGAATGATGAATCAGGAATGATGAATGACGAATCAGGAATGATGAATCAGGAATCAGGAATCAGGAATGATGAATGTTGAGTCAGGAATCAGGAATGATGAATCAGGAATGATGAATCAGGAATCTGGAATGATGAATCAGGAATCAGGAATGATGAATCAGGAATGATGAATGATGAATCAGGAATGATGAATGATGAATCAGGAATCAGGAATCAGGAATGATGAATGATGAGTCAGGAATCAGGAATGATGAATCAGGAATGATGAATCAGGAATCAGGAATGATGAATGATGAATCAGGAATCAGCAATGATGAATCAGGAATCAGGAATGATGAATCAGGAATAAGGAATCAGGAGTGATTAATCAGAAATAAGGAATGATGAATCAGGAATCAGGAATGATGTACCAGGAATGAGGAATGATCAATCAGGAATGAGGAATGATGAATCAGGAATGAGGATTGATGAATCAGGAATGAGGAATGATGAATCAGGAATAAGGAATGATGAATCAGGAATGATTAATGATGAGTCAGGAATCAGGAATGATGAATCAGGAATGAGGAATGATCAATCAGGAATGATGAATGATGAATCAGGAATGATGAATCAGGAATTATGAATCAGGAATGATGAATCAGGAATCAGGAATGATGAATCAGGAATCAGGAATGATGAATCAGCAATGATGAATCAGTAATGATGAATGATGAATCAGGAATGATGAATGATGACTCAGGAATGATGAATCATGAATCAGGAATGATGAATGATGAATCAGGAATCAGCAATTATGAATCAGGAATGATGAATCAGGAATGATGAATGATGAATCAGGAATGATGAATCAGGAATGATGAATCAGGAATCAGGAATCAGGAGTGATTAATCAGGAATCAGGAATGATGAATCAAGAATCAGGAATGATGAGTCAGGAATGAGGTTCCTGACCGCGAGCTAATATTAAAAACGTTCAATGTGTCGTAAAATTCTCAAACGGAGAGATTTCATCTTTCCAGCGAATTCATAGATTCCTGACCGCGAGCTAATATTAAAAACGTTCAATGTGCCGTAAATTCTCAAACGGAGAGATTTCATCTTTCCAGCGAATTCATAGATTCCTGATCGCGAGCTAATATTAAAAACGTTCAATGTGCCGTAAAATTCTCAAACGGAGAGATTCCATCTTTCCAGCGAATTCATAGATTCCTGACCGCGAGCTAATATTAAAAACGTTCAATGTGCCGTAAAATTCTCAAACGGAGAGATTTCATCTTTCCAGCAAATTCATAGATTCCTGATCGCGAGCTAATATTAAAAACGTTCAATGTGCCGTAAAATACTCAAACGGAGAGATTCCATCTTTCCAGCAAATTCATAGATTCCTGATCGCGAGCTAATATTAAAAACGTTCAATGTACCGTAAAATTCGCAAACGGAGAGATTCCATCTTTCCAGCAAATTCATAGATTCCTGATCGCGAGCTAATATTAAAAACGTTCAATGTGCCGTAAAATTCGCAAACGGAGAGATTCCATCTTTCCAGCAAATTCATAGATTCCTGATCGCGAGCTAATATTAAAAACGTTCAATGTGCCGTAAAATTCTCAAACGGAGAGATTCCATCTTTCCAGCAAATTCATAGATTCCTGATCGCGAGGCAGGAATGATGAATGATGAATCAGGAATGATGAATCATGAATGATGAATCAGGAATCAGGAATCAGGACTGATGAATCAGGAATCAGGACTGATGAATCAGGAATGATGAATGATGAATCAGCAATCAGGAATGATGAATCAGGAATAAGGAATGATGAATCAGGAATGATGAATGATGAGTCAGGAATCAGGAATGATGAATGATGAATCAGGAATCAGGAATGATGAATGACGAATCAGGAATCAGGAATGATGAATCAGGAATGATGAATGATGAATCAGTATTCAGGAATGATGAATCAGGAATAAGGAATGATGAATCAGGAATGATGAATGATGAGTCAGGAATCAGGAATGATGAATCAGGAATGATGAATGATGAATCAGGAATCAGGAATGATGAATCAGGAATAAGGAATGATCAATCAGGAATGAGGAATGATGAATCAGGAATCAGGAATGATGAATCAGGAATGATGAATGATGAGCCAGGAATCAGGAATGATGAATCAGGAATCAGGAATCGTGAATCATGAATCAGGAATGATGAATCAGGAATCAGGAATGATGAATCAGGAATCAGGAATGAGGAATGATAAATCAGGAATCATGAATGATGAATCGGGAATCAGGAATCAGAAATGATGAATCAGGAATGATGAATCAGGATTCAGGAATGATGAATCAGGAATCAGGAATGATGAATCAGGAATGATGAATGATGAATCAGGAATGATGAATGATGAATCAGGAATGATGAATGATGAATCAGGAATGATGAATGATGAATCAGGAATCAGGAATGATGAATCAGGAATCAGGAATGATGAATCAGGAATGATGAATGATGAGCCAGGAATCAGCAATGATGAATCAGGAATCAGCAATGATGAATCAGGAATCAGGAATGATGAATCAGGAATCAGGAATGATGAATCAGGAAAGAAGAATGATGAATCAGGAATCAGGAATCGTGAATCATGAATCAGGAATGATGAATCAGGAATCAGGAATGATGAATCAGGAATCAGGAATGATGAATCAGGTATCAGGAATGATGAATCAGGAATCAGGAATGATGAATCAGGAATCAGGAATGATGAATCAGGAATGATGAATGATGAATCAGGAATGATGAATCAGGAATGATGAATCAGGAATCAGGAATCAGGAATGATGAATCAGGAATCAGGAATCAGGAATGATGAATCAGGAATGATGAATGACGAATCAGGAATGATGAATGATGAATCAGGAATGATGAATGATGAATCAGGAATCAGGAATGATGAATCAGGAATAAGGAATGATGAATCAGGAATGATGAATGATGAATCCGGAATGATGAATCAGGAATCAGGAATCAGGAATGATGAATGATGAGTCAGGAATCAGGAATGATGAATCAGGAATGATGAATCAGGAATATGGAATGATGAATCAGGAATCAGGAATGATGAATCAGGAATGAGGAATGATGAATCAGGAATGATGAATGATGAATCAGGAATCAGGAATGATGAATCAGGAATGATGAATGATGAATCAGTATTCAGGAATGATGAATCAGGAATAAGGAATGATGAATCAGGAATGATGAATGATGAGTCAGGAATCAGGAATGATGAATCAGGAATGATGAATGATGAATCAGTATTCATGAATGATGAATCAGGAATGATGAATGATGAATCAGGAATCAGGAATGATGAATCAGGAATCAGGAATGATGAATCAGGAATGATGAATGATGAGTCAGGAATCAGCAATGATGAATCAGGAATCAGCAATGATGAATCAGGAATCAGGAATCAGGAGTGATTAATCAGGAATCAGGAATGATGAATCAGGAATCAGGAATGATGAATCAGGAATGAGGAATGATCAATCAGGAATGAGGAATGATCAATCAGGAATGAGGAATGATGAATCAGGAATGAGGATTGATGAATCAGGAATGAGGAATGATGAATCAGGAATCAGGAATGATGAATCAGGAATCAGGAATGATGAATCAGGAAAGAGGAATGATGAATCAGGAATCAGGAATCGTGAATCATGAATCAGGAATGATGAATCAGGAATCAGGAATGATGAATCAGGAATCAGGAATGATGAATCAGGAATCAGGAATGATGAATCAGGAATCAGGAATGATGAATCAGGAATCAGGAATGATGAATCAGGAATCAGGAATGATGAATCAGGAATCAGGAATGATGAATCAGGAATGATGAATCAGGAATGATGAATCAGGAATCAGGAATCAGGAATGATGAATCAGGAATCAGGAATCAGGAATGATGAATCAGGAATGATGAATGACGAATCAGGAATGATGAATGATGAATCAGGAATGATGAATGACGAATCAGGAATGATGAATGATGAATCAGGAATGATGAATGATGAATCAGGAATCAGGAATGATGAATCAGGAATAAGGAATCAGGAATCAGGTATGATGAATCAGGAATGATGAATGATGAATCAGGAATGATGAATGATGAATCAGGAATCAGGAATCAGGAATGATGAATGATGAGTCAGGAATCAGGAATGATGAATCAGGAATGATGAATCAGGAATCAGGAATCAGGAATGATGAGTCAGGAATCAGGAATGATGAATCAGGAATGATGAATCAGGAATCAGGAATGAGGAATGATGAATCAGGAATCAGCAATGATGAATCAGGAATCAGGAATGATGAATCAGGAATAAGGAATGATGAATCAGGAATGATGAATGATGAATCAGGAATGATGAATCAGGAATGATGAATCAGGAATGATGAATCAGGAATGATGAATCAGGAATCAGGAATGATGAATCAGGAATGATGAATGATGAATCAGGAATGATGAATCAGGAATGATGAATCAGGAATGAGGAATGATGAATCAGGAATGAGGAATGATGAATCAGGAATCAGGAATGATGAATCAGGAATCAGGAATGATGAATCAGGAAAGAGGAATGATGAATCAGGAATCAGGAATCGTGAATCAGGAATCAGGAATGATGAATGATGAATCAGGAATCAGCAATGATCAATCAGGAATCAGGAATGATGAATCAGGAATCAGGAATCAGGAGTGATTAATCAGGAATAAGGAATGATGAATCAGGAATCAGGAATGATGTATCAGGAATGAGGAATGATCAATCAGGAATGAGGAATGATGAATCAGGAATGAGGATTGATGAATCAGGAATGAGGAATGATGAATCAGGAATCAGGAATGATGAATCAGGAATCAGGAATGATGAATCAGGAAAGAGGAATGATGAATCAGGAAAGAGGAATGATGAATCAGGAATCAGGAATCGTGAATCATGAATCAGGAATGATGAATCAGGAATCAGGAATGATGAATCAGGAATCAGGAATGATGAATCAGGAATGATGAATCAGGAATCAGGAATGATGAATCAGGAATGATGAATGATGAATCATGAATCAGGAATGATGAGTCAGGAATCAGGAATGATGAATCAGGAATGATGAATCAGGAATCAGGAATGATGAATGATGAATCAGGAATCAGCAATGATGAATCAGGAATCAGGAATGATGAATCAGGAATCAGGAATCAGGAGTGATTAATCAGGAATCAGGAATGATGAATCAGGAATCAGGAATGATGTATCAGGAATGAGGAATGATCAATCAGGAATGAGGAATGATGAATCAGGAATGAGGATTGATGAATCAGGAATGAGGAATGATGAATCAGGAATCAGGAATGATGAATCAGGAATCAGGAATGATGAATCAGGAAAGAGGAATCAGGAATCAGGAATCAGGAATCGTGAATCATGAATCAGGAATGATGAATCAGGAATCAGGAATGATGAATCAGGAATCAGGAATGATGAATCAGGAATCAGGAATGAGGAATGATGAATCAGGAATCATGAATGATGAATCGGGAATCAGGAATCAGAAATGATGAATCAGGAATGATGAATCAGGATTCAGGAATGATGAATCAGGAATCAGGAATGAAGAATCAGGAATGATGAATGATGAATCAGGAATGATGAATGATGAATCAGGAATGATGAATGATGAATCAGGAATGATGAATGATGAATCAGGAATGATGAATGATGAATCAGGAATGATGAATCAGGAATAAGGAATGATGAATCAGGAATGATGAATGATGAATCAGGAATGATGAATCAGGTATCAGGAATCAGGAATGATGAATGATGAGTCAGGAATGATGAATCAGGAATCAGGAATGATGAATCAGGAATCAGCAATGATGAATCAGGAATCAGGAATGATGAATCAGGAATCAGGAATCAGGAGTGATTAATCAGGAATAAGGAATGATGAATCAGGAATCAGGAATGATGTATCAGGAATGAGGAATGATCAATCAGGAATGAGGAATGATGAATCAGGAATGAGGATTGATGAATCAGGAATGAGGAATGATGAATCAGGAATCAGGAATGATGAATCAGGAATCAGGAATGATGAATCAGGAAAGAGGAATGATGAATCAGGAATCAGGAATCGTGAATCATGAATCAGGAATGATGAATCAGGAATCAGGAATGATGAATCAGGAATCAGGAATGATGAATCAGGAATCAGGAATGAGGAATGATGAATCAGGAATCATGAATGATGAATCGGGAATCAGGAATCAGAAATGATGAATCAGGAATGATGATTCAGGATTCAGGAATGATGAATCATGAATCAGGAATGATGAATCAGGAATCAGGAATGATGAATCAGGAATCAGGAATGATGAATCAGGAATCAGGAATGATGAATCAGGAATCAGGAATGATGAGTCAGGAATCAGCAATGATGAATCAGGAATCAGGAATGATGAATCAGGAATCAGGAATGATGAATGACGAATCAGGAATGATGAATGATGAATCGGGAATGATGAATGATGAATCAGGAATCATGAATGATGAATCAGGAATAAGGAATGATGAATCAGGAATGATGAATGATGAATCAGGAATGATGAATCAGGAATCAGGAATCAGGAATGATGAATGATGAGTCAGGAATCAGGAATGATGAATCAGGAATGATGAATCAGGAATCTGGAATGATGAATCAGGAATCAGGAATGATGAATCAGGAATGATGAATGATGAATCAAGAATGATGAATGATGAATCAGGAATCAGGAATCAGGAATGATGAATGATGAGTCAGGAATCAGGAATGATGAATCAGGAATGATGAATCAGGAATCAGGAATCAGGAATGATGAATCAGGAATCAGGAATGATGAATCAGGAATGATGAATGATGAATCAGGAATCAGGAATGATGAGTCAGGAATCAGGAATGATGAATCAGGAATGATGAATCAGGAATCAGGAATGATGAATGATGAATCAGGAATCAGCAATGATGAATCAGGAATCAGGAATGATGAATCAGGAATCAGGAATGATGAATCAGGAATCAGGAATGAGGAATGATGAATCAGGAATCATGAATGATGAATCGGGAATCAGGAATCAGAAATGATGAATCAGGAATGATGAATCAGGATTCAGGAATGATGAATCAGGAATCAGGAATGAAGAATCAGGAATGATGAATGATGAATCAGGAATGATGAATGATGAATCAGGAATGATGAATGATGAATCAGGAATGATGAATGATGAATCAGGAATGATGAATCAGGAATAAGGAATGATGAATCAGGAATGATGAATGATGAATCAGGAATGATGAATCAGGTATCAGGAATCAGGAATGATGAATGATGAGTCAGGAATGAGGAATGATGAATCAGGAATCAGGAATCAGGAATGATGAATCAGGAATCAGGAATCAGGAATGATGAATCAGGAATGATGAATGACGAATCAGGAATCAGGAATGATGAATCAGGAATGATGAATGATGAATCAGGAATGATGAATCAGGAATGATGAATCAGGAATCAGGAATCAGGAATGAGGAATCAGGAATGAGGAATGAGGAATGATGAATGATGAATCATGAATCAGGAATGATGAATGATGAATCAGGAATCAGAAATGATGAATCAGGAATGATGAATGATGAATCAGGAATGATGAATGATGAATCAGGAATGATGAATCAGGAATAATGAATCAGGAATGATGAATGATGAATCAGGAATGATGAATCAGGAATGATGAATCAGGAATCAGGAATGATGAATCAGGAATGACGAATGATGAATCAGGAATGATGAATCAGGAATCAGGAATCAGGAATGATGAATCAGGAATGATGAATGACGAATCAGGAATGATGAATGATGAATCAGGAATGATGAATGATGAATCAGGAATCAGGAATGATGAATCAGGAATAAGGAATGATGAATCAGGAATGATGAATGATGAATCAGGAATGATGAATCAGGAATCAGGAATCAGGAATGATGAATGATGAGTCAGGAATAAGGAATGATGAATCAGGAATGATGAATCAGGAATCTGGAATGATGAATCAGGAATGATGAATGATGAATCAGGAATCAGGAATGATGAATCAGGAATGATGAATGCTGAATCAGCGATGATGAATCAGGAATCAGCAATGATGAATCAGGAATCAGGAATGACGAATCAGGAATCAGGAATGATGAATCAGGAATGATGAATGATGAATCAGGAATGATGAATCAGGAATCAGGAATCAGGAATGATGAATGATGAGTCAGGAATCAGGAATGATGAATCAGGAATCAGGAATCAGGAATGATGAATCAGGAATCAGGAATCAGGAATGATGAATCAGGAATGATGAATGACGAATCAGGAATCAGGAATGATGAATCAGGAATGATGAATGATGAATCAGGAATGATGAATCAGGAATGATGAATCAGGAATCAGGAATCAGGAATGATGAATCAGGAATCAGGAATGAGGAATGATGAATCATGAATCATGAATCAGGAATGATGAATGATGAATCAGGAATCAGAAATGATGAATCAGGAATGATGAATGATGAATCAGGAATGATGAATCAGGAATAATGAATCATGAATGATGAATGATGAATCAGGAATGATGAATCAGGAATGATGAATCAGGAATCAGGAATGATGAATCAGGAATGACGAATGATGAATCAGGAATGATGAATGATGAATCAGGAATGATGAATCAGGAATCAGGAATGATGAATCAGGAATGATGAATGATGAATCAGGAATGATGAATCAGGAATCAGGAATCAGGAATGATGAATCAGGAATCAGGAATCAGGAATGATGAATCAGGAATGATGAATGCTGAATCAGCGATGATGAATCAGGAATCAGCAATGATGAATCAGGAATCAGGAATGACGAATCAGGAATCAGGAATGATGAATCAGGAATGATGAATGATGAATCAGTATTCAGGAATGATGAATCAGGAATAAGGAATGATGAATCAGGAATCAGGAATGATGAATCAGGAATGATGAATGATGAATCAGTATTCAGGAATGATGAATCAGGAATAAGGAATGATGAATCAGGAATGATGAATGATGAGTCAGGAATCAGGAATGATGAATCAGGAATAAGGAATGATGAATCAGGAATGATGAATGATGAATCAGGAATGATGAATCAGGAATCAGGAATCAGGAATGATGAATGATGAGTCAGGAATCAGGAATGATGAATCAGGAATCAGGAATCAGGAATGATGATTCAGGAATCAGGAATCAGGAATGATGAATCAGGAATGATGAATGACGAATCAGGAATCAGGAATGATGAATCAGGAATGATGAATGATGAATCAGGAATGATGAATCAGGAATGATGAATCAGGAATCAGGAATCAGGAATGATGAATCAGGAATCAGGAATGAGGAATGATGAATCATGAATCATGAATCAGGAATGATGAATGATGAATCAGGAATCAGAAATGATGAATCAGGAATGATGAATGATGAATCAGGAATGATGAATCAGGAATAATGAATCAGGAATGATGAATGATGAATCAGGAATGATGAATCAGGAATGATGAATCAGGAATCAGGAATGATGAATCAGGAATGACGAATGATGAATCAGGAATGATGAATGATGAATCAGGAATGATGAATCAGGAATCAGGAATGATGAATCAGGAATGATGAATGATGAATCAGGAATGATGAAAGATGAATCAGGAATGATGAATCAGGAATCAGGAATCAGGAATGATGAATCAGGAATCAGGAATCAGGAATGATGAATCAGGAATGATGAATGACGAATCAGGAATGATGAATGATGAATCAGGAATGATGAATGATGAATCAGGAATCAGGAATGATGAATCAGGAATAAGGAATGATGAATCAGGAATGATGAATGATGAATCAGGAATGATGAATCAGGAATCAGGAATCAGGAATGATGAATGATGAGTCAGGAATAAGGAATGATGAAGCAGGAATGATGAATCAGGAATCTGGAATGATGAATCAGGAATGATGAATGATGAATCAGGAATCAGGAATGATGAATCAGGAATGATGAATGCTGAATCAGCGATGATGAATCAGGAATCAGCAATGATGAATCAGGAATCAGGAATGACGAATCAGGAATCAGGAATGATGAATCAGGAATGATGAATGATGAATCAGTATTCAGGAATGATGAATCAGGAATAAGGAATGATGAATCAGGAATGATGAATGATGAGTCAGGAATCAGGAATGATGAATCAGGAATAAGGAATGATGAATCAGGAATGATGAATGATGAATCAGGAATCAGGAATGATGAATCAGGAATCAGGAATGATGAATCAGGAATGATGAATGATGAGTCAGGAATCAGCAATGATGAATCAGGAATCAGCAATGATGAATCAGGAATCAGGAATCAGGAGTGATTAATCAGGAATCAGGAATGATGAATCAGGAATCAGGAATGATGAATCAGGAATGAGGAATGATCAATCAGGAATGAGGAATGATGAATCAGGAATGAGGAATGATGAATCAGGAATGAGGATTGATGAATCAGGAATGAGGAATGATGAATCAGGAATCAGGAATGATGAATCAGGAATCAGGAATGATGAATCAGGAAAGAGGAATGATGAATCAGGAATCAGGAATCGTGAATCATGAATCAGGAATGATGAATCAGGAATCAGGAATGATGAATCAGGAATCAGGAATGATGAATCAGGAATCAGGAATGATGAATCAGGAATCAGGAATGATGAATCAGGAATCAGGAATGATGAATCAGGAATCAGGAATGATGAATCAGGAATGATGAATCAGGAATCAGGAATCAGGAATGATGAATCAGGAATCAGGAATCAGGAATGATGAATCAGGAATGATGAATGACGAATCAGGAATGATGAATGATGAATCAGGAATGATGAATGATGAATCAGGAATAAGGAATGATGAATCAGGAATGATGAATGATGAATCAGGAATGATGAATCAGGAATCAGGAATCAGGAATGATGAATGATGAGTCAGGAATAAGGAATGATGAAGCAGGAATGATGAATCAGGAATCTGGAATGATGAATCAGGAATGATGAATGATGAATCAGGAATCAGGAATGATGAATCAGGAATGATGAATGCTGAATCAGCGATGATGAATCAGGAATCAGCAATGATGAATCAGGAATCAGGAATGACGTCAGGAATGATGAATGATGAATCAGGAATCAGGAATGATGAATCAGGAATAATGAATCAGGAATCAGGTATGATGAATCAGGAATGATGAATGATGAATCAGGAATGATGAATGATGAATCAGGAATCAGGAATCAGGAATGATGAATGATGAGTCAGGAATCAGGAATGATGAATCAGGAATGATGAATCAGGAATCAGGAATCAGGAATGATGAGTCAGGAATCAGGAATGATGAATCAGGAATGATGAATCAGGAATCAGGAATGATGAATGATGAATCAGGAATCAGCAATGATGAATCAGGAATCAGGAATCAGGAATGATGAATCAGGAATGAGGAATGATGAATCAGGAATGATGAATGATGAATCAGGAATGATGAATGATGAATCAGGAATGATGAATCAGGAATGATGAATCAGGAATGATGAATCAGGAATGATGAATCAGGAATGATGAATCAGGAATCAGGAATCAGGACTGATGAATGACGAATCAGGAATGATGAATGATGAATCAGGAATGATGAATGATGAATCAGGAATCAGGAATGATGAATCAGGAATAAGGAATGATGAATCAGGAATGATGAATGATGAATCAGGAATGATGAATCAGGAATGATGAATCAGGAATGATGAATGATGAATCAGGAATGATGAATCAGGAATGATGAATCAGGAATCAGGAATGATGAATCAGGAATGATGAATGATGAATCAGGAATGATGAATGATGAATCAGGAATGATGAATCAGGAATCAGGAATGATGAATCAGGAATCAGGAATGATGAATCAGGAATGATGAATCAGGAATGAATGATGAATCAGGAATGATGAATGATGAGTCAGGAATCAGGAATGATGAATGATGAATCAGGAATCAGGAATGATGAATGACGAATCAGGAATCAGGAATGATGAATCAGGAATGATGAATGAGGTATCAGTATTCAGGAATGATGAATCAGGAATAAGGAATGATGAATCAGGAATGATTAATGATGAGTCAGGAATCAGGAATGATGAATCAGGAATGAGGAATGATCAATCAGGAATGATGAATGATGAATCAGGAATGATGAATCAGGAATTATGAATCAGGAATGATGAATCAGGAATCAGGAATGATGAATCAGGAATCAGGAATGATGAATCAGCAATGATGAATCAGTAATGATGAATGATGAATCAGGAATGATGAATGATGACTCAGGAATGATGAATCATGAATCAGGAATGATGAATGATGAATCAGGAATCAGCAATTATGAATCAGGAATGATGAATCAGGAATGATGAATGATGAATCAGGAATGATGAATCAGGAATGATGAATCAGGAATCAGGAATCAGGAGTGATTAATCAGGAATCAGGAATGATGAATCAAGAATCAGGAATGATGAGTCAGGAATGAGGTTCCTGATCGCGAGCTAATATTAAAAACGTTCAATGTGCCGTAAAATTCTCAAACGGAGAGATTCCACATTTCCAGCAAATTCATAGATTCCTGATCGCGAGCTAATATTAAGAACGTTCAATGTGCCGTAAAATTCTCAAACCGAGAGATTCCATCTTTCCAGCGAATTCATAGATTCCTGACCGCGAGCTAATATTAAAAACGTTCAATGTGCCGTAAAATTCTCAAACGGAGATATTTCATCTTTCCAGCGAATTCATAGATTCCTGACCGCGAGCTAATATTAAAAACGTTCAATGTGCCGTAAAATTCTCAAACGGAGAGATTTCATCTTTCCAGCGAATTCATAGATTCCTGACCGCGAGCTAATATTAAAAACGTTCAATGTGCCGTAAAATTCTCAAACGGAGAGATTTCATCTTTCCAGCGAATTCATAGATTCCTGACCGCGAGCTAATATTAAAAACGTTCAATGTGCCGTAAAATTCTCAAACGGAGAGATTTCATCTTTCCAGCGAATTCATAGATTCCTGATCGCGAGCTAATATTAAAAACGTTCAATGTGCCGTAAAATTCTCAAACGGAGAGATTCCATCTTTCCAGCGAATTCATAGATTCCTGACCGCGAGCTAATATTAAAAACGTTCAATGTGCCGTAAAATTCTCAAACGGAGAGATTTCATCTTTCCAGCGAATTCATAGATTCCTGACCGCGAGCTAATATTAAAAACGTTCAATGTGCCGTAAAATTCTCAAACGGAGAGATTTCATCTTTCCAGTGAATTCATAGATTCCTGACCGCGAGCTAATATTAAAAACGTTCAATGTGCCGTAAAATTCTCAAACGGAGAGATTTCATCTTTCCAGCGAATTCATAGATTCCTGACCGCGAGCTAATATTAAAAACGTTCAATGTGCCGTAAAATTCTCAAACGGAGAGATTTCATCTTTCCAGCGTTTTCATAGATTCCTGACCGCGAGCTAATATTAAAAACGTTCAATGTGTCGTAAAATTCTCAAACGGAGAGATTTCATCTTTCCAGCGAATTCATAGATTCCTGACCGCGAGCTAATATTAAAAACGTTCAATGTGCCGTAAAATTCTCAAACGGAGAGATTTCATCTTTCCAGCGAATTCATAGATTCCTGATCGCGAGCTAATATTAAAAACGTTCAATGTGCCGTAAAATTCTCAAACGGAGAGATTCCATCTTTCCAGCGAATTCATAGATTCCTGACCGCGAGCTAATATTAAAAACGTTCAATGTGCCGTAAAATTCTCAAACGGAGAGATTTCATCTTTCCAGCAAATTCATAGATTCCTGATCGCGAGCTAATATTAAAAACGTTCAATGTGCCGTAAAATACTCAAACGGAGAGATTCCATCTTTCCAGCAAATTCATAGATTCCTGATCGCGAGCTAATATTAAAAACGTTCAATGTGCCGTAAAATTCTCAAACGGAGAGATTCCATCTTTCCAGCAAATTCATAGATTCCTGATCGCGAGGCAGGAATGATGAATGATGAATCAGGAATGATGAATCATGAATGATGAATCAGGAATCAGGAATCAGGACTGATGAATCAGGAATCAGGACTGATGAATCAGGAATGATGAATGATGAATCAGCAATCAGGAATGATGAATCAGGAATAAGGAATGATGAATCAGGAATGATGAATGATGAATCAGGAATCAGGAATGATGAATCAGGAATAAGGAATGATGAATCAGGAATGATGAATGATGAATCAGGAATCAGGAATGATGAATCAGGAATCAGGAATGATGAATCAGGAATGATGAATGATGAGCCAGGAATCAGGAATGATGAATCAGGAATCAGGAATCGTGAATCATGAATCAGGAATGATGAATCAGGAATCAGGAATGATGAATCAGGAATCAGGAATGAGGAATGATAAATCAGGAATCACGAATGATGAATCGGGAATCAGGAATCAGAAATGATGAATCAGGAATGATGAATCAGGATTCAGGAATGATGAATCAGGAATCAGGAATGATGAATCAGGAATGATGAATGATGAATCAGGAATGATGAATGATGAATCAGGAATGATGAATGATGAATCAGGAATGATGAATGATGAATCAGGAATCAGGAATGATGAATCAGGAATCAGGAATGATGAATCAGGAATGATGAATGATGAGCCAGGAATCAGCAATGATGAATCAGGAATCAGCAATGATGAATCAGGAATCAGGAATGATGAATCAGGAATCAGGAATGATGAATCAGGAAAGAAGAATGATGAATCAGGAATCAGGAATCGTGAATCATGAATCAGGAATGATGAATCAGGAATCAGGAATGATGAATCAGGAATCAGGAATGATGAATCAGGTATCAGGAATGATGAATCAGGAATCAGGAATGATGAATCAGGAATCAGGAATGATGAATCAGGAATGATGAATGATGAATCAGGAATGATGAATCAGGAATGATGAATCAGGAATCAGGAATCAGGAATGATGAATCAGGAATCAGGAATCAGGAATGATGAATCAGGAATGATGAATGACGAATCAGGAATGATGAATGATGAATCAGGAATGATGAATGATGAATCAGGAATCAGGAATGATGAATCAGGAATAAGGAATGATGAATCAGGAATGATGAATGATGAATCCGGAATGATGAATCAGGAATCAGGAATCAGGAATGATGAATGATGAGTCAGGAATCAGGAATGATGAATCAGGAATGATGAATCAGGAATATGGAATGATGAATCAGGAATCAGGAATGATGAATCAGGAATGAGGAATGATGAATCAGGAATGATGAATGATGAATCAGGAATCAGGAATGATGAATCAGGAATGATGAATGATGAATCAGTATTCAGGAATGATGAATCAGGAATAAGGAATGATGAATCAGGAATGATGAATGATGAGTCAGGAATCAGGAATGATGAATCAGGAATAAGGAATGATGAATCAGGAATGATGAATGATGAATCAGGAATCAGGAATGATGAATCAGGAATGAGGAATGATGAATCAGGAATGATGAATGATGAGTCAGGAATCAGCAATGATGAATCAGGAATCAGCAATGATGAATCAGGAATCAGGAATCAGGAGTGATTAATCAGGAATCAGGAATGATGAATCAGGAATCAGGAATGATGAATCAGGAATGAGGAATGATCAATCAGGAATGAGGAATGATCAATCAGGAATGAGGAATGATGAATCAGGAATGAGGATTGATGAATCAGGAATGAGGAATGATGAATCAGGAATCAGGAATGATGAATCAGGAATCAGGAATGATGAATCAGGAAAGAGGAATGATGAATCAGGAATCAGGAATCGTGAATCATGAATCAGGAATGATGAATCAGGAATCAGGAATGATGAATCAGGAATCAGGAATGATGAATCAGGAATCAGGAATGATGAATCAGGAATCAGGAATGATGAACCAGGAATCAGGAATGATGAATCAGGAATCAGGAATGATGAATCAGGAATCAGGAATGATGAATCAGGAATGATGAATCAGGAATCAGGAATCAGGAATGATGAATCAGGAATCAGGAATCAGGAATGATGAATCAGGAATGATGAATGACGAATCAGGAATGATGAATGATGAATCAGGAATGATGAATGACGAATCAGGAATGATGAATGATGAATCAGGAATGATGAATGATGAATCAGGAATCAGGAATGATGAATCAGGAATAAGGAATCAGGAATCAGGTATGATGAATCAGGAATGATGAATGATGAATCAGGAATGATGAATGATGAATCAGGAATCAGGAATCAGGAATGATGAATGATGAGTCAGGAATCAGGAATGATGAATCAGGAATGATGAATCAGGAATCAGGAATCAGGAATGATGAGTCAGGAATCAGGAATGATGAATCAGGAATGATGAATCAGGAATCAGGAATGAGGAATGATGAATCAGGAATCAGCAATGATGAATCAGGAATCAGGAATGATGAATCAGGAATAAGGAATGATGAATCAGGAATGATGAATGATGAATCAGGAATGATGAATCAGGAATGATGAATCAGGAATGATGAATCAGGAATGATGAATCAGGAATCAGGAATGATGAATCAGGAATGATGAATGATGAATCAGGAATGATGAATGATGAATCAGGAATGATGAATCAGGAATGAGGAATGATGAATCAGGAATGAGGAATGATGAATCAGGAATGATGAATGATGAATCAGGAATGATGAATGATGAATCAGGAATGATGAATCAGGAATGATGAATCAGGAATGATGAATCAGGAATGATGAATCAGGAATGATGAATCAGGAATCAGGAATCAGGACTGATGAATGACGAATCAGGAATGATGAATGATGAATCAGGAATGATGAATGATGAATCAGGAATCAGGAATGATGAATCAGGAATAAGGAATGATGAATCAGGAATGATGAATGATGAATCAGGAATGATGAATCAGGAATGATGAATCAGGAATGATGAATGATGAATCAGGAATGATGAATCAGGAATGATGAATCAGGAATCAGGAATGATGAATCAGGAATGATGAATGATGAATCAGGAATGATGAATGATGAATCAGGAATGATGAATCAGGAATCAGGAATGATGAATCAGGAATGATGAATGATGAATCAGGAATGATGAATCAGGAATGAATGATGAATCAGGAATGATGAATGATGAGTCAGGAATCAGGAATGATGAATGATGAATCAGGAATCAGGAATGATGAATGACGAATCAGGAATCAGGAATGATGAATCAGGAATGATGAATGAGGTATCAGTATTCAGGAATGATGAATCAGGAATAAGGAATGATGAATCAGGAATGATTAATGATGAGTCAGGAATCAGGAATGATGAATCAGGAATGAGGAATGATCAATCAGGAATGATGAATGATGAATCAGGAATGATGAATCAGGAATTATGAATCAGGAATGATGAATCAGGAATCAGGAATGATGAATCAGGAATCAGGAATGATGAATCAGCAATGATGAATCAGTAATGATGAATGATGAATCAGGAATGATGAATGATGACTCAGGAATGATGAATCATGAATCAGGAATGATGAATGATGAATCAGGAATCAGCAATTATGAATCAGGAATGATGAATCAGGAATGATGAATGATGAATCAGGAATGATGAATCAGGAATGATGAATCAGGAATCAGGAATCAGGAGTGATTAATCAGGAATCAGGAATGATGAATCAAGAATCAGGAATGATGAGTCAGGAATGAGGTTCCTGATCGCGAGCTAATATTAAAAACGTTCAATGTGCCGTAAAATTCTCAAACGGAGAGATTCCATCTTTCCAGCGAATTCATAGATTCCTGACCGCGAGCTAATATTAAAAACGTTCAATGTGCCGTAAAATTCTCAAACGGAGAGATTTCATCTTTCCAGCGAATTCATAGATTCCTGATCGCGAGCTAATATTAAAAACGTTCAATGTGCCGTAAAATACTCAAACGGAGAGATTCCATCTTTCCAGCAAATTCATAGATTCCTGATCGCGAGCTAATATTAAAAACGTTCAATGTACCGTAAAATTCGCAAACGGAGAGATTCCATCTTTCCAGCAAATTCATAGATTCCTGATCGCGAGCTAATATTAAAAACGTTCAATGTGCCGTAAAATTCTCAAACGGAGAGATTCCATCTTTCCAGCAAATTCATAGATTCCTGATCGCGAGGCAGGAATGATGAATGATGAATCAGGAATGATGAATCATGAATGAAGAATCAGGAATTAGGAATCAGGACTGATGAATCAGGAATCAGGACTGATGAATCAGGAATGATGAATGATGAATCAGCAATCAGGAATGATGAATCAGGAATAAGGAATGATGAATCAGGAATGATGAATGATGAGTCAGGAATCAGGAATGATGAATGATGAATCAGGAATCAGGAATGATGAATGACGAATCAGGAATCAGGAATGATGAATCAGGAATCAGGAATGATGAATCAGGAATGATGAATGACGAATCAGGAATGATGAATGATGAATCAGGAATGATGAATGATGAATCAGGAATCAGGAATGATGAATCAGGAATAAGGAATGATGAATCAGGAATGATGAATGATGAATCAGGAATGATGAATCAGGAATCAGGAATCAGGAATGATGAATGTTGAGTCAGGAATCAGGAATGATGAATCAGGAATGATGAATCAGGAATCTGGAATGATGAATCAGGAATCAGGAATGATGAATCAGGAATGATGAATGATGAATCAGGAATGATGAATGATGAATCAGGAATCAGGAATCAGGAATGATGAATGATGAGTCAGGAATCAGGAATGATGAATCAGGAATGATGAATCAGGAATCAGGAATGATGAATGATGAATCAGGAATCAGCAATGATGAATCAGGAATCAGGAATGATGAATCAGGAATAAGGAATCAGGAGTGATTAATCAGGAATAAGGAATGATGAATCAGGAATCAGGAATGATGTACCAGGAATGAGGAATGATCAATCAGGAATGAGGAATGATGAATCAGGAATGAGGATTGATGAATCAGGAATGAGGAATGATGAATCAGGAATAAGGAATGATGAATCAGGAATGATTAATGATGAGTCAGGAATCAGGAATGATGAATCAGGAATGAGGAATGATCAATCAGGAATGATGAATGATGAATCAGGAATGATGAATCAGGAATTATGAATCAGGAATGATGAATCAGGAATCAGGAATGATGAATCAGGAATCAGGAATGATGAATCAGCAATGATGAATCAGTAATGATGAATGATGAATCAGGAATGATGAATGATGACTCAGGAATGATGAATCATGAATCAGGAATGATGAATGATGAATCAGGAATCAGCAATTATGAATCAGGAATGATGAATCAGGAATGATGAATGATGAATCAGGAATGATGAATCAGGAATGATGAATCAGGAATCAGGAATCAGGAGTGATTAATCAGGAATCAGGAATGATGAATCAAGAATCAGGAATGATGAGTCAGGAATGAGGTTCCTGACCGCGAGCTAATATTAAAAACGTTCAATGTGTCGTAAAATTCTCAAACGGAGAGATTTCATCTTTCCAGCGAATTCATAGATTCCTGACCGCGAGCTAATATTAAAAACGTTCAATGTGCCGTAAAATTCTCAAACGGAGAGATTTCATCTTTCCAGCGAATTCATAGATTCCTGATCGCGAGCTAATATTAAAAACGTTCAATGTGCCGTAAAATTCTCAAACGGAGAGATTCCATCTTTCCAGCGAATTCATAGATTCCTGACCGCGAGCTAATATTAAAAACGTTCAATGTGCCGTAAAATTCTCAAACGGAGAGATTTCATCTTTCCAGCAAATTCATAGATTCCTGATCGCGAGCTAATATTAAAAACGTTCAATGTGCCGTAAAATACTCAAACGGAGAGATTCCATCTTTCCAGCAAATTCATAGATTCCTGATCGCGAGCTAATATTAAAAACGTTCAATGTACCGTAAAATTCGCAAACGGAGAGATTCCATCTTTCCAGCAAATTCATAGATTCCTGATCGCGAGCTAATATTAAAAACGTTCAATGTGCCGTAAAATTCGCAAACGGAGAGATTCCATCTTTCCAGCAAATTCATAGATTCCTGATCGCGAGCTAATATTAAAAACGTTCAATGTGCCGTAAAATTCTCAAACGGAGAGATTCCATCTTTCCAGCAAATTCATAGATTCCTGATCGCGAGGCAGGAATGATGAATGATGAATCAGGAATGATGAATCATGAATGATGAATCAGGAATCAGGAATCAGGACTGATGAATCAGGAATCAGGACTGATGAATCAGGAATGATGAATGATGAATCAGCAATCAGGAATGATGAATCAGGAATAAGGAATGATGAATCAGGAATGATGAATGATGAGTCAGGAATCAGGAATGATGAATGATGAATCAGGAATCAGGAATGATGAATGACGAATCAGGAATCAGGAATGATGAATCAGGAATGATGAATGATGAATCAGTATTCAGGAATGATGAATCAGGAATAAGGAATGATGAATCAGGAATGATGAATGATGAGTCAGGAATCAGGAATGATGAATCAGGAATGATGAATGATGAATCAGGAATCAGGAATGATGAATCAGGAATAAGGAATGATCAATCAGGAATGAGGAATGATGAATCAGGAATCAGGAATGATGAATCAGGAATGATGAATGATGAGCCAGGAATCAGGAATGATGAATCAGGAATCAGGAATCGTGAATCATGAATCAGGAATGATGAATCAGGAATCAGGAATGATGAATCAGGAATCAGGAATGAGGAATGATAAATCAGGAATCATGAATGATGAATCGGGAATCAGGAATCAGAAATGATGAATCAGGAATGATGAATCAGGATTCAGGAATGATGAATCAGGAATCAGGAATGATGAATCAGGAATGATGAATGATGAATCAGGAATGATGAATGATGAATCAGGAATGATGAATGATGAATCAGGAATGATGAATGATGAATCAGGAATCAGGAATGATGAATCAGGAATCAGGAATGATGAATCAGGAATGATGAATGATGAGCCAGGAATCAGCAATGATGAATCAGGAATCAGCAATGATGAATCAGGAATCAGGAATGATGAATCAGGAATCAGGAATGATGAATCAGGAAAGAAGAATGATGAATCAGGAATCAGGAATCGTGAATCATGAATCAGGAATGATGAATCAGGAATCAGGAATGATGAATCAGGAATCAGGAATGATGAATCAGGTATCAGGAATGATGAATCAGGAATCAGGAATGATGAATCAGGAATCAGGAATGATGAATCAGGAATGATGAATGATGAATCAGGAATGATGAATCAGGAATGATGAATCAGGAATCAGGAATCAGGAATGATGAATCAGGAATCAGGAATCAGGAATGATGAATCAGGAATGATGAATGACGAATCAGGAATGATGAATGATGAATCAGGAATGATGAATGATGAATCAGGAATCAGGAATGATGAATCAGGAATAAGGAATGATGAATCAGGAATGATGAATGATGAATCCGGAATGATGAATCAGGAATCAGGAATCAGGAATGATGAATGATGAGTCAGGAATCAGGAATGATGAATCAGGAATGATGAATCAGGAATATGGAATGATGAATCAGGAATCAGGAATGATGAATCAGGAATGAGGAATGATGAATCAGGAATGATGAATGATGAATCAGGAATCAGGAATGATGAATCAGGAATGATGAATGATGAATCAGTATTCAGGAATGATGAATCAGGAATAAGGAATGATGAATCAGGAATGATGAATGATGAGTCAGGAATCAGGAATGATGAATCAGGAATAAGGAATGATGAATCAGGAATGATGAATGATGAATCAGGAATCAGGAATGATGAATCAGGAATGAGGAATGATGAATCAGGAATGATGAATGATGAGTCAGGAATCAGCAATGATGAATCAGGAATCAGCAATGATGAATCAGGAATCAGGAATCAGGAGTGATTAATCAGGAATCAGGAATGATGAATCAGGAATCAGGAATGATGAATCAGGAATGAGGAATGATCAATCAGGAATGAGGAATGATCAATCAGGAATGAGGAATGATGAATCAGGAATGAGGATTGATGAATCAGGAATGAGGAATGATGAATCAGGAATCAGGAATGATGAATCAGGAATCAGGAATGATGAATCAGGAAAGAGGAATGATGAATCAGGAATCAGGAATCGTGAATCATGAATCAGGAATGATGAATCAGGAATCAGGAATGATGAATCAGGAATCAGGAATGATGAATCAGGAATCAGGAATGATGAATCAGGAATCAGGAATGATGAATCAGGAATCAGGAATGATGAATCAGGAATCAGGAATGATGAATCAGGAATCAGGAATGATGAATCAGGAATGATGAATCAGGAATGATGAATCAGGAATCAGGAATCAGGAATGATGAATCAGGAATCAGGAATCAGGAATGATGAATCAGGAATGATGAATGACGAATCAGGAATGATGAATGATGAATCAGGAATGATGAATGACGAATCAGGAATGATGAATGATGAATCAGGAATGATGAATGATGAATCAGGAATCAGGAATGATGAATCAGGAATAAGGAATCAGGAATCAGGTATGATGAATCAGGAATGATGAATGATGAATCAGGAATGATGAATGATGAATCAGGAATCAGGAATCAGGAATGATGAATGATGAGTCAGGAATCAGGAATGATGAATCAGGAATGATGAATCAGGAATCAGGAATCAGGAATGATGAGTCAGGAATCAGGAATGATGAATCAGGAATGATGAATCAGGAATCAGGAATGAGGAATGATGAATCAGGAATCAGCAATGATGAATCAGGAATCAGGAATGATGAATCAGGAATAAGGAATGATGAATCAGGAATGATGAATGATGAATCAGGAATGATGAATCAGGAATGATGAATCAGGAATGATGAATCAGGAATGATGAATCAGGAATCAGGAATGATGAATCAGGAATGATGAATGATGAATCAGGAATGATGAATGATGAATCAGGAATGATGAATCAGGAATGAGGAATGATGAATCAGGAATGAGGAATGATGAATCAGGAATGATGAATGATGAATCAGGAATGATGAATGATGAATCAGGAATGATGAATCAGGAATGATGAATCAGGAATGATGAATCAGGAATGATGAATCAGGAATGATGAATCAGGAATCAGGAATCAGGACTGATGAATGACGAATCAGGAATGATGAATGATGAATCAGGAATGATGAATGATGAATCAGGAATCAGGAATGATGAATCAGGAATAAGGAATGATGAATCAGGAATGATGAATGATGAATCAGGAATGATGAATCAGGAATGATGAATCAGGAATGATGAATGATGAATCAGGAATGATGAATCAGGAATGATGAATCAGGAATCAGGAATGATGAATCAGGAATGATGAATGATGAATCAGGAATGATGAATGATGAATCAGGAATGATGAATCAGGAATCAGGAATGATGAATCAGGAATGATGAATGATGAATCAGGAATGATGAATCAGGAATGAATGATGAATCAGGAATGATGAATGATGAGTCAGGAATCAGGAATGATGAATGATGAATCAGGAATGATGAATGATGAATCAGGAATCAGGAATGATGAATGACGAATCAGGAATCAGGAATGATGAATCAGGAATGATGAATGAGGTATCAGTATTCAGGAATGATGAATCAGGAATAAGGAATGATGAATCAGGAATGATTAATGATGAGTCATGAATCAGGAATGATTAATGATGAGTCAGGAATCAGGAATGATGAATCAGGAATGAGGAATGATCAATCAGGAATGATGAATGATGAATCAGGAATGATGAATCAGGAATTATGAATCAGGAATGATGAATCAGGAATCAGGAATGATGAATCAGCAATGATGAATCAGTAATGATGAATGATGAATCAGGAATGATGAATGATGACTCAGGAATGATGAATCATGAATCAGGAATGATGAATGATGTATCAGGAATCAGCAATTATGAATCAGGAATGATGAATCAGGAATGATGAATGATGAATCAGGAATGATGAATCAGGAATGATGAATCAGGAATCAGGAATCAGGAGTGATTAATCAGGAATCAGGAATGATGAATCAAGAATCAGGAATGATGAGTCAGGAATGAGGTTCCTGATCGCGAGCTAATATTAAAAACGTTCAATGTGCCGTAAAATTCTCAAACGGAGAGATTCCATCTTTCCAGCGAATTCATAGATTCCTGACCGCGAGCTAATATTAAAAACGTTCAATGTGCCGTAAAATTCTCAAACGGAGAGATTTCATCTTTCCAGCGAATTCATAGATTCCTGATCGCGAGCTAATATTAAAAACGTTCAATGTGCCGTAAAATACTCAAACGGAGAGATTCCATCTTTCCAGCAAATTCATAGATTCCTGATCGCGAGCTAATATTAAAAACGTTCAATGTACCGTAAAATTCGCAAACGGAGAGATTCCATCTTTCCAGCAAATTCATAGATTCCTGATCGCGAGCTAATATTAAAAACGTTCAATGTGCCGTAAAATTCTCAAACGGAGAGATTCCATCTTTCCAGCAAATTCATAGATTCCTGATCGCGAGGCAGGAATGATGAATGATGAATCAGGAATGATGAATCATGAATGATGAATCAGGAATTAGGAATCAGGACTGATGAATCAGGAATCAGGACTGATGAATCAGGAATGATGAATGATGAATCAGCAATCAGGAATGATGAATCAGGAATAAGGAATGATGAATCAGGAATGATGAATGATGAGTCAGGAATCAGGAATGATGAATGATGAATGACGAATCAGGAATCAGGAATGATGAATCAGGAATCAGGAATGATGAATCAGGAATCAGGAATGATGAATCAGGAATGATGAATGACGAATCAGGAATGATGAATGATGAATCAGGAATGATGAATGATGAATCAGGAATCAGGAATGATGAATCAGGAATAAGGAATGATGAATCAGGAATGATGAATGATGAATCAGGAATGATGAATCAGGAATCAGGAATCAGGAATGATGAATGTTGAGTCAGGAATCAGGAATGATGAATCAGGAATGATGAATCAGGAATCTGGAATGATGAATCAGGAATCAGGAATGATGAATCAGGAATGATGAATGATGAATCAGGAATGATGAATGATGAATCAGGAATCAGGAATCAGGAATGATGAATGATGAGTCAGGAATCAGGAATGATGAATCAGGAATGATGAATCAGGAATCAGGAATGATGAATGATGAATCAGGAATCAGCAATGATGAATCAGGAATCAGGAATGATGAATCAGGAATCAGGAATCAGGAGTGATTAATCAGGAATAAGGAATGATGAATCAGGAATCAGGAATGATGTACCAGGAATGAGGAATGATCAATCAGGAATGAGGAATGATGAATCAGGAATGAGGATTGATGAATCAGGAATGAGGAATGATGAATCAGGAATAAGGAATGATGAATCAGGAATGATTAATGATGAGTCAGGAATCAGGAATGATGAATCAGGAATGAGGAATGATCAATCAGGAATGATGAATGATGAATCAGGAATGATGAATCAGGAATTATGAATCAGGAATGATGAATCAGGAATCAGGAATGATGAATCAGGAATCAGGAATGATGAATCAGCAATGATGAATCAGTAATGATGAATGATGAATCAGGAATGATGAATGATGACTCAGGAATGATGAATCATGAATCAGGAATGATGAATGATGAATCAGGAATCAGCAATTATGAATCAGGAATGATGAATCAGGAATGATGAATGATGAATCAGGAATGATGAATCAGGAATGATGAATCAGGAATCAGGAATCAGGAGTGATTAATCAGGAATCAGGAATGATGAATCAAGAATCAGGAATGATGAGTCAGGAATGAGGTTCCTGATCGCGAGCTAATATTAAAAACGTTCAATGTGCCGTAAAATTCTCAAACGGAGAGATTCCATCTTTCCAGCGAATTCATAGGTTCCTGACCGCGAGCTAATATTAAAAACGTTCAATGTGCCGTAAAATTCTCAAACGGAGAGATTTCATCTTTCCAGCGAATTCATAGATTCCTGATCGCGAGCTAATATTAAAAACGTTCAATGTGCCGTAAAATACTCAAACGGAGAGATTCCATCTTGTCCAGCAAATTCATAGATTCCTGATCGCGAGCTAATATTAAAAACGTTCAATGTACCGTAAACTTCGCAAACGGAGAGATTCCATCTTTCCAGCAAATTCATAGATTCCTGATCGCGAGCTAATATTAAAAACGTTCAATGTGCCGTAAAATTCTCAAACGGAGAGATTCCATCTTTCCAGCAAATTCATAGATTCCTGATCGCGAGGCAGGAATGATGAATGATGAATCAGGAATGATGAATCATGAATGATGAATCAGGAATTAGGAATCAGGACTGATGAATCAGGAATCAGGACTGATGAATCAGGAATGATGAATGATGAATCAGCAATCAGGAATGATGAATCAGGAATAAGGAATGATGAATCAGGAATGATGAATGATGAGTCAGGAATCAGGAATGATGAATGATGAATCAGGAATCAGGAATGATGAATGACGAATCAGGAATCAGGAATGATGAATCAGGAATCAGGAATGATGAATCAGGAATGATGAATGACGAATCAGGAATGATGAATGATGAATCAGGAATGATGAATGATGAATCAGGAATCAGGAATGATGAATCAGGAATAAGGAATGATGAATCAGGAATGATGAATGATGAATCAGGAATGATGAATCAGAATCAGGAATCAGGAATGATGAATGTTGAGTCAGGAATCAGGAATGATGAATCAGGAATGATGAATCAGGAATCTGGAATGATGAATCAGGAATCAGGAATGATGAATCAGGAATGATGAATGATGAATCAGGAATGATGAATGATGAATCAGGAATCAGGAATCAGGAATGATGAATGATGAGTCAGGAATCAGGAATGATGAATCAGGAATGATGAATCAGGAATCAGGAATGATGAATGATGAATCAGGAATCAGCAATGATGAATCAGGAATCAGGAATGATGAATCAGGAATCAGGAATCAGGAGTGATTAATCAGGAATAAGGAATGATGAATCAGGAATCAGGAATGATGTACCAGGAATGAGGAATGATCAATCAGGAATGAGGAATGATGAATCAGGAATGAGGATTGATGAATCAGGAATGAGGAATGATGAATCAGGAATCAGGAATGATGAATCAGGAATCAGGAATGATGAATCAGGAATGATGAATGATGAATCAGGAATCAGCAATGATGAATCAGGAATCAGGAATGATGAATCAGGAATCAGGAATCAGGAGTGATTAATCAGGAATAAGGAATGATGAATCAGGAATCAGGAATGATGTACCAGGAATGAGGAATGATCAATCAGGAATGAGGAATGATGAATCAGGAATGAGGATTGATGAATCAGGAATGAGGAATGATGAATCAGGAATCAGGAATGATGAATCAGGAATCAGGAATGATGAATCAGGAAAGAGGAATGATGAATCAGGAATCAGGAATCGTGAATCATGAATCAGGAATGATGAATCAGGAATCAGGAATGATGAATCAGGAATCAGGAATGAGGAATGATGAATCAGGAATCATGAATGATGAATCGGGAATCAGGAATCAGAAATGATGAATCAGGAATGATGAATCAGGATTCAGGAATGATGAATCAGGAATCAGGAATGATGAATCAGGAATGATGAATGATGAATCAGGAATGATGAATGATGAATCAGGAATGATGAATGATGAATCAGGAATGATGAATGATGAATCAGGACTCAGGAATGATGAATCAGGAATCAGGAATGATGAATCAGGAATGATGAATGATGAGCCAGGAATCAGCAATGATGAATCAGGAATCAGCAATGATGAATCAGGAATCAGGAATGATGAATCAGGAATCAGGAATGATGAATCAGGAAAGAAGAATGATGAATCAGGAATCAGGAATCGTGAATCATGAATCAGGAATGATGAATCAGGAATCAGGAATGATGAATCAGGAATCAGGAATGATGAATCAGGTATCAGGAATGATGAATCAGGAATCAGGAATGATGAATCAGGAATCAGGAATGATGAATCAGGAATGATGAATGATGAATCAGGAATGATGAATCAGGAATGATGAATCAGGAATCAGGAATCAGGAATGATGAATCAGGAATCAGGAATCAGGAATGATGAATCAGGAATGATGAATGACGAATCAGGAATGATGAATGATGAATCAGGAATGATGAATGATGAATCAGGAATCAGGAATGATGAATCAGGAATAAGGAATGATGAATCAGGAATGATGAATGATGAATCAGGAATGATGAATCAGGAATCAGGAATCAGGAATGATGAATGATGAGTCAGGAATCAGGAATGATGAATCAGGAATGATGAATCAGGAATCTGGAATGATGAGTCAGGAATCAGGAATGATGAATCAGGAATGATGAATGATGAATCAGGAATGATGAATGATGAATCAGGAATCAGGAATCAGGAATGATGAATGATGAGTCAGGAATCAGGAATGATGAATCAGGAATGATGAATCAGGAATCAGGAATGATGAATGATGAATCAGGAATCAGCAATGATGAATCAGGAATCAGGAATGATGAATCAGGAATCAGGAATCAGGAGTGATTAATCAGGAATCAGGAATGATGAATCAGGAATCAGGAATGATGTACCAGGAATGAGGAATGATCAATCAGGAATGAGGAATGATGAATCAGGAATGAGGATTGATGAATCAGGAATGAGGAATGATGAATCAGGAATTAGGAATGATGAATCAGGAATCAGGAATGATGAATCAGGAAAGAGGAATGATGAATCAGGAATCAGGAATCGTGAATCATGAATCAGGAATGATGAATCAGGAATCAGGAATGATGAATCAGGAATCAGGAATGAGGAATGATGAATCAGGAATCATGAATGATGAATCGGGAATCAGGAATCAGAAATGATGAATCAGGAATGATGAATCAGGATTCAGGAATGATGAATCAGGAATCAGGAATGATGAATCAGGAATGATGAATGATGAATCAGGAATGATGAATGATGAATCAGGAATGATGAATGATGAATCAGGAATGATGAATCAGGAATAAGGAATGATGAATCAGGAATGATGAATCAGGAATCAGGAATCAGGAATGATGAATGATGAGTCAGGAATCAGGAATGATGAATCAGGAATCAGGAATCAGGAATGATGAATCAGGAATCAGGAATCAGGAATGATGAATAAGGAATGATGAATGACGAATCAGGAATCAGGAATGATGAATCAGGAATGATGAATGATGAATCAGGAATGATGAATCAGGAATGATGAATCAGGAATCAGGAATCAGGAATGATGAATCAGGAATGAGGAATGAGGAATGATGAATGATGAATCAGGAATGATGAATGATGAATCAGGAATCAGAAATGATGAATCAGGAATGATGAATGATGAATCAGGAATGATGAATGATGAATCAGGAATGATGAATCAGGAATAATGAATCAGGAATTATGAATGATGAATCAGGAATGATGAATCAGGAATGATGAATCAGGAATCAGGAATGATGAATCAGGAATGATGAATGATGAATCAGGAATGATGAATGATGAATCAGGAATGATGAATCAGGAATCAGGAATGATGAATCAGGAATGATGAATGATGAATCAGGAATGATGAATGATGAATCAGGAATGATGAATCAGGAATCAGGAATCAGGAATGATGAATCAGGAATGATGAATGACGAATCAGGAATGATGAATGATGAATCAGGAATGATGAATGATGAATCAGGAATGATGAATCAGGAATCAGGAATCAGGAATGATGAATGATGAGTCAGGAATCAGGAATGATGAATCAGGAATGATGAATCAGGAATCAGCAATGATGAATCAGGAATCAGGAATGATGAATCAGGAATCAGGAATGATGAATCAGGAAAGAAGAATGATGAATCAGGAATCAGGAATCGTGAATCATGAATCAGGAATGATGAATCAGGAATCAGGAATGATGAATCAGGAATCAGGAATGATGAATCAGGAATCAGGAATGAGGAATGATGAATCAGGAATCATGAATGATGAATCAGGAATCAGGAATCAGGAATCAGGAATCAGGAATGATGAATCAGGAATCAGGAATCAGGAATGATGAATCAGGAATGATGAATGACGAATCAGGAATGATGAATGATGAATCAGGAATGATGAATGATGAATCAGGAATGATGAATCAGGAATCAGGAATCAGGAATGATGAATGATGAGTCAGAAATCAGGAATGATGAATCAGGAATGATGAATCAGGAATCTGGAATGATGAATCAGGAATCAGGAATGATGAATCAGGAATGATGAATGATGAATCAGGAATGATGAATGATGAATCAGGAATCAGGAATCAGGAATGATGAATGATGAGTCAGGAATCAGGAATGATGAATCAGGAATGATGAATCAGGAATCAGGAATGATGAATGATGAATCAGGAATCAGCAATGATGAATCAGGAATCAGGAATGATGAATCAGGAATCAGGAATCAGGAGTGATTAATCAGGAATAAGGAATGATGAATCAGGAATCAGGAATGATGTACCAGGAATGAGGAATGATCAATCAGGAATGAGGAATGATGAATCAGGAATGAGGATTGATGAATCAGGAATGAGGAATGATGAATCAGGAATCATGAATAATGAATCAGGAATGATGAATCAGGAAAGAGGAATGATGAATCAGGAATCAGGAATCGTGAATCATGAATCAGGAATGATGAATGATGAATCAGGAATGATGAATGATGAATCAGGAATGATGAATGATGAATCAGGAATCAGGAATGATGAATCAGGAATCAGGAATGATGAATCAGGAATGATGAATGATGAGCCAGGAATCAGCAATGATGAATCAGGAATCAGCAATGATGAATCAGGAATCAGGAATGATGAATCAGGAATCAGGAATGATGAATCAGGAAAGAAGAATGATGAATCAGGAATCAGGAATCGTGAATCATGAATCAGGAATGATGAATCAGGAATCAGGAATGATGAATCAGGAATCAGGAATGATGAATCAGGTATCAGGAATGATGAATCAGGAATCAGGAATGATGAATCAGGAATCAGGAATGATGAATCAGGAATGATGAATGATGAATCAGGAATGATGAATCAGGAATGATGAATCAGGAATCAGGAATCAGGAATGATGACTCAGGAATCAGGAATCAGGAATGATGAATCAGGAATGATGAATGACGAATCAGGAATGATGAATGATGAATCAGGAATGATGAATGATGAATCAGGAATCAGGAATGATGAATCAGGAATAAGGAATGATGAATCAGGAATGATGAATGATGAATCAGGAATGATGAATCAGGAATGATGAATCAGGAATCAGGAATCAGGAATGATGAATGATGAGTCAGGAATCAGGAATGATGAATCAGGAATGATGAATCAGGAATCTGGAATGATGAATCAGGAATCAGGAATGATGAATCAGGAATGATGAATGATGAATCAGGAATGATGAATGATGAATCAGGAATCAGGAATCAGGAATGATGAATGATGAGTCAGGAATCAGGAATGATGAATCAGGAATGATGAATCAGGAATCAGGAATGATGAATGATGAATCAGGAATCAGCAATGATGAATCAGGAATCAGGAATGATGAATCAGGAATCAGGAATCAGGAGTGATTAATCAGGAATAAGGAATGATGAATCAGGAATCGGGAATGATGTACCAGGAATGAGGAATGATCAATCAGGAATGAGGAATGATGAATCAGGAATGAGGATTGATGAATCAGGAATGAGGAATGATGAATCAGGAATCAGGAATGATGAATCAGGAATCAGGAATGATGAATCAGGAAAGAGGAATGATGAATCAGGAATCAGGAATCGTGAATCATGAATCAGGAATGATGAATCAGGAATCAGGAATGATGAATCAGGAATCAGGAATGAGGAATGATGAATCAGGAATCATGAATGATGAATCGGGAATCAGGAATCAGAAATGATGAATCAGGAATGATGAATCAGGATTCAGGAATGATGAATCAGGAATCAGGAATGATGAATCAGGAATGATGAATGATGAATCAGGAATGATGAATGATGAATCAGGAATGATGAATGATGAATCAGGAATGATGAATCAGGAATCAGGAATCAGGAATGATGAATGATGAGTAAGGAATCAGGAATGATGAATCAGGAATCAGGAATCAGGAATGATGAATCAGGAATCAGGAATCAGGAATGATGAATAAGGAATGATGAATGACGAATCAGGAATCAGGAATGATGAATCAGGAATGATGAATGATGAATCAGGAATGATGAATCAGGAATGATGAATCAGGAATCAGGAATCAGGAATGATGAATCAGGAATCAGGAATGAGGAATGATGAATGATGAATCAGGAATGATGAATGATGAATCAGGAATCAGAAATGATGAATCAGGAATGATGAATGATGAATCAGGAATGATGAATGATGAATCAGGAATGATGAATCAGGAATAATGAATCAGGAATTATGAATGATGAATCAGGAATGATGAATCAGGAATGATGAATCAGGAATCAGGAATGATGAATCAGGAATGATGAATGATGAATCAGGAATGATGAATGATGAATCAGGAATGATGAATCAGGAATCAGGAATGATGAATCAGGAATGATGAATGATGAATCAGGAATGATGAATGATGAATCAGGAATGATGAATCAGGAATCAGGAATCAGGAATGATGAATCAGGAATCAGGAATCAGGAATGATGAATCAGGAATGATGAATGACGAATCAGGAATGATGAATGATGAATCAGGAATGATGAATGAGGAATGATGAATCAGGAATCATGAATGATGAATCGGGAATCAGGAATCAGAAATGATGAATCAGGAATGATGAATCAGGAATCAGGAATGATGAATCAGGAATCAGGAATGATGAATCAGGAATGATGAATTATGAATCAGGAATGATGAATCAGGAATAAGGAATGATGAATCAGGAATGATGAATGATGAATCAGGAATGATGAATCAGGAATCAGGAATCAGGAATGATGAATGATGAGTTAGGAATCAGGAATGATGAATCAGGAATCCGGAATCAGGAATGATGAATCAGGAATCAGGAATCAGGAATGATGAATAAGGAATGATGAATGACGAATCAGGAATCAGGAATGATGAATCAGGAATGATGAATGATGAATCAGGAATGATGAATCAGGAATGATGAATCAGGAATCAGGAATCAGGAATGATGAATCAGGAATCAGGAATGAGGAATGATGAATGATGAATCAGGAATGATGAATGATGAATCAGGAATCAGAAATGATGAATCAGGAATGATGAATGATGAATCAGGAATGATGAATGATGAATCAGGAATGATGAATCAGGAATAATGAATCAGGAATTATGAATGATGAATCAGGAATGATGAATCAGGAATGATGAATCAGGAATCAGGAATGATGAATCAGGAATGATGAATGATGAATCAGGAATGATGAATGATGAATCAGGAATGATGAATCAGGAATCAGGAATGATGAATCAGGAATGAGGAATGATGAATCAGGAATGATGAATGATGAATCAGGAATGATGAATCAGGAATCAGGAATCAGGAATGATGAATCAGGAATCAGGAATCAGGAATGATGAATCAGGAATGATGAATGACGAATCAGGAATGATGAATGATGAATCAGGAATGATGAATGATGAATCAGGAATCAGGAATGATGAATCAGGAATAAGGAATGATGAATCAGGAATGATGAATGATGAATGAGGAATGATGAATCAGGAATCAGGAATCAGGAATGATGAATGATGAGTCAGGAATCAGGAATGATCAATCAGGAATGATGAATCAGGAATCTGGAATGATGAATCAGGAATGATGAATGATGAATCAGGAATCAGGAATGATGAATCAGGAATGATGAATGCTGAATCAGCGATGATGAATCAGGAATCAGCAATGATGAATCAGGAATCAGGAATGACGAATCAGGAATCAGGAATGATGAATCAGGAATGATGAATGATGAATCAGTATTCAGGAATGATGAATCAGGAATAAGGAATGATGAATCAGGAATGATGAATGATGAGTCAGGAATCAGGAATGATGAATCAGGAATGATGAATGATGAATCAGGAATCAGGAATGATGAATCAGGAATAAGGAATGATGAATCAGGAATGATGAATGATGAATCAGGAATCAGGAATGATGAATCAGGAATCAGGAATGATGAATCAGGAATCAGGAATGATGAATCAGGAATGATGAATGATGAATGAGGAATGATGAATCAGGAATCAGGAATCAGGAATGATGAATGATGAGTCAGGAATAAGGAATGATGAATCAGGAATGATGAATCAGGAATCTGGAATGATGAATCAGGAATGATGAATGATGAATCAGCAATGATGAATCAGGAATCAGGAATGACGAATCAGGAATCAGGAATGATGAATCAGGAATGATGAATGATGAATCAGGAATCAGGAATGACGAATCAGGAATCAGGAATGATGAATCAGGAATGATGAATCAGGAATGATGAATGATGAATCAGTATTCAGGAATGATGAGTCAGGAATAAGGAATGATGAATCAGGAATGATGAATGATGAGTCAGGAATAAGGAATGATGAATCAGGAATGATGAATGATGAATCAGGAATCAGGAATGATGAATCAGGAATAAGGAATGATGAATCAGGAATGATGAATGATGAATCAGGAATCAGGAATGATGAATAAGGAATCAGGAATGATGAATCAGGAATCAGGAATCAGGAGTGATTAATCAGAAATCAGGAATGATGAATCAGGAATCAGGAATGATGAATCAGGAATCAGGAATCAGGAGTGATTTATCAGGAATCAGGAATGATGAATCAGGAATCAGGAATGATGAATCAGGAATGAGGAATGATCAATCAGGAATGAGGAATGATCAATCAGGAATGAGGAATGATGAATCAGGAATGAGGATTGATGAATCAGGAATGAGGAATGATGAATCAGGAATCAGGAATGATGAATCATGAATCAGGAATGATGAATCAGGAAAGAGGAATGATGAATCAGGAATCAGGAATCGTGAATCATGAATCAGGAATGATGAATCAGGAATCAGGAATGATGAATCAGGAATCAGGAATGATGAATAAGGAATCAGGAATGATGAATCAGGAATCAGGAATGTTGAATCAGGAATGATGAATGATGAATCAGGAATGATGAATCAGGAATGATGAATCAGGAATCAGGAATCAGGAATGATGAATCAGGAATCAGGAATCAGGAATGATGAATCAGGAATGATGAATGACGAATCAGGAATGATGAATGATGAATCAGGAATGATGAATGATGAATCAGGAATCAGGAATGATGAATCAGGAATAAGGAATGATGAATCAGGAATGATGAATGATGAATCAGGAATAATGAATCAGGAATCAGGAATCAGGAATGATGAATGATGAGTCAGGAATCAGGAATGATGAATCAGGAATGATGAATCAGGAATCTGGAATGATGAATCAGGAATCAGGAATGATGAATCAGGAATGATGAATGATGAATCAAGAATGATGAATGATGAATCAGGAATCAGGAATCAGGAATGATGAATGATGAGTCAGGAATCAGGAATGATGAATCAGGAATGATGAATCAGGAATCAGGAATCAGGAATGATGAATCAGGAATGAGGAATGATGAATCAGGAATGATGAATCATGAATCATGAATCAGGAATGATGAGTCAGGAATCAGGAATGATGAATCAGGAATGATGAATCAGGAATCAGGAATGATGAATCAGGAATGATGAATGACGAATCAGGAATGATGAATGATGAATCAGGAATGATGAATGATGAATCAGGAATCAGGAATGATGAATCAGGAATAAGGAATGATGAATCAGGAATGATGAATGATGAATCAGGAATGATGAATCAGGAATCAGGAATCAGGAATGATGAATGATGAGTCAGGAATCAGGAATGATGAATCAGGAATCAGGAATGATGAATCAGGAATGATGAATCATGAATCATGAATCAGGAATGATGAGTCAGGAATCAGGAATGATGAATCAGGAATGATGAATCAGGAATCAGGAATGATGAATGATGAATGATGAATCAGGAATCAGCAATGATGAATCAGGAATGATGAATCAGGAATCAGGAATCAGGAGTGATTAATCAGGAATAAGGAATGATGAATCAGGAATCAGGAATGATGTATCAGGAATGAGGAATGATCAATCAGGAATGAGGAATGATGAATCAGGAATGATGAATGATGAATCAGGAATGATGAATCAGGAATGATGAATCAAGAATCAGGAATCAGGAATGATGAATCAGGAATCAGGAATCAGGAATGATGAATCAGGAATGATGAATGACGAATCAGGAATGATGAATGATGAATCAGGAATGATGAATGATGAATCAGGAATCAGGAATGATGAATCAGGAATAAGGAATGATGAATCAGGAATGATGAATGATGAATCAGGAATGATGAATCAGGAATCAGGAATCAGGAATGATGAATGATGAGTCAGGAATCAGGAATGATGAATCAGGAATGATGAATCAGGAATCTGGAATGATGAATCAGGAATGATGAATGATGAATCAGGAATCAGGAATGATGAATCAGGAATAAGGAATGATGAATCAGGAATGATGAATGATGAATCAGGAATGATGAATCAGGAATCAGGAATCAGGAATGATGAATGATGAGTCAGGAATCAGGAATGATGAATCAGGAATGATGAATCAGGAATCTGGAATGATGAATCAGGAATCAGGAATGATGAATCAGGAATGATGAATGATGAATCAAGAATGATGAATGATGAATCAGGAATCAGGAATCAGGAATGATGAATGATGAGTCAGGAATCAGGAATGATGAATCAGGAATGATGAATCAGGAATCAGGAATCAGGAATGATGAATCAGGAATGAGGAATGATGAATCAGGAATGATGAATCATGAATCATGAATCAGGAATGATGAGTCAGGAATCAGGAATGATGAATCAGGAATGATGAATCAGGAATCAGGAATGATGAATGATGAATCAGGAATGATGAATCAGGAATCAGGAATGATGAATGATGAATCAGGAATCAGCAATGATGAATCAGGAATCAGGAATGATGAATCAGGAATCAGGAATCAGGAGTGATTAATCAGGAATAAGGAATGATGAATCAGGAATCAGGAATGATGTATCAGGAATGAGGAATGATCAATCAGGAATGAGGAATGATGAATCAGGAATGAGGATTGATGAATCAGAAATGAGGAATGATGAATCAGGAATCAGGAATGATGAATCAGGAATGAGGAATGATCAATCAGGAATGAGGAATGATGAATCAGGAATCAGGAATGATGAATGATGAGTCAGGAATCAGGAATGATGAATCAGGAATGATGAATCAGGAATCAGGAATCAGGAATGATGAATCAGGAATGAGGAATGATGAATCAGGAATGATGAATCATGAATCATGAATCAGGAATGATGAGTCAGGAATCAGGAATGATGAATCAGGAATGATGAATCAGGAATCAGGAATGATGAATGATGAATCAGGAATCAGCAATGATGAATCAGGAATAAGGAATGATGAATCAGGAATAAGGAATGATGAATCAGGAATGATGAATGATGAATCAGGAATCAGGAATGATGAATCAGGAATGATGAATCATGAATCAGGAATGATGAGTCAGGAATCAGGAATGATGAATCAGGAATGATGAATCAGGAATCAGGAATGATGAATGATGAATCAGGAATCAGCAATGATGAATCAGGAATCAGGAATGATGAATCAGGAATCAGGAATCAGGAGTGATTAATCAGGAATAAGGAATGATGAATCAGGAATCAGGAATGATGTATCAGGAATGAGGAATGATCAATCAGGAATGAGGAATGATGAATCAGGAATGATGAATGATGAATCAGGAATGATGAATCAGGAATGATGAATCAGGAATGATGAATCAAGAATCAGGAATCAGGAATGATGAATCAGGAATCAGGAATCAGGAATGATGAATCAGGAATGATGAATGACGAATCAGGAATGATGAATGATGAATCAGGAATGATGAATGATGAATCAGGAATCAGGAATGATGAATCAGGAATAAGGAATGATGAATCAGGAATGATGAATGATGAATCAGGAATGATGAATCAGGAATCAGGAATCAGGAATGATGAATGATGAGTCAGGAATCAGGAATGATGAATCAGGAATCAGGAATGATGAATCAGGAATGATGAATCATGAATCATGAATCAGGAATGATGAGTCAGGAATCAGGAATGATGAATCAGGAATGATGAATCAGGAATCAGGAATGATGAATGATGAATCAGGAATCAGCAATGATGAATCAGGAATGATGAATCAGGAATCAGGAATCAGGAGTGATTAATCAGGAATAAGGAATGATGAATCAGGAATCAGGAATGATGTATCAGGAATGAGGAATGATCAATCAGGAATGAGGAATGATGAATCAGGAATGATGAATGATGAATCAGGAATGATGAATCAGGAATGATGAATCAAGAATCAGGAATCAGGAATGATGAATCAGGAATCAGGAATCAGGAATGATGAATCAGGAATGATGAATGACGAATCAGGAATGATGAATGATGAATCAGGAATGATGAATGATGAATCAGGAATCAGGAATGATGAATCAGGAATAAGGAATGATGAATCAGGAATGATGAATGATGAATCAGGAATGATGAATCAGGAATCAGGAATCAGGAATGATGAATGATGAGTCAGGAATCAGGAATGATGAATCAGGAATGATGAATCAGGAATCTGGAATGATGAATCAGGAATCAGGAATGATGAATCAGGAATGATGAATGATGAATCAAGAATGATGAATGATGAATCAGGAATCAGGAATCAGGAATGATGAATGATGAGTCAGGAATCAGGAATGATGAATCAGGAATGATGAATCAGGAATCAGGAATCAGGAATGATGAATCAGGAATGAGGAATGATGAATCAGGAATGATGAATCATGAATCATGAATCAGGAATGATGAGTCAGGAATCAGGAATGATGAATCAGGAATGATGAATCAGGAATCAGGAATGATGAATGATGAATCAGGAATGATGAATCAGGAATCAGGAATGATGAATGATGAATCAGGAATCAGCAATGATGAATCAGGAATCAGGAATGATGAATCAGGAATCAGGAATCAGGAGTGATTAATCAGTAATAAGGAATGATGAATCAGGAATCAGGAATGATGTATCAGGAATGAGGAATGATCAATCAGGAATGAGGAATGATGAATCAGGAATGAGGATTGATGAATCAGAAATGAGGAATGATGAATCAGGAATCAGGAATGATGAATCAGGAATGAGGAATGATCAATCAGGAATGAGGAATGATGAATCAGGAATAAGGAATGATGAATCAGGAATGATGAATGATGAGTCAGGAATCAGGAATGATGAATCAGGAATAAGGAATGATGAATCAGGAATTATGAATGATGAATCAGGAATCAGGAATGATGAATCAGGAATCAGGAATGATGAATCAGGAATGATGAATGATGAGTCAGGAATCAGCAATGATGAATCAGGAATCAGGAATGATGAATCAGGAATCAGGAATGATGAATCAGGAATCAGGAATGAGGAATGATGAATCAGGAATCATGAATGATGAATCGGGAATCAGGAATCAGAAATGATGAATCAGGAATGATGAATCAGGATTCAGGAATGATGAATCATGAATCAGGAATCATGAATCAGGAATCAGGAATGATGAATCAGGAATCAGGAATGATGAATCAGGAATCAGGAATGATGAATCAGGAATCAGGAATGATGAATCAGGAATCAGGAATGATGAATCAGGAATGATGAATGATGAATCAGGAATGATGAATCAGGAATGATGAATCAGGAATCAGGAATGATGAATCAGGAATCAGGAATCAGGAATGATGAATCAGGAATGATGAATGACGAATCAGGAATGATGAATGATGAATCAGGAATGATGAATGATGAATCAGGAATCATGAATGATGAATGACGAATCAGGAATGATGAATGATGAATCAGGAATAAGGAATGATGAATCAGGAATCAGGAATGATGTATCAGGAATGAGGAATGATCAATCAGGAATGAGGAATGATGAATCAGGAATGATGAATGATGAATCAGGAATGATGAATCAGGAATGATGAATCAAGAATCAGGAATCAGGAATGATGAATCAGGAATCAGGAATCAGGAATGATGAATCAGGAATGATGAATGACGAATCAGGAATGATGAATGATGAATCAGGAATGATGAATGATGAATCAGGAATCAGGAATGATGAATCAGGAATAAGGAATGATGAATCAGGAATGATGAATGATGAATCAGGAATGATGAATCAGGAATCAGGAATCAGGAATGATGAATGATGAGTCAGGAATCAGGAATGATGAATCAGGAATGATGAATCAGGAATCTGGAATGATGAATCAGGAATCAGGAATGATGAATCAGGAATGATGAATGATGAATCAAGAATGATGAATGATGAATCAGGAATCAGGAATCAGGAATGATGAATGATGAGTCAGGAATCAGGAATGATGAATCAGGAATGATGAATCAGGAATCAGGAATCAGGAATGATGAATCAGGAATGAGGAATGATGAATCAGGAATGATGAATCATGAATCATGAATCAGGAATGATGAGTCAGGAATCAGGAATGATGAATCAGGAATGATGAATCAGGAATCAGGAATGATGAATGATGAATCAGGAATGATGAATCAGGAATCAGGAATGATGAATGATGAATCAGGAATCAGCAATGATGAATCAGGAATCAGGAATGATGAATCAGGAATCAGGAATCAGGAGTGATTAATCAGGAATAAGGAATGATGAATCAGGAATCAGGAATGATGTATCAGGAATGAGGAATGATCAATCAGGAATGAGGAATGATGAATCAGGAATGAGGATTGATGAATCAGAAATGAGGAATGATGAATCAGGAATCAGGAATGATGAATCAGGAATGAGGAATGATCAATCAGGAATGAGGAATGATGAATCAGGAATAAGGAATGATGAATCAGGAATGATGAATGATGAGTCAGGAATCAGGAATGATGAATCAGGAATAAGGAATGATGAATCAGGAATTATGAATGATGAATCAGGAATCAGGAATGATGAATCAGGAATCAGGAATGATGAATCAGGAATGATGAATGATGAGTCAGGAATCAGCAATGATGAATCAGGAATCAGGAATGATGAATCAGGAATCAGGAATGATGAATCAGGAATCAGGAATGAGGAATGATGAATCAGGAATCATGAATGATGAATCGGGAATCAGGAATCAGAAATGATGAATCAGGAATGATGAATCAGGATTCAGGAATGATGAATCATGAATCAGGAATCATGAATCAGGAATCAGGAATGATGAATCAGGAATCAGGAATGATGAATCAGGAATCAGGAATGATGAATCAGGAATCAGGAATGATGAATCAGGAATCAGGAATGATGAATCAGGAATGATGAATGATGAATCAGGAATGATGAATCAATGATGAATCAGGAATCAGGAATGATGATCAGGAATCAGGAATCAGGAATGATGAATCAGGAATGATGAATGACGAATCAGGAATGATGAATGATGAATCAGGAATGATGAATGATGAATCAGGAATCATGAATGATGAATCAGGAATAAGGAATGATGAATCAGGAATGATGAATGATGAATCAGGAATGATGAATCAGGAATCAGGAATCAGGAATGATGAATGATGAGTCAGGAATCAGGAATGATGAATCAGGAATGATGAACAGGAATCTGGAATGATGAATCAGGAATCAGGAATGATGAATCAGGATGATGAATGATGAATCAAGATGATGAATGATGAATCAGGAATCAGGAATCAGGAATGATGAATGATGAGTCAGAATCAGGAATGATGAATCAGGAATGATGAATCAGGAATCAGAATCAGGAATGATGACTAAGGAATCAGGAATGATGAATCAGGATGATGAATGATGAATCATGAATCAGGAATGATGAGTCAGAATCAGGAATGATGAATCAGGAATGATGAATCAGGAATCAGGAATGATGAATGATGAATCAGGAATCAGCAATGATGAATCAGGAATCAGGAATGATGAATCAGGAATAAGGAATGATGAATCAGGAATGATGAATGATGAATCAGGAATCAGGAATGATGAATCAGGAATGATGAATCATGAATCATGAATCAGGAATGATGAGTCAGGAATCAGGAATGATGAATCAGGAATAATGAATCAGGAATGATGAATGATGAATCAGGAATGATGAATCAGGAATGATGAATCAGGAATCAGGAATGATGAATCAGGAATGACGAATGATGAATCAGGAATGATGAATGATGAATCAGGAATGATGAATCAGGAATCAGGAATGATGAATCAGGAATGATGAATGATGAATCAGGAATGATGAATGATGAATCAGGAATGATGAATCAGGAATCAGGAATCAGAATGATGAATCAGGAATCAGGAATCAGGAATGATGAATCAGGAATGATGAATGACGAATCAGGAATGATGAATGATGAATCAGGAATGATGAATGATGAATCAGGAATCAGGAATGATGAATCAGGAATAAGGAATGATGAATCAGGAATGATGAATGATGAATCAGGAATGATGAATCAGGAATCAGGAATCAGGAATGATGAATGATGAGTCAGGAATAAGGAATGATGAATCAGGAATGATGAATCAGGAATCTGGAATGATGAATCAGGAATGATGAATGATGAATCAGGAATCAGGAATGATGAATCAGGAATGATGAATGCTGAATCAGCGATGATGAATCAGGAATCAGCAATGATGAATCAGGAATCAGGAATGACGAATCAGGAATCAGGAATGATGAATCAGGATGATGAATGATGAGTCAGGAATCAGGAATGATGAATCAGGAATAAGGAATGATGAATCAGGAATGAAGAATGATGAATCAGGAATCAGGAATGATGAATCAGGAATCAGGAATGATGAATCAGGAATGATGAATGATGAGTCAGGAATCAGCAATGATGAATCAGGAATCAGCAATGATGAATCAGGAATCAGGAATCAGGAGTGATTAATCAGGAATCTGGAATGATGAATAGGAATCAGGAATGATGAATCAGGAATGAGGAATGATGAATCAGGAATGAGGAATGATGAATCAGGAATGATGAATCATGAATCATGAATCAGGAATGATGAGTCAGGAATCAGGAATGATGAATCAGGAATAATGAATCAGGAATGATGAATGATGAATCAGGAATGATGAATCAGGAATGATGAATCAGGAATCAGGAATGATGAATCAGGAATGACGAATGATGAATCAGGAATGATGAATGATGAATCAGGAATGATGAATCAGGAATCAGGAATGATGAATCAGAATGATGAATGATGAATCAGGAATGATGAATGATGAATCAGGAATGATGAATCAGGAATCAGGAATCAGGAATGATGAATCAGGAATCAATGAATCAGGAATGATGAATCAGGAATGATGAATGACGAATCAGGAATGATGAATGATGAATCAGGAATGATGAATGATGAATCAGGAATCAGGAATGATGAATCAGGAATAAGGAATGATGAATCAGGAATAAGGAATGATGAATCAGGAATGATGAATGATGAATCAGGAATGATGAATCAGGAATCAGGAATCAGGAATGATGAATGATGAGTCAGGAATCAGGAATGATGAATCAGGAATGATGAACAGGAATCTGGAATGATGAATCAGGAATCAGGAATGATGAATCAGGAATGATGAATGATGAATCAAGAATGATGAATGATGAATCAGGAATCAGGAATCAGGAATGATGAATGATGAGTCAGGAATCAGGAATGATGAATCAGGAATGATGAATCAGGAATCAGGAATGATGAATCAGGAATCAGGAATGATGAATCAGGAATGATGAATCATGAATCATGAATCAGGAATGATGAGTCAGGAATCAGGAATGATGAATCAGGAATAATGAATCAGGAATGATGAATGATGAATCAGGAATGATGAATCAGGAATGATGAATCAGGAATCAGGAATGATGAATCAGGAATGACGAATGATGAATCAGGAATGATGAATGATGAATCAGGAATGATGAATCAGGAATCAGGAATGATGAATCAGGAATGATGAATGATGAATCAGGAATGATGAATCAGGAATCAGGAATCAGGAATGATGAATCAGGAATCAGGAATCAGGAATGATGAATCAGGAATGATGAATGACGAATCAGGAATGATGAATGATGAATCAGGAATGATGAATGATGAATCAGGAATCAGGAATGATGAATCAGGAATAAGGAATGATGAATCAGGAATGATGAATGATGAATCAGGAATGATGAATCAGGAATCAGGAATCAGGAATGATGAATGATGAGTCAGGAATAAGAATGATGAATCAGGAATGATGAATCAGGAATCTGGAATGATGAATCAGGAATGATGAATGATGAATCAGGAATCAGGAATGATGAATCAGGAATGATGAATGCTGAATCAGCGATGATGAATCAGGAATCAGCAATGATGAATCAGGAATCAGGAATGACGAATCAGGAATCAGGAATGATGAATCAGGAATGATGAATGATGAGTCAGGAATCAGGAATGATGAATCAGGAATAAGGAATGATGAATCAGGAATGAAGAATGATGAATCAGGAATCAGGAATGATGAATCAGGAATCAGGAATGATGAATCAGGAATGATGAATGATGAGTCAGGAATCAGCAATGATGTATCAGGAATCAGCAATGATGAATCAGGAATCAGGAATCAGGAGTGATTAATCAGGAATCTGGAATGATGAATTAGGAATCAGGAATGACGAATCAGGAATGAGGAATGATGAATCAGGAATGAGGAATGATGAATCAGGAATGATGAATCATGAATCATGAATCAGGAATGATGAGTCAGGAATCAGGAATGATGAATCAGGAATAATGAATCAGGAATGATGAATGATGAATCAGGAATGATGAATCAGGAATGATGAATCAGGAATCAGGAATGATGAATCAGGAATGACGAATGATGAATCAGGAATGATGAATGATGAATCAGGAATGATGAATCAGGAATCAGGAATGATGAATCAGGAATGATGAATGATGAATCAGGAATGATGAATGATGAATCAGGAATGATGAATCAGGAATCAGGAATCAGGAATGATGAATCAGGAATCAGGAATCAGGAATGATGAATCAGGAATGATGAATGACGAATCAGGAATGATGAATGATGAATCAGGAATGATGAATGATGAATCAGGAATCAGGAATGATGAATCAGGAATAAGGAATGATGAATCAGGAATGATGAATGATGAATCAGGAATGATGAATCAGGAATCAGGAATCAGGAATGATGAATGATGAGTCAGGAATAAGGAATGATGAATCAGGAATGATGAATCAGGAATCTGGAATGATGAATCAGGAATGATGAATGATGAATCAGGAATCAGGAATGATGAATCAGGAATGATGAATGCTGAATCAGCGATGATGAATCAGGAATCAGCAATGATGAATCAGGAATCAGGAATGACGAATCAGGAATCAGGAATGATGAATCAGGAATGATGAATGATGAGTCAGGAATCAGGAATGATGAATCAGGAATAAGGAATGATGAATCAGGAATGAAGAATGATGAATCAGGAATCAGGAATGATGAATCAGGAATCAGGAATGATGAATCAGGAATGATGAATGATGAGTCAGGAATCAGCAATGATGTATCAGGAATCAGCAATGATGAATCAGGAATCAGGAATCAGGAGTGATTAATCAGGAATCTGGAATGATGAATTAGGAATCAGGAATGATGAATCAGGAATGAGGAATGATGAATCAGGAATGAGGAATGATGAATCAGGAATGATGAATCATGAATCATGAATCAGGAATGATGAGTCAGGAATCAGGAATGATGAATCAGGAATAATGAATCAGGAATGATGAATGATGAATCAGGAATGATGAATCAGGAATGATGAATCAGGAATCAGGAATGATGAATCAGGAATGACGAATGATGAATCAGGAATGATGAATGATGAATCAGGAATGATGAATCAGGAATCAGGAATGATGAATCAGGAATGATGAATGATGAATCAGGAATGATGAATGATGAATCAGGAATGATGAATCAGGAATCAGGAATCAGGAATGATGAATCAGGAATCAGGAATCAGGAATGATGAATCAGGAATGATGAATGACGAATCAGGAATGATGAATGATGAATCAGGAATGATGAATGATGAATCAGGAATCAGGAATGATGAATCAGGAATAAGGAATGATGAATCAGGAATGATGAATGATGAATCAGGAATGATGAATCAGGAATCAGGAATCAGGAATGATGAATGATGAGTCAGGAATAAGGAATGATGAATCAGGAATGATGAATCAGGAATCTGGAATGATGAATCAGGAATGATGAATGATGAATCCGGAATCAGGAATGATGAATCAGGAATGATGAATGCTGAATCAGCGATGATGAATCAGGAATCAGCAATGATGAATCAGGAATCAGGAATGACGAATCAGGAATCAGGAATGATGAATCAGGAATGATGAATGATGAGTCAGGAATCAGGAATGATGAATCAGGAATAAGGAATGATGAATCAGGAATGAAGAATGATGAATCAGGAATCAGGAATGATGAATCAGGAATCAGGAATGATGAATCAGGAATGATGAATGATGAGTCAGGAATCAGCAATGATGAATCAGGAATCAGCAATGATGAATCAGGAATCAGGAATCAGGAGTGATTAATCAGGAATCAGGAATGATGAATTAGGAATGAGGAATGATGAATCAGGAATGAGGAATGATCAATCAGGAATGAGGAATGATCAATCAGGAATGAGGAATGATGAATCAGGAATGAGGATTGATGAATCAGGAATGAGGAATGATGAATCAGGAATCAGGAATGATGAATCAGGAATCAGGAATGATGAATCAGGAAAGAGGAATGATGAATCAGGAATCAGGAATCGTGAATCATGAATCAGGAATGATGAATCAGGAATCAGGAATGATGAATCAGGAATCAGGAATGATGAATCAGGAATCAGGAATGATGAATCAGGAATAAGGAATGATGAATCAGGAATGATGAATGATGAATCAGGAATGATGAATCAGGAATCAGGAATCAGGAATCAGGAATCAGGAATGATGAATGATGAGTCAGGAATAAGGAATGATGAATCAGGAATGATGAATCAGGAATCTGGAATGATGAATCCGGAATGATGAATGATGAATCAGGAATGATGAATGATGAATCAGGAATGATGAATCAGGAATCAGGAATCAGGAATGATGAATGATGAGTCAGGAATAAGGAATGATGAATCAGGAATGATGAATCAGGAATCTGGAATGATGAATCAGGAATGATGAATGATGAATCAGGAATCAGGAATGATGAATCAGGAATGATGAATGCTGAATCAGCGATGATGAATCAGGAATCAGCAATGATGAATCAGGAATCAGGAATGACGAATCAGGAATCAGGAATGATGAATCAGGAATGATGAATGATGAGTCAGGAATCAGGAATGATGAATCAGGAATAAGGAATGATGAATCAGGAATGAAGAATGATGAATCAGGAATCAGGAATGATGAATCAGGAATCAGGAATGATGAATCAGGAATGATGAATGATGAGTCAGGAATCAGCAATGATGAATCAGGAATCAGCAATGATGAATCAGGAATCAGGAATCAGGAGTGATTAATCAGGAATCAGGAATGATGAATTAGGAATCAGGAATGATGAATCAGGAATGAGGAATGATCAATCAGGAATGAGGAATGATCAATCAGGAATGAGGAATGATGAATCAGGAATGAGGATTGATGAATCAGGAATGAGGAATGATGAATCAGGAATCAGGAATGATGAATCAGGAATCAGGAATGATGAATCAGGAAAGAGGAATGATGAATCAGGAATCAGGAATCGTGAATCATGAATCAGGAATGATGAATCAGGAATCAGGAATGATGAATCAGGAATCAGGAATGATGAATCAGGAATCAGGAATGATGAATCAGGAATAAGGAATGATGAATCAGGAATGATGAATGATGAATCAGGAATGATGAATCAGGAATCAGGAATCAGGAATCAGGAATCAGGAATGATGAATGATGAGTCAGGAATAAGGAATGATGAATCAGGAATGATGAATCAGGAATCTGGAATGATGAATCAGGAATGATGAATGATGAATCAGGAATCAGGAATGATGAATCAGGAATGATGAATGCTGAATCAGCGATGATGAATCAGGAATCAGCAATGACGAATCAGGAATCAGGAATGACGAATCAGGAATCAGGAATGATGAATCAGGAATGATGAATGATGAATCAGTATTCAGGAATGATGAATCAGGAATAAGGAATGATGAATCAGGAATGATGAATGATGAGTCAGGAATCAGGAATGATGAATCAGGAATCAGGAATGATGAATCAGGAATTAGGAATGATGAATCAGGAATCAGGAATGATGAATCAGGAATCAGGAATGATGAATCAGGAATGATGAATGATGAGTCAGGAATCAGCAATGATGAATCAGGAATCAGCAATGATGAATCAGGAATCAGGAATCAGGAGTGATTAATCAGGAATCAGGAATGATGAATCAGGAATGAGGAATGATGAATCAGGAATGAGGAATCAGGAATCTGGAATGATGAATCAGGAATGATGAATGATGAATCAGGAATCAGGAATGATGAATCAGGAATGATGAATGCTGAATCAGCGATGATGAATCAGGAATCAGGAATGATGAATCAGGAATCAGGAATGACGAATCAGGAATCAGGAATGATGAATCAGGAATGATGAATGATGAGTCAGGAATCAGGAATGATGAATCAGGAATAAGGAATGATGAATCAGGAATGAAGAATGATGAATCAGGAATCAGGAATGATGAATCAGGAATCAGGAATGATGAATCAGGAATGATGAATGATGAGTCAGGAATCAGCAATGATGAATCAGGAATCAGCAATGATGAATCAGGAATCAGGAATCAGGAGTGATTAATCAGGAATCAGGAATGATGAATTAGGAATCAGGAATGATGAATCAGGAATGAGGAATGATCAATCAGGAATGAGGAATGATCAATCAGGAATGAGGAATGATGAATCAGGAATGAGGATTGATGAATCAGGAATGAGGAATGATGAATCAGGAATCAGGAATGATGAATCAGGAATCAGGAATGATGAATCAGGAAAGAGGAATGATGAATCAGGAATCAGGAATCGTGAATCATGAATCAGGAATGATGAATCAGGAATCAGGAATGATGAATCAGGAATCAGGAATGATGAATCAGGAATCAGGAATGATGAATCAGGAATCAGGAATGATGAATCAGGAATAAGGAATGATGAATCAGGAATGATGAATGATGAATCAGGAATGATGAATCAGGAATCAGGAATCAGGAATCAGGAATCAGGAATGATGAATGATGAGTCAGGAATAAGGAATGATGAATCAGGAATGATGAATCAGGAATCTGGAATGATGAATCAGGAATGATGAATGATGAATCAGGAATCAGGAATGATGAATCAGGAATGATGAATGCTGAATCAGCGATGATGAATCAGGAATCAGCAATGATGAATCAGGAATCAGGAATGACGAATCAGGAATCAGGAATGATGAATCAGGAATGATGAATGATGAATCAGTATTCAGGAATGATGAATCAGGAATAAGGAATGATGAATCAGGAATGATGAATGATGAGTCAGGAATCAGGAATGATGAATCAGGAATCAGGAATGATGAATCAGGAATTATGAATGATGAATCAGGAATCAGGAATGATGAATCAGGAATCAGGAATGATGAATCAGGAATGATGAATGATGAGTCAGGAATCAGCAATGATGAATCAGGAATCAGCAATGATGAATCAGGAATCAGGAATCAGGAGTGATTAATCAGGAATCAGGAATGATGAATCAGGAATCAGGAATGATGAATCAGGAATGAGGAATGATCAATCAGGAATGAGGAATGATCAATCAGGAATGAGGAATGATGAATCAGGAATGAGGATTGATGAATCAGGAATGAGGAATGATGAATCAGGAATCAGGAATGATGAATCAGGAATCAGGAATGATGAATCAGGAAAGAGGAATGATGAATCAGGAATCAGGAATCGTGAATCATGAATCAGGAATCAGGAATGATGAATCAGGAATCAGGAATGATGAATCAGGAATCAGGAATGATGAATCAGGAATGATGAATGATGAATCAGGAATCAGGAATGATGAATCAGGAATAAGGAATGATGAATCAGGAATGATGAATGATGAATCAGGAATGATGAATCAGGAATCAGGAATCAGGAATCAGGAATCAGGAATGATGAATGATGAGTCAGGAATAAGGAATGATGAATCAGGAATGATGAATCAGGAATCTGGAATGATGAATCAGGAATGATGAATGATGAATCAGGAATGATGAATGATGAATCAGGAATGATGAATCAGGAATCAGGAATCAGGAATGATGAATGATGAGTCAGGAATAAGGAATGATGAATCAGGAATGATGAATCAGGAATCTGGAATGATGAATCAGGAATGATGAATGATGAATCAGGAATCAGGAATGATGAATCAGGAATGATGAATGCTGAATCAGCGATGATGAATCAGGAATCAGCAATGATGAATCAGGAATCAGGAATGACGAATCAGGAATCAGGAATGATGAATCAGGAATGATGAATGATGAGTCAGGAATCAGGAATGATGAATCAGGAATAAGGAATGATGAATCAGGAATGAAGAATGATGAATCAGGAATCAGGAATGATGAATCAGGAATCAGGAATGATGAATCAGGAATGATGAATGATGAGTCAGGAATCAGCAATGATGAATCAGGAATCAGCAATGATGAATCAGGAATCAGGAATCAGGAGTGATTAATCAGGAATCAGGAATGATGAATTAGGAATCAGGAATGATGAATCAGGAATGAGGAATGATCAATCAGGAATGAGGAATGATCAATCAGGAATGAGGAATGATGAATCAGGAATGAGGATTGATGAATCAGGAATGAGGAATGATGAATCAGGAATCAGGAATGATGAATCAGGAATCAGGAATGATGAATCAGGAAAGAGGAATGATGAATCAGGAATCAGGAATCGTGAATCATGAATCAGGAATGATGAATCAGGAATCAGGAATGATGAATCAGGAATCAGGAATGATGAATCAGGAATCAGGAATGATGAATCAGGAATAAGGAATGATGAATCAGGAATGATGAATGATGAATCAGGAATGATGAATCAGGAATCAGGAATCAGGAATCAGGAATCAGGAATGATGAATGATGAGTCAGGAATAAGGAATGATGAATCAGGAATGATGAATGATGAGTCAGGAATCAGCAATGATGAATCAGGAATCAGCAATGATGAATCAGGAATCAGGAATCAGGAGTGATTAATCAGGAATCAGGAATGATGAATTAGGAATCAGGAATGATGAATCAGGAATGAGGAATGATCAATCAGGAATGAGGAATGATCAATCAGGAATGAGGAATGATGAATCAGGAATGAGGATTGATGAATCAGGAATGAGTAATGATGAATCAGGAATCAGGAATGATGAATCAGGAATCAGGAATGATGAATCAGGAAAGAGGAATGATGAATCAGGAATCAGGAATCGTGAATCATGAATCAGGAATGATGAATCAGGAATGATGAATGATGAATCAGGAATCAGGAATGCTGAATCAGGAATGATGAATGCTGAATCAGCGATGATGAATCAGGAATCAGCAATGATGAATCAGGAATCAGGAATGATGAATCAGGAATGAGGAATGATGAATCAGGAATGATGAATGATGAATCAGGAATGATGAATCAGGAATCAGGAATCAGGAATGATGAATCAGGAATGATGAATCAGGAATCAGGAATGATGAATCAGGAATCAGGAATGATGAATCAGGAATGATGAATCAGGAATGAATGATGAATCAGGAATGATGAATGGTGAGTCAGGAATCAGGAATGATGAATGATGAATCAGGAATCAGGAATGATGAATGACGAATCAGGAATAAGGAATGATGAATCAGGAATGATGAATGATGAATCAGGAATGATGAATCAGGAATCAGGAATGATGAATCAGGAATGAGGAATGATGAATCAGGAATGATGAATGATGAATCAGGAATGATGAATCAGGAATCAGGAATCAGGAATGATGAATCAGGAATCAGGAATCAGGAATGATGAATCAGGAATGATGAATGACGAATCAGGAATGATGAATGATGAATCAGGAATGATGAATGATGAATCAGGAATCAGGAATGATGAATCAGGAATAAGGAATGATGAATCAGGAATGATGAATGATGAATGAGGAATGATGAATCAGGAATCAGGAATCAGGAATGATGAATGATGAGTCAGGAATCAGGAATGATCAATCAGGAATGATGACTCAGGAATCTGGAATGATGAATCAGGAATGATGAATGATGAATCAGGAATCAGGAATGATGAATCAGGAATGATGAATGCTGAATCAGCGATGATGAATCAGGAATCAGCAATGATGAATCAGGAATCAGGAATGACGAATCAGGAATCAGGAATGATGAATCAGGAATGATGAATGATGAATCAGTATTCAGGAATGATGAATCAGGAATAAGGAATGATGAATCAGGAATGATGAATGATGAGTCAGGAATCAGGAATGATGAATCAGGAATGATGAATGATGAATCAGGAATGATGAATGGTGAGTCAGGAATCAGGAATGATGAATGATGAATCAGGAATCAGGAATGATGAATGACGAATCAGGAATAAGGAATGATGAATCAGGAATGATGAATGATGAATCAGGAATGATGAATCAGGAATCAGGAATGATGAATCAGGAATGAGGAATGATGAATCAGGAATGATGAATGATGAATCAGGAATGATGAATCAGGAATCAGGAATCAGGAATGATGAATCAGGAATCAGGAATCAGGAATGATGAATCAGGAATGATGAATGACGAATCAGGAATGATGAATGATGAATCAGGAATGATGAATGATGAATCAGGAATCAGGAATGATGAATCAGGAATAAGGAATGATGAATCAGGAATGATGAATGATGAATGAGGAATGATGAATCAGGAATCAGGAATCAGGAATGATGAATGATGAGTCAGGAATCAGGAATGATCAATCAGGAATGATGAATCAGGAATCTGGAATGATGAATCAGGAATGATGAATGATGAATCAGGAATCAGGAATGATGAATCAGGAATGATGAATGCTGAATCAGCGATGATGAATCAGGAATCAGCAATGATGAATCAGGAATCAGGAATGACGAATCAGGAATCAGGAATGATGAATCAGGAATGATGAATGATGAATCAGTATTCAGGAATGATGAATCAGGAATAAGGAATGATGAATCAGGAATGATGAATGATGAGTCAGGAATCAGGAATGATGAATCAGGAATGATGAATGATGAATCAGGAATCAGGAATGATGAATCAGGAATAAGGAATGATGAATCAGGAATGATGAATGATGAATCAGGAATCAGGAATGATGAATCAGGAATCAGGAATGATGAATCAGGAATCAGGAATGATGAATCAGGAATGATGAATGATGAATGAGGAATGATGAATCAGGAATCAGGAATCAGGAATGATGAATGATGAGTCAGGAATAAGGAATGATGAATCAGGAATGATGAATCAGGAATCTGGAATGATGAATCAGGAATGATGAATCAGGAATCAGGAATGATGAATCAGGAATGATGAATGATGAATCAGGAATGATGAATGATGAATCAGGAATGATGAATCAGGAATCAGGAATGATGAATCAGGAATCAGGAATGATGAATCAGGAATGATGAATCAGGAATGAATGATGAATCAGGAATGATGAATGATGAGTCAGGAATCAGGAATGATGAATGATGAATCAGGAATCAGGAATGATGAATGACGAATCAGGAATCAGGAATGATGAATCAGGAATGATGAATGAGGTATCAGTATTCAGGACTGATGAATCAGGAATAAGGAATGATGAATCAGGAATGATTAATGATGAGTCAGGAATCAGGAATGATGAATCAGGAATGAGGAATGATCAATCAGGAATGATGAATGATGAATCAGGAATGATGAATCAGGAATTATGAATCAGGAATGATGAATCAGGAATCAGGAATGATGAATCAGGAATCAGGAATGATGAATCAGCAATGATGAATCAGTAATGATGAATGATGAATCAGGAATGATGAATGATGACTCAGGAATGATGAATCATGAATCAGGAATGATGAATGATGAATCAGGAATCAGCAATTATGAATCAGGAATGATGAATCAGGAATGATGAATGATGAATCAGGAATGATGAATCAGAATGATGAATCAGGAATCAGGAATCAGGAGTGATTAATCAGGAATCAGGATGATGAATCAAGAATCAGGAATGATGAGTCAGGAATGAGGTTCCTGATCGCGAGCTAATATTAAAAACGTTCAATGTGACGTAAAATTCTCAAACGGAGAGATTCCACATTTCCAGCAAATTCATAGATTCCTGATCGCGAGCTAATATTAAGAACGTTCAATGTGCCGTAAAATTCTCAAACCGAGAGATTCCATCTTTCCAGCGAATTCATAGATTCCTGACCGCGAGCTAATATTAAAAAACGTTCAATGTGCCGTAAAATTCTCAAACGGAGATATTTCATCTTTCCAGCGAATTCATAGATTCCTGACCGCGAGCTAATATTAAAAACGTTCAATGTGCCGTAAAATTCTCAAACGGAGATATTTCATCTTTCCAGCGAATTCATAGATTCCTGACCGCGAGCTAATATTAAAAACGTTCAATGTGCCGTAAAATTCTCAAACGGAGAGATTTCATCTTTCCAGCGAATTCATAGATTCCTGACCGCGAGCTAATATTAAAAACGTTCAATGTGCCGTAAAATTCTCAAACGGAGAGATTTCATCTTTCCAGCGAATTCATAGATTCCTGATCGCGAGCTAATATTAAAAACGTTCAATGTGCCGTAAAATTCTCAAACGGAGAGATTCCATCTTTCCAGCGAATTCATAGATTCCTGACCGCGAGCTAATATTAAAAACGTTCAATGTGCCGTAAAATTCTCAAACGGAGAGATTTCATCTTTCCAGCGAATCCATAGATTCCTGACCGCGAGCTAATATTAAAAACGTTCAATGTGCCGTAAAATTCTCAAACGGAGAGATTCCATCTTTCCAGCGTTTTCATAGATTCCTGACCGCGAGCTAATATTAAAAACGTTCAATGTGCCGTAAAATTCTCAAACGGAGAGATTTCATCTTTCCAGCGAATTCATAGATTCCTGACCGCGAGCTAATATTAAAAACGTTCAATGTGCCGTAAAATTCTCAAACGGAGAGATTTCATCTTTCCAGCGAATTCATAGATTCCTGACCGCGAGCTAATATTAAAAACGTTCAATGTGCCGTAAAATTCTCAAACGGAGAGATTTCATCTTTCCAGCGAATTCATAGATTCCTGACCGCGAGCTAATATTAAAAACGTTCAATGTGCCGTAAAATTCTCAAACGGAGAGATTTCATCTTTCCAGCGTTTTCATAGATTCCTGACCGCGAGCTAATATTAAAAACGTTCAATGTGTCGTAAAATTCTCAAACGGAGAGATTTCATCTTTCCAGCGAATTCATAGATTCCTGACCGCGAGCTAATATTAAAAACGTTCAATGTGCCGTAAAATTCTCAAACGGAGAGATTTCATCTTTCCAGCGAATTCATAGATTCCTGATCGCGAGCTAATATTAAAAACGTTCAATGTGCCGTAAAATTCTCAAACGGAGAGATTCCATCTTTCCAGCGAATTCATAGATTCCTGACCGCGAGCTAATATTAAAAACGTTCAATGTGCCGTAAAATTCTCAAACGGAGAGATTTCATCTTTCCAGCGTTTTCATAGATTCCTGACCGCGAGCTAATATTAAAAACGTTCAATGTGTCGTAAAATTCTCAAACGGAGAGATTTCATCTTTCCAGCGAATTCATAGATTCCTGACCGCGAGCTAATATTAAAAACGTTCAATGTGCCGTAAAATTCTCAAACGGAGAGATTTCATCTTTCCAGCGAATTCATAGATTCCTGATCGCGAGCTAATATTAAAAACGTTCAATGTGCCGTAAAATTCTCAAACGGAGAGATTCCATCTTTCCAGCGAATTCATAGATTCCTGACCGCGAGCTAATATTAAAAACGTTCAATGTGCCGTAAAATTCTCAAACGGAGAGATTTCATCTTTCCAGCAAATTCATAGATTCCTGATCGCGAGCTAATATTAAAAACGTTCAATGTGCCGTAAAATACTCAAACGGAGAGATTCCATCTTTCCAGCAAATTCATAGATTCCTGATCGCGAGCTAATATTAAAAACGTTCAATGTACCGTAAAATTCGCAAACGGAGAGATTCCATCTTTCCAGCAAATTCATAGATTCCTGATCGCGAGCTAATATTAAAAACGTTCAATGTGCCGTAAAATTCGCAAACGGAGAGATTCCATCTTTCCAGCAAATTCATAGATTCCTGATCGCGAGCTAATATTAAAAACGTTCAATGTGCCGTAAAATTCTCAAACGGAGAGATTCCATCTTTCCAGCAAATTCATAGATTCCTGATCGCGAGGCAGGAATGAAGAATGATGAATCAGGAATGATGAATCATGAATGATGAATCAGGAATCAGGAATCAGGACTGATGAATCAGGAAGCAGGACTGATGAATCAGGAATGATGAATGATGAATCAGCAATCAGGAATGATGAATCAGGAATAAGGAATGATGAATCAGGAATGATGAATGATGAGTCAGGAATCAGGAGATGATGAATGATGAATCAGGAATCAGGAATGATGATGACGAATCAGGAATCAGGGAAATGATGAATCAGGAATGATGAATGAGAATCAGTATTCAGGAATGATGAATCAGGAATAAGGAATGATGAATCAGGAATGATGAATGATGAGTCAGGAATCAGGAATGATGAATCAGGAATGATGAATGATGAATCAGGAATCAGGAATGATGAATCAGGAATAAGGAATGATGAATCAGGAATGATGAATGATGAATCAGGAATCAGGAATGATGAATCAGGAATCAGGATGATGAATCAGGAATGATGAATGATGAGCCAGGAATCAGGAATGATGAATCAGGAATCAGGAATGATGAATCAGGAATGATGAATGATGAGCCAGAATCAGCAATGATGAATCAGGAATCAGCAATTGATGAATCAGGAATCAGGAATGATGAATCAGGAATCAGGAATGATGAATCAGGAAAGAAGAATGATGAATCAGGAATCAGGAATCGTGAATCATGAATCAGGAATGATGAATCAGGAATCAGGAATGATGAATCAGGAATCAGGAATGATGAATCAGGTATCAGGAATGATGAATCAGGAATCAGGAATGATGAATCAGGAATCAGGATGATGAATCAGGAATGATGAATGATGAATCAGAATGATGAATCAGGAATGATGAATCAGGAATCAGGAATCAGGAATGATGAATCAGGAATCAGGAATCAGGAATGATGAATCAGGAATGATGAATGACGAATCAGGAATGATGAATGATGAATCAGGAATGATGAATGATGAATCAGGAATCAGGAATGATGAATCAGGAATAAGGAATGATGAATCAGGAATGATGAATGATGAATCAGGAATGATGAATCAGGAATCAGGAATCAGAATGATGAATGATGAGTCAGGAATCAGGAATGATGAATCAGGAATGATGAATCAGGAATCTGGAATGATGAATCAGGAATCAGGAATGATGAATCAGGAATGATGAATGATGAATCAGGAATGATGAATGATGAATCAGGAATCATGAATGATTAATGATGAGTCAGGAATCAGGAATGATGAATCAGGAATGAGGAATGATCAATCAGGAATGATGAATGATGAATCAGGAATGATGAATCAGGAATTATGAAATCAGGAATGATGAATCAGGAATCAGGAATGATGAATCAGGAATCAGGAATGATGAATCAGCAATGATGAATCAGTAATGATGAATGATGAATCAGGAATGATGAATGATGACTCAGGAATGATGAATCATGAATCAGGAATGATGAATGATGAAATCAGGAATCAGCAATTATGAATCAGGAATGATGAATCAGGAATGATGAATGATGAATCAGGAATGATGAATCAGGAATGATGAATCAGGAATCAGGAATCAGGAGTGATTAATCAGGAATCAGGAATGATGAATCAAGAATCAGGAATGATGAGTCAGGAATGAGGTTCCTGATCGCGAGCTAATATTAAAAACGTTCAATGTGACGTAAAATTCTCAAACGGAGAGATTCCACATTTCCAGCAAATTCATAGATTCCTGATCGCGAGCTAATATTAAGAACGTTCAATGTGCCGTAAAATTCTCAAACCGAGAGATTCCATCTTTCCAGCGAATTCATAGATTCCTGACCGCGAGCTAATATTAAAAACGTTCAATGTGCCGTAAAATTCTCAAACGGAGATATTTCATCTTTCCAGCGAATTCATAGATTCCTGACCGCGAGCTAATATTAAAAACGTTCAATGTGCCGTAAAATTCTCAAACGGAGATATTTCATCTTTCCAGCGAATTCATAGATTCCTGACCGCGAGCTAATATTAAAAACGTTCAATGTGCCGTAAAATTCTCAAACGGAGAGATTTCATCTTTCCAGCGAATTCATAGATTCCTGACCGCGAGCTAATATTAAAAACGTTCAATGTGCCGTAAAATTCTCAAACGGAGAGATTTCATCTTTCCAGCGAATTCATAGATTCCTGATCGCGAGCTAATATTAAAAACGTTCAATGTGCCGTAAAGTTCTCAAACGGAGAGATTCCATCTTTCCAGCGAATTCATAGATTCCTGACCGCGAGCTAATATTAAAAACGTTCAATGTGCCGTAAAATTCTCAAACGGAGAGATTCCATCTTTCCAGCGAATCCATAGATTCCTGACCGCGAGCTAATATTAAAAACGTTCAATGTGCCGTAAAATTCTCAAACGGAGAGATTCCATCTTTCCAGCGTTTTCATAGATTCCTGACCGCGAGCTAATATTAAAAACGTTCAATGTGCCGTAAAATTCTCAAACGGAGAGATTCCATCTTTCCAGCGAATTCATAGATTCCTGACCGCGAGCTAATATTAAAAACGTTCAATGTGCCGTAAAATTCTCAAACGGAGAGATTTCATCTTTCCAGCAAATTCATAGATTCCTGATCGCGAGCTAATATTAAAAACGTTCAATGTGCCGTAAAATACTCAAACGGAGAGATTCCATCTTTCCAGCAAATTCATAGATTCCTGATCGCGAGCTAATATTAAAAACGTTCAATGTACCGTAAAATTCGCAAACGGAGAGATTCCATCTTTCCAGCAAATTCATAGATTCCTGATCGCGAGCTAATATTAAAAACGTTCAATGTGCCGTAAAATTCGCAAACGGAGAGATTCCATCTTTCCAGCAAATTCATAGATTCCTGATCGCGAGCTAATATTAAAAACGTTCAATGTGCCGTAAAATTCTCAAACGGAGAGATTCCATCTTTCCAGCAAATTCATAGATTCCTGATCGCGAGGCAGGAATGATGAATGATGAATCAGGAATGATGAATCATGAATGATGAATCAGGAATCAGGAATCAGGACTGATGAATCAGGAATCAGGACTGATGAATCAGGAATGATGAATGATGAATCAGCAATCAGGAATGATGAATCAGGAATAAGGAATGATGAATCAGGAATGATGAATGATGAGTCAGGAATCAGGAATGATGAATGATGAATCAGGAATCAGGAATGATGAATGACGAATCAGGAATCAGGAATGATGAATCAGGAATGATGAATGATGAATCAGTATTCAGGAATGATGAATCAGGAATAAGGAATGATGAATCAGGAATGATGAATGATGAGTCAGGAATCAGGAATGATGAATCAGGAATGATGAATGATGAATCAGGAATCAGGAATGATGAATCAGGAATAAGGAATGATGAATCAGGAATGATGAATGATGAATCAGGAATCAGGAATGATGAATCAGGAATCAGGAATGATGAATCAGGAATGATGAATGATGAGCCAGGAATCAGGAATGATGAATCAGGAATCAGGAATGATGAATCAGGAATGATGAATGATGAGCCAGGAATCAGCAATGATGAATCAGGAATCAGCAATGATGAATCAGGAATCAGGAATGATGAATCAGGAATCAGGAATGATGAATCAGGAAAGAAGAATGATGAATCAGGAATCAGGAATCGTGAATCATGAATCAGGAATGATGAATCAGGAATCAGGAATGATGAATCAGGAATCAGGAATGATGAATCAGGTATCAGGAATGATGAATCAGGAATCAGGAATGATGAATCAGGAATCAGGAATGATGAATCAGGAATGATGAATGATGAATCAGGAATGATGAATCAGGAATGATGAATCAGGAATCAGGAATCAGGAATGATGAATCAGGAATCAGGAATCAGGAATGATGAATCAGGAATGATGAATGACGAATCAGGAATGATGAATGATGAATCAGGAATGATGAATGATGAATCAGGAATCAGGAATGATGAATCAGGAATAAGGAATGATGAATCAGGAATGATGAATGATGAATCAGGAATGATGAATCAGGAATCAGGAATCAGGAATGATGAATGATGAGTCAGGAATCAGGAATGATGAATCAGGAATGATGAATCAGGAATCTGGAATGATGAATCAGGAATCAGGAATGATGAATCAGGAATGATGAATGATGAATCAGGAATGATGAATGATGAATCAGGAATCAGGAATCAGGAATGATTAATGATGAGTCAGGAATCAGGAATGATGAATCAGGAATGAGGAATGATCAATCAGGAATGATGAATGATGAATCAGGAATGATGAATCAGGAATTATGAATCAGGAATGATGAATCAGGAATCAGGAATGATGAATCAGGAATCAGGAATGATGAATCAGCAATGATGAATCAGTAATGATGAATGATGAATCAGGAATGATGAATGATGACTCAGGAATGATGAATCATGAATCAGGAATGATGAATGATGAATCAGGAATCAGCAATTATGAATCAGGAATGATGAATCAGGAATGATGAATGATGAATCAGGAATGATGAATCAGGAATGATGAATCAGGAATCAGGAATCAGGAGTGATTAATCAGGAATCAGGAATGATGAATCAAGAATCAGGAATGATGAGTCAGGAATGAGGTTCCTGATCGCGAGCTAATATTAAAAACGTTCAATGTGACGTAAAATTCTCAAACGGAGAGATTCCACATTTCCAGCAAATTCATAGATTCCTGATCGCGAGCTAATATTAAGAACGTTCAATGTGCCGTAAAATTCTCAAACCGAGAGATTCCATCTTTCCAGCGAATTCATAGATTCCTGACCGCGAGCTAATATTAAAAACGTTCAATGTGCCGTAAAATTCTCAAACGGAGATATTTCATCTTTCCAGCGAATTCATAGATTCCTGACCGCGAGCTAATATTAAAAACGTTCAATGTGCCGTAAAATTCTCAAACGGAGATATTTCATCTTTCCAGCGAATTCATAGATTCCTGACCGCGAGCTAATATTAAAAACGTTCAATGTGCCGTAAAATTCTCAAACGGAGAGATTTCATCTTTCCAGCGAATTCATAGATTCCTGACCGCGAGCTAATATTAAAAACGTTCAATGTGCCGTAAAATTCTCAAACGGAGAGATTTCATCTTTCCAGCGAATTCATAGATTCCTGATCGCGAGCTAATATTAAAAACGTTCAATGTGCCGTAAAATTCTCAAACGGAGAGATTCCATCTTTCCAGCGAATTCATAGATTCCTGACCGCGAGCTAATATTAAAAACGTTCAATGTGCCGTAAAATTCTCAAACGGAGAGATTTCATCTTTCCAGCGAATCCATAGATTCCTGACCGCGAGCTAATATTAAAAACGTTCAATGTGCCGTAAAATTCTCAAACGGAGAGATTCCATCTTTCCAGCGTTTTCATAGATTCCTGACCGCGAGCTAATATTAAAAACGTTCAATGTGCCGTAAAATTCTCAAACGGAGAGATTTCATCTTTCCAGCGAATTCATAGATTCCTGACCGCGAGCTAATATTAAAAACGTTCAATGTGCCGTAAAATTCTCAAACGGAGAGATTTCATCTTTCCAGCGAATCCATAGATTCCTGACCGCGAGCTAATATTAAAAACGTTCAATGTGCCGTAAAATTCTCAAACGGAGAGATTCCATCTTTCCAGCGTTTTCATAGATTCCTGACCGCGAGCTAATATTAAAAACGTTCAATGTGCCGTAAAATTCTCAAACGGAGAGATTTCATCTTTCCAGCGAATTCATAGATTCCTGACCGCGAGCTAATATTAAAAACGTTCAATGTGCCGTAAAATTCTCAAACGGAGAGATTTCATCTTTCCAGCGAATTCATAGATTCCTGACCGCGAGCTAATATTAAAAACGTTCAATGTGCCGTAAAATTCTCAAACGGAGAGATTTCATCTTTCCAGCGAATTCATAGATTCCTGACCGCGAGCTAATATTAAAAACGTTCAATGTGCCGTAAAATTCTCAAACGGAGAGATTTCATCTTTCCAGCGTTTTCATAGATTCCTGACCGCGAGCTAATATTAAAAACGTTCAATGTGTCGTAAAATTCTCAAACGGAGAGATTTCATCTTTCCAGCGAATTCATAGATTCCTGACCGCGAGCTAATATTAAAAACGTTCAATGTGCCGTAAAATTCTCAAACGGAGAGATTTCATCTTTCCAGCGAATTCATAGATTCCTGATCGCGAGCTAATATTAAAAACGTTCAATGTGCCGTAAAATTCTCAAACGGAGAGATTCCATCTTTCCAGCAAATTCATAGATTCCTGATCGCGAGGCAGGAATGATGAATGATGAATCAGGAATGATGAATCATGAATGATGAATCAGGAATCAGGAATCAGGACTGATGAATCAGGAATCAGGACTGATGAATCAGGAATGATGAATGATGAATCAGCAATCAGGAATGATGAATGATGAATCAGGAATGATGAATCAGGAATTATGAATCAGGAATGATGAATCAGGAATCAGGAATGATGAATCAGGAATCAGGAATGATGAATCAGCAATGATGAATCAGTAATGATGAATGATGAATCAGGAATGATGAATGATGACTCAGGAATGATGAATCATGAATCAGGAATGATGAATGATGAATCAGGAATCAGCAATTATGAATCAGGAATGATGAATCAGGAATGATGAATGATGAATCAGGAATGATGAATCAGGAATGATGAATCAGGAATCAGGAATCAGGAGTGATTAATCAGGAATCAGGAATGATGAATCAAGAATCAGGAATGATGAGTCAGGAATGAGGAATGATGAATCAGGAATGATGAATCAGGAATCAGGAATCAGGAATGATGAATGACGAATCAGGAATCAGGAATGATGAATCAGGAATGATGAATGATGAATCAGTATTCAGGAATGATGAATCAGGAATAAGGAATGATGAATCAGGAATGATGAATGATGAGTCAGGAATCAGGAATGATGAATCAGGAATGATGAATGATGAATCAGGAATCAGGAATGATGAATCAGGAATAAGGAATGATGAATCAGGAATGATGAATGATGAATCAGGAATCAGGAATGATGAATCAGGAATCAGGAATGATGAATCAGGAATGATGAATGATGAGCCAGGAATCAGGAATGATGAATCAGGAATCAGGAATGATGAATCAGGAATGATGAATGATGAGCCAGGAATCAGCAATGATGAATCAGGAATCAGCAATGATGAATCAGGAATCAGGAATGATGAATCAGGAATCAGGAATGATGAATCAGGAAAGAAGAATGATGAATCAGGAATCAGGAATCGTGAATCATGAATCAGGAATGATGAATCAGGAATCAGGAATGATGAATCAGGAATCAGGAATGATGAATCAGGTATCAGGAATGATGAATCAGGAATCAGGAATGATGAATCAGGAATCAGGAATGATGAATCAGGAATGATGAATGATGAATCAGGAATGATGAATCAGGAATGATGAATCAGGAATCAGGAATCAGGAATGATGAATCAGGAATCAGGAATCAGGAATGATGAATCAGGAATGATGAATGACGAATCAGGAATGATGAATGATGAATCAGGAATGATGAATGATGAATCAGGAATCAGGAATGATGAATCAGGAATAAGGAATGATGAATCAGGAATGATGAATGATGAATCAGGAATGATGAATCAGGAATCAGGAATCAGGAATGATGAATGATGAGTCAGGAATCAGGAATGATGAATCAGGAATGATGAATCAGGAATCTGGAATGATGAATCAGGAATCAGGAATGATGAATCAGGAATGATGAATGATGAATCAGGAATGATGAATGATGAATCAGGAATCAGGAATCAGGAATGATTAATGATGAGTCAGGAATCAGGAATGATGAATCAGGAATGAGGAATGATCAATCAGGAATGATGAATGATGAATCAGGAATGATGAATCAGGAATTATGAATCAGGAATGATGAATCAGGAATCAGGAATGATGAATCAGGAATCAGGAATGATGAATCAGCAATGATGAATCAGTAATGATGAATGATGAATCAGGAATGATGAATGATGACTCAGGAATGATGAATCATGAATCAGGAATGATGAATGATGAATCAGGAATCAGCAATTATGAATCAGGAATGATGAATCAGGAATGATGAATGATGAATCAGGAATGATGAATCAGGAATGATGAATCAGGAATCAGGAATCAGGAGTGATTAATCAGGAATCAGGAATGATGAATCAAGAATCAGGAATGATGAGTCAGGAATGAGGTTCCTGATCGCGAGCTAATATTAAAAACGTTCAATGTGACGTAAAATTCTCAAACGGAGAGATTCCACATTTCCAGCAAATTCATAGATTCCTGATCGCGAGCTAATATTAAGAACGTTCAATGTGCCGTAAAATTCTCAAACCGAGAGATTCCATCTTTCCAGCGAATTCATAGATTCCTGACCGCGAGCTAATATTAAAAACGTTCAATGTGCCGTAAAATTCTCAAACGGAGATATTTCATCTTTCCAGCGAATTCATAGATTCCTGACCGCGAGCTAATATTAAAAACGTTCAATGTGCCGTAAAATTCTCAAACGGAGATATTTCATCTTTCCAGCGAATTCATAGATTCCTGACCGCGAGCTAATATTAAAAACGTTCAATGTGCCGTAAAATTCTCAAACGGAGAGATTTCATCTTTCCAGCGAATTCATAGATTCCTGACCGCGAGCTAATATTAAAAACGTTCAATGTGCCGTAAAATTCTCAAACGGAGAGATTTCATCTTTCCAGCGAATTCATAGATTCCTGATCGCGAGCTAATATTAAAAACGTTCAATGTGCCGTAAAATTCTCAAACGGAGAGATTCCATCTTTCCAGCGAATTCATAGATTCCTGACCGCGAGCTAATATTAAAAACGTTCAATGTGCCGTAAAATTCTCAAACGGAGAGATTTCATCTTTCCAGCGAATCCATAGATTCCTGACCGCGAGCTAATATTAAAAACGTTCAATGTGCCGTAAAATTCTCAAACGGAGAGATTCCATCTTTCCAGCGTTTTCATAGATTCCTGACCGCGAGCTAATATTAAAAACGTTCAATGTGCCGTAAAATTCTCAAACGGAGAGATTTCATCTTTCCAGCGAATTCATAGATTCCTGACCGCGAGCTAATATTAAAAACGTTCAATGTGCCGTAAAATTCTCAAACGGAGAGATTTCATCTTTCCAGCGAATCCATAGATTCCTGACCGCGAGCTAATATTAAAAACGTTCAATGTGCCGTAAAATTCTCAAACGGAGAGATTCCATCTTTCCAGCGTTTTCATAGATTCCTGACCGCGAGCTAATATTAAAAACGTTCAATGTGCCGTAAAATTCTCAAACGGAGAGATTTCATCTTTCCAGCGAATTCATAGATTCCTGACCGCGAGCTAATATTAAAAACGTTCAATGTGCCGTAAAATTCTCAAACGGAGAGATTTCATCTTTCCAGCGAATTCATAGATTCCTGACCGCGAGCTAATATTAAAAACGTTCAATGTGCCGTAAAATTCTCAAACGGAGAGATTTCATCTTTCCAGCGAATTCATAGATTCCTGACCGCGAGCTAATATTAAAAACGTTCAATGTGCCGTAAAATTCTCAAACGGAGAGATTTCATCTTTCCAGCGTTTTCATAGATTCCTGACCGCGAGCTAATATTAAAAACGTTCAATGTGTCGTAAAATTCTCAAACGGAGAGATTTCATCTTTCCAGCGAATTCATAGATTCCTGACCGCGAGCTAATATTAAAAACGTTCAATGTGCCGTAAAATTCTCAAACGGAGAGATTTCATCTTTCCAGCGAATTCATAGATTCCTGATCGCGAGCTAATATTAAAAACGTTCAATGTGCCGTAAAATTCTCAAACGGAGAGATTCCATCTTTCCAGCAAATTCATAGATTCCTGATCGCGAGGCAGGAATGATGAATGATGAATCAGGAATGATGAATCATGAATGATGAATCAGGAATCAGGAATCAGGACTGATGAATCAGGAATCAGGACTGATGAATCAGGAATGATGAATGATGAATCAGCAATCAGGAATGATGAATGATGAATCAGGAATGATGAATCAGGAATTATGAATCAGGAATGATGAATCAGGAATCAGGAATGATGAATCAGGAATCAGGAATGATGAATCAGCAATGATGAATCAGTAATGATGAATGATGAATCAGGAATGATGAATGATGACTCAGGAATGATGAATCATGAATCAGGAATGATGAATGATGAATCAGGAATCAGCAATTATGAATCAGGAATGATGAATCAGGAATGATGAATGATGAATCAGGAATGATGAATCAGGAATGATGAATCAGGAATCAGGAATCAGGAGTGATTAATCAGGAATCAGGAATGATGAATCAAGAATCAGGAATGATGAGTCAGGAATGAGGTTCCTGATCGCGAGCTAATATTAAAAACGTTCAATGTGACGTAAAATTCTCAAACGGAGAGATTCCACATTTCCAGCAAATTCATAGATTCCTGATCGCGAGCTAATATTAAGAACGTTCAATGTGCCGTAAAATTCTCAAACCGAGAGATTCCATCTTTCCAGCGAATTCATAGATTCCTGACCGCGAGCTAATATTAAAAACGTTCAATGTGCCGTAAAATTCTCAAACGGAGATATTTCATCTTTCCAGCGAATTCATAGATTCCTGACCGCGAGCTAATATTAAAAACGTTCAATGTGCCGTAAAATTCTCAAACGGAGATATTTCATCTTTCCAGCGAATTCATAGATTCCTGACCGCGAGCTAATATTAAAAACGTTCAATGTGACGTAAAATTCTCAAACGGAGAGATTCCACATTTCCAGCAAATTCATAGATTCCTGATCGCGAGCTAATATTAAGAACGTTCAATGTGCCGTAAAATTCTCAAACCGAGAGATTCCATCTTTCCAGCGAATTCATAGATTCCTGACCGCGAGCTAATATTAAAAACGTTCAATGTGCCGTAAAATTCTCAAACGGAGATATTTCATCTTTCCAGCGAATTCATAGATTCCTGACCGCGAGCTAATATTAAAAACGTTCAATGTGCCGTAAAATTCTCAAACGGAGATATTTCATCTTTCCAGCGAATTCATAGATTCCTGACCGCGAGCTAATATTAAAAACGTTCAATGTGCCGTAAAATTCTCAAACGGAGAGATTTCATCTTTCCAGCGAATTCATAGATTCCTGACCGCGAGCTAATATTAAAAACGTTCAATGTGCCGTAAAATTCTCAAACGGAGAGATTTCATCTTTCCAGCGAATTCATAGATTCCTGATCGCGAGCTAATATTAAAAACGTTCAATGTGCCGTAAAATTCTCAAACGGAGAGATTCCATCTTTCCAGCGAATTCATAGATTCCTGACCGCGAGCTAATATTAAAAACGTTCAATGTGCCGTAAAATTCTCAAACGGAGAGATTTCATCTTTCCAGCGAATCCATAGATTCCTGACCGCGAGCTAATATTAAAAACGTTCAATGTGCCGTAAAATTCTCAAACGGAGAGATTCCATCTTTCCAGCGTTTTCATAGATTCCTGACCGCGAGCTAATATTAAAAACGTTCAATGTGCCGTAAAATTCTCAAACGGAGAGATTTCATCTTTCCAGCGAATTCATAGATTCCTGACCGCGAGCTAATATTAAAAACGTTCAATGTGCCGTAAAATTCTCAAACGGAGAGATTTCATCTTTCCAGCGAATCCATAGATTCCTGACCGCGAGCTAATATTAAAAACGTTCAATGTGCCGTAAAATTCTCAAACGGAGAGATTCCATCTTTCCAGCGTTTTCATAGATTCCTGACCGCGAGCTAATATTAAAAACGTTCAATGTGCCGTAAAATTCTCAAACGGAGAGATTTCATCTTTCCAGCGAATTCATAGATTCCTGACCGCGAGCTAATATTAAAAACGTTCAATGTGCCGTAAAATTCTCAAACGGAGAGATTTCATCTTTCCAGCGAATTCATAGATTCCTGACCGCGAGCTAATATTAAAAACGTTCAATGTGCCGTAAAATTCTCAAACGGAGAGATTTCATCTTTCCAGCGAATTCATAGATTCCTGACCGCGAGCTAATATTAAAAACGTTCAATGTGCCGTAAAATTCTCAAACGGAGAGATTTCATCTTTCCAGCGTTTTCATAGATTCCTGACCGCGAGCTAATATTAAAAACGTTCAATGTGTCGTAAAATTCTCAAACGGAGAGATTTCATCTTTCCAGCGAATTCATAGATTCCTGACCGCGAGCTAATATTAAAAACGTTCAATGTGCCGTAAAATTCTCAAACGGAGAGATTTCATCTTTCCAGCGAATTCATAGATTCCTGATCGCGAGCTAATATTAAAAACGTTCAATGTGCCGTAAAATTCTCAAACGGAGAGATTCCATCTTTCCAGCAAATTCATAGATTCCTGATCGCGAGGCAGGAATGATGAATGATGAATCAGGAATGATGAATCATGAATGATGAATCAGGAATCAGGAATCAGGACTGATGAATCAGGAATCAGGACTGATGAATCAGGAATGATGAATGATGAATCAGCAATCAGGAATGATGAATCAGGAATAAGGAATGATGAATCAGGAATGATGAATGATGAGTCAGGAATCAGGAATGATGAATGATGAATCAGGAATCAGGAATGATGAATGACGAATCAGGAATCAGGAATGATGAATCAGGAATGATGAATGATGAATCAGTATTCAGGAATGATGAATCAGGAATAAGGAATGATGAATCAGGAATGATGAATGATGAGTCAGGAATCAGGAATGATGAATCAGGAATAAGGAATGATGAATCAGGAATGATGAATGATGAATCAGGAATCAGGAATGATGAATCAGGAATCAGGAATGATGAATCAGGAATGATGAATGATGAGTCAGGAATCAGCAATGATGAATCAGGAATCAGCAATGATGAATCAGGAATCAGGAATCAGGAGTGATTAATCAGGAATCAGGAATGATGAATCAGGAATCAGGAATGATGAATCAGGAATGAGGAATGATCAATCAGGAATGAGGAATGATCAATCAGGAATGAGGAATGATGAATCAGGAATGAGGATTGATGAATCAGGAATGAGGAATGATGAATCAGGAATCAGGAATGATGAATCAGGAATCAGGAATGATGAATCAGGAAAGAGGAATGATGAATCAGGAATCAGGAATCGTGAATCATGAATCAGGAATGATGAATCAGGAATCAGGAATGATGAATCAGGAATCAGGAATGATGAATCAGGAATCAGGAATGATGAATCAGGAATCAGGAATGATGAATCAGGAATCAGGAATGATGAATCAGGAATCAGGAATGATGAATCAGGAATCAGGAATGATGAATCAGGAATGATGAATCAGGAATGATGAATCAGGAATCAGGAATCAGGAATGATGAATCAGGAATCAGGAATCAGGAATGATGAATCAGGAATGATGAATGACGAATCAGGAATGATGAATGATGAATCAGGAATGATGAATGACGAATCAGGAATGATGAATGATGAATCAGGAATGATGAATGATGAATCAGGAATCAGGAATGATGAATCAGGAATAAGGAATCAGGAATCAGGTATGATGAATCAGGAATGATGAATGATGAATCAGGAATGATGAGTGATGAATCAGGAATCAGGAATCAGGAATGATGAATGATGAGTCAGGAATCAGGAATGATGAATCAGGAATGATGAATCAGGAATCAGGAATCAGGAATGATGAGTCAGGAATCAGGAATGATGAATCAGGAATGATGAATCAGGAATCAGGAATGAGGAATGATGAATCAGGAATCAGCAATGATGAATCAGGAATCAGGAATGATGAATCAGGAATAAGGAATGATGAATCAGGAATGATGAATGATGAATCAGGAATGATGAATCAGGAATGATGAATCAGGAATGATGAATCAGGAATGATGAATCAGGAATCAGGAATGATGAATCAGGAATGATGAATGATGAATCAGGAATGATGAATGATGAATCAGGAATGATGAATCAGGAATCAGGAATGATGTATCAGGAATGAGGAATGATCAATCAGGAATGAGGAATGATGAATCAGGAATGAGGATTGATGAATCAGTATTCAGGAATGATGAATCAGGAATAAGGAATGATGAATCAGGAATGATGAATGATGAGTCAGGAATCAGGAATGATGAATCAGGAATGATGAATGATGAATCAGGAATCAGGAATGATGAATCAGGAATAAGGAATGATGAATCAGGAATGATGAATGATGAATCAGGAATCAGGAATGATGAATCAGGAATCAGGAATGATGAATCAGGAATCAGGAATGATGAATCAGGAATGATGAATGATGAATGAGGAATGATGAATCAGGAATCAGGAATCAGGAATGATGAATGATGAGTCAGGAATAAGGAATGATGAATCAGGAATGATGAATCAGGAATCTGGAATGATGAATCAGGAATGATGAATCAGGAATCAGGAATGATGAATCAGGAATGATGAATGATGAATCAGGAATGATGAATGATGAATCAGGAATGATGAATCAGGAATCAGGAATGATGAATCAGGAATCAGGAATGATGAATCAGGAATGATGAATCAGGAATGAATGATGAATCAGGAATGATGAATGATGAGTCAGGAATCAGGAATGATGAATGATGAATCAGGAATCAGGAATGATGAATGACGAATCAGGAATCAGGAATGATGAATCAGGAATGATGAATGAGGTATCAGTATTCAGGACTGATGAATCAGGAATAAGGAATGATGAATCAGGAATGATTAATGATGAGTCAGGAATCAGGAATGATGAATCAGGAATGAGGAATGATCAATCAGGAATGATGAATGATGAATCAGGAATGATGAATCAGGAATTATGAATCAGGAATGATGAATCAGGAATCAGGAATGATGAATCAGGAATCAGGAATGATGAATCAGCAATGATGAATCAGTAATGATGAATGATGAATCAGGAATGATGAATGATGACTCAGGAATGATGAATCATGAATCAGGAATGATGAATGATGAATCAGGAATCAGCAATTATGAATCAGGAATGATGAATCAGGAATGATGAATGATGAATCAGGAATGATGAATCAGGAATGATGAATCAGGAATCAGGAATCAGGAGTGATTAATCAGGAATCAGGAATGATGAATCAAGAATCAGGAATGATGAGTCAGGAATGAGGTTCCTGATCGCGAGCTAATATTAAAAACGTTCAATGTGACGTAAAATTCTCAAACGGAGAGATTCCACATTTCCAGCAAATTCATAGATTCCTGATCGCGAGCTAATATTAAGAACGTTCAATGTGCCGTAAAATTCTCAAACCGAGAGATTCCATCTTTCCAGCGAATTCATAGATTCCTGACCGCGAGCTAATATTAAAAACGTTCAATGTGCCGTAAAATTCTCAAACGGAGATATTTCATCTTTCCAGCGAATTCATAGATTCCTGACCGCGAGCTAATATTAAAAACGTTCAATGTGCCGTAAAATTCTCAAACGGAGATATTTCATCTTTCCAGCGAATTCATAGATTCCTGACCGCGAGCTAATATTAAAAACGTTCAATGTGCCGTAAAATTCTCAAACGGAGAGATTTCATCTTTCCAGCGAATTCATAGATTCCTGACCGCGAGCTAATATTAAAAACGTTCAATGTGCCGTAAAATTCTCAAACGGAGAGATTTCATCTTTCCAGCGAATTCATAGATTCCTGATCGCGAGCTAATATTAAAAACGTTCAATGTGCCGTAAAATTCTCAAACGGAGAGATTCCATCTTTCCAGCGAATTCATAGATTCCTGACCGCGAGCTAATATTAAAAACGTTCAATGTGCCGTAAAATTCTCAAACGGAGAGATTTCATCTTTCCAGCGAATCCATAGATTCCTGACCGCGAGCTAATATTAAAAACGTTCAATGTGCCGTAAAATTCTCAAACGGAGAGATTCCATCTTTCCAGCGTTTTCATAGATTCCTGACCGCGAGCTAATATTAAAAACGTTCAATGTGCCGTAAAATTCTCAAACGGAGAGATTTCATCTTTCCAGCGAATTCATAGATTCCTGACCGCGAGCTAATATTAAAAACGTTCAATGTGCCGTAAAATTCTCAAACGGAGAGATTTCATCTTTCCAGCGAATTCATAGATTCCTGACCGCGAGCTAATATTAAAAACGTTCAATGTGCCGTAAAATTCTCAAACGGAGAGATTTCATCTTTCCAGCGAATTCATAGATTCCTGACCGCGAGCTAATATTAAAAACGTTCAATGTGCCGTAAAATTCTCAAACGGAGAGATTTCATCTTTCCAGCGTTTTCATAGATTCCTGACCGCGAGCTAATATTAAAAACGTTCAATGTGTCGTAAAATTCTCAAACGGAGAGATTTCATCTTTCCAGCGAATTCATAGATTCCTGACCGCGAGCTAATATTAAAAACGTTCAATGTGCCGTAAAATTCTCAAACGGAGAGATTTCATCTTTCCAGCGAATTCATAGATTCCTGATCGCGAGCTAATATTAAAAACGTTCAATGTGCCGTAAAATTCTCAAACGGAGAGATTCCATCTTTCCAGCGAATTCATAGATTCCTGACCGCGAGCTAATATTAAAAACGTTCAATGTGCCGTAAAATTCTCAAACGGAGAGATTTCATCTTTCCAGCGTTTCATAGATTCCTGACCGCGAGCTAATATTAAAAACGTTCAATGTGTCGTAAAATTCTCAAACGGAGAGATTTCATCTTTCCAGCGAATTCATAGATTCCTGACCGCGAGCTAATATTAAAAACGTTCAATGTGCCGTAAAATTCTCAAACGGAGAGATTTCATCTTTCCAGCGAATTCATAGATTCCTGATCGCGAGCTAATATTAAAAACGTTCAATGTGCCGTAAAATTCTCAAACGGAGAGATTCCATCTTTCCAGCGAATTCATAGATTCCTGACCGCGAGCTAATATTAAAAACGTTCAATGTGCCGTAAAATTCTCAAACGGAGAGATTTCATCTTTCCAGCAAATTCATAGATTCCTGATCGCGAGCTAATATTAAAAACGTTCAATGTGCCGTAAAATACTCAAACGGAGAGATTCCATCTTTCCAGCAAATTCATAGATTCCTGATCGCGAGCTAATATTAAAAACGTTCAATGTACCGTAAAATTCGCAAACGGAGAGATTCCATCTTTCCAGCAAATTCATAGATTCCTGATCGCGAGCTAATATTAAAAACGTTCAATGTGCCGTAAAATTCGCAAACGGAGAGATTCCATCTTTCCAGCAAATTCATAGATTCCTGATCGCGAGCTAATATTAAAAACGTTCAATGTGCCGTAAAATTCTCAAACGGAGAGATTCCATCTTTCCAGCAAATTCATAGATTCCTGATCGCGAGGCAGGAATGATGAATGATGAATCAGGAATGATGAATCATGAATGATGAATCAGGAATCAGGAATCAGGACTGATGAATCAGGAATCAGGACTGATGAATCAGGAATGATGAATGATGAATCAGCAATCAGGAATGATGAATCAGGAATAAGGAATGATGAATCAGGAATGATGAATGATGAGTCAGGAATCAGGAATGATGAATGATGAATCAGGAATCAGGAATGATGAATGACGAATCAGGAATCAGGAATGATGAATCAGGAATGATGAATGATGAATCAGTATTCAGGAATGATGAATCAGGAATAAGGAATGATGAATCAGGAATGATGAATGATGAGTCAGGAATCAGGAATGATGAATCAGGAATGATGAATGATGAATCAGGAATCAGGAATGATGAATCAGGAATAAGGAATGATGAATCAGGAATGATGAATGATGAATCAGGAATCAGGAATGATGAATCAGGAATCAGGAATGATGAATCAGGAATGATGAATGATGAGCCAGGAATCAGGAATGATGAATCAGGAATCAGGAATGATGAATCAGGAATGATGAATGATGAGCCAGGAATCAGCAATGATGAATCAGGAATCAGCAATGATGAATCAGGAATCAGGAATGATGAATCAGGAATCAGGAATGATGAATCAGGAAAGAAGAATGATGAATCAGGAATCAGGAATCGTGAATCATGAATCAGGAATGATGAATCAGGAATCAGGAATGATGAATCAGGAATCAGGAATGATGAATCAGGTATCAGGAATGATGAATCAGGAATCAGGAATGATGAATCAGGAATCAGGAATGATGAATCAGGAATGATGAATGATGAATCAGGAATGATGAATCAGGAATGATGAATCAGGAATCAGGAATCAGGAATGATGAATCAGGAATCAGGAATCAGGAATGATGAATCAGGAATGATGAATGACGAATCAGGAATGATGAATGATGAATCAGGAATGATGAATGATGAATCAGGAATCAGGAATGATGAATCAGGAATAAGGAATGATGAATCAGGAATGATGAATGATGAATCAGGAATGATGAATCAGGAATCAGGAATCAGGAATGATGAATGATGAGTCAGGAATCAGGAATGATGAATCAGGAATGATGAATCAGGAATCTGGAATGATGAATCAGGAATCAGGAATGATGAATCAGGAATGATGAATGATGAATCAGGAATGATGAATGATGAATCAGGAATCAGGAATCAGGAATGATTAATGATGAGTCAGGAATCAGGAATGATGAATCAGGAATGAGGAATGATCAATCAGGAATGATGAATGATGAATCAGGAATGATGAATCAGGAATTATGAATCAGGAATGATGAATCAGGAATCAGGAATGATGAATCAGGAATCAGGAATGATGAATCAGCAATGATGAATCAGTAATGATGAATGATGAATCAGGAATGATGAATGATGACTCAGGAATGATGAATCATGAATCAGGAATGATGAATGATGAATCAGGAATCAGCAATTATGAATCAGGAATGATGAATCAGGAATGATGAATGATGAATCAGGAATGATGAATCAGGAATGATGAATCAGGAATCAGGAATCAGGAGTGATTAATCAGGAATCAGGAATGATGAATCAAGAATCAGGAATGATGAGTCAGGAATGAGGTTCCTGATCGCGAGCTAATATTAAAAACGTTCAATGTGACGTAAAATTCTCAAACGGAGAGATTCCACATTTCCAGCAAATTCATAGATTCCTGATCGCGAGCTAATATTAAGAACGTTCAATGTGCCGTAAAATTCTCAAACCGAGAGATTCCATCTTTCCAGCGAATTCATAGATTCCTGACCGCGAGCTAATATTAAAAACGTTCAATGTGCCGTAAAATTCTCAAACGGAGATATTTCATCTTTCCAGCGAATTCATAGATTCCTGACCGCGAGCTAATATTAAAAACGTTCAATGTGCCGTAAAATTCTCAAACGGAGATATTTCATCTTTCCAGCGAATTCATAGATTCCTGACCGCGAGCTAATATTAAAAACGTTCAATGTGCCGTAAAATTCTCAAACGGAGAGATTTCATCTTTCCAGCGAATTCATAGATTCCTGACCGCGAGCTAATATTAAAAACGTTCAATGTGCCGTAAAATTCTCAAACGGAGAGATTTCATCTTTCCAGCGAATTCATAGATTCCTGATCGCGAGCTAATATTAAAAACGTTCAATGTGCCGTAAAATTCTCAAACGGAGAGATTCCATCTTTCCAGCGAATTCATAGATTCCTGACCGCGAGCTAATATTAAAAACGTTCAATGTGCCGTAAAATTCTCAAACGGAGAGATTTCATCTTTCCAGCGAATCCATAGATTCCTGACCGCGAGCTAATATTAAAAACGTTCAATGTGCCGTAAAATTCTCAAACGGAGAGATTCCATCTTTCCAGCGATTTCATAGATTCCTGACCGCGAGCTAATAGTAAAAACGTTCAATGTGCCGTAAAATTCTCAAACGGAGAGATTCCATCTTTCCAGCGAATTCATAGATTCCTGACCGCGAGCTAAGTATTAAAACGTTCAATGTGCCGTAAAATTCTCAAACGGAGAGATTTCATCTTTCCAGCAAATTCATAGATTCCTGATCGCGAGCTAATATTAAAAACGTTCAATGTGCCGTAAAATACTCAAACGGAGAGATTCCATCTTTCCAGCAAATTCATAGATTCCTGATCGCGAGCTAATATTAAAAACGTTCAATGTACCGTAAAATTCGCAAACGGAGAGATTCCATCTTTCCAGCAAATTCATAGATTCCTGATCGCGAGCTAATATTAAAAACGTTCAATGTGCCGTAAAATTCGCAAACGGAGAGATTCCATCTTTCCAGCAAATTCATAGATTCCTGATCGCGAGCTAATATTAAAAACGTTCAATGTGCCGTAAAATTCTCAAACGGAGAGATTCCATCTTTCCAGCAAATTCATAGATTCCTGATCGCGAGGCAGGAATGATGAATGATGAATCAGGAATGATGAATCATGAATGATGAATCAGGAATCAGGAATCAGGACTGATGAATCAGGAATCAGGACTGATGAATCAGGAATGATGAATGATGAATCAGCAATCAGGAATGATGAATCAGGAATAAGGAATGATGAATCAGGAATGATGAATGATGAGTCAGGAATCAGGAATGATGAATGATGAATCAGGAATCAGGAATGATGAATGACGAATCAGGAATCAGGAATGATGAATCAGGAATGATGAATGATGAATCAGTATTCAGAATGATGAATCAGGAATAAGGAATGATGAATCAGGAATGATGAATGATGAGTCAGGAATCAGGAATGATGAATCAGGAATGATGAATGATGAATCAGGAATCAGGAATGATGAATCAGGAATAAGGAATGATGAATCAGGAATGATGAATGATGAATCAGGAATCAGGAATGATGAATCAGGAATCAGGAATGATGAATCAGGAATGATGAATGATGAGCCAGGAATCAGGAATGATGAATCAGGAATCAGGAATGATGAATCAGGAATGATGAATGATGAGCCAGGAATCAGCAATGATGAATCAGGAATCAGCAATGATGAATCAGGAATCAGGAATGATGAATCAGGAATCAGGAATGATGAATCAGGAAAGAAGAATGATGAATCAGGAATCAGGAATCGTGAATCATGAATCAGGAATGATGAATCAGGAATCAGGAATGATGAATCAGGAATCAGGAATGATGAATCAGGTATCAGGAATGATGAATCAGGAATCAGGAATGATGAATCAGGAATCAGGAATGATGAATCAGGAATGATGAATGATGAATCAGGAATGATGAATCAGGAATGATGAATCAGGAATCAGGAATCAGGAATGATGAATCAGGAATCAGGAATCAGGAATGATGAATCAGGAATGATGAATGACGAATCAGGAATGATGAATGATGAATCAGGAATGATGAATGATGAATCAGGAATCAGGAATGATGAATCAGGAATAAGGAATGATGAATCAGGAATGATGAATGATGAATCAGGAATGATGAATCAGGAATCAGGAATCAGGAATGATGAATGATGAGTCAGGAATCAGGAATGATGAATCAGGAATGATGAATCAGGAATCTGGAATGATGAATCAGGAATCAGGAATGATGAATCAGGAATGATGAATGATGAATCAGGAATGATGAATGATGAATCAGGAATCAGGAATCAGGAATGATTAATGATGAGTCAGGAATCAGGAATGATGAATCAGGAATGAGGAATGATCAATCAGGAATGATGAATGATGAATCAGGAATGATGAATCAGGAATTATGAATCAGGAATGATGAATCAGGAATCAGGAATGATGAATCAGGAATCAGGAATGATGAATCAGCAATGATGAATCAGTAATGATGAATGATGAATCAGGAATGATGAATGATGACTCAGGAATGATGAATCATGAATCAGGAATGATGAATGATGAATCAGGAATCAGCAATTATGAATCAGGAATGATGAATCAGGAATGATGAATGATGAATCAGGAATGATGAATCAGGAATGATGAATCAGGAATCAGGAATCAGGAGTGATTAATCAGGAATCAGGAATGATGAATCAAGAATCAGGAATGATGAGTCAGGAATGAGGTTCCTGATCGCGAGCTAATATTAAAAACGTTCAATGTGACGTAAAATTCTCAAACGGAGAGATTCCACATTTCCAGCAAATTCATAGATTCCTGATCGCGAGCTAATATTAAGAACGTTCAATGTGCCGTAAAATTCTCAAACCGAGAGATTCCATCTTTCCAGCGAATTCATAGATTCCTGACCGCGAGCTAATATTAAAAACGTTCAATGTGCCGTAAAATTCTCAAACGGAGATATTTCATCTTTCCAGCGAATTCATAGATTCCTGACCGCGAGCTAATATTAAAAACGTTCAATGTGCCGTAAAATTCTCAAACGGAGATATTTCATCTTTCCAGCGAATTCATAGATTCCTGACCGCGAGCTAATATTAAAAACGTTCAATGTGCCGTAAAATTCTCAAACGGAGAGATTTCATCTTTCCAGCGAATTCATAGATTCCTGACCGCGAGCTAATATTAAAAACGTTCAATGTGCCGTAAAATTCTCAAACGGAGAGATTTCATCTTTCCAGCGAATTCATAGATTCCTGATCGCGAGCTAATATTAAAAACGTTCAATGTGCCGTAAAATTCTCAAACGGAGAGATTCCATCTTTCCAGCGAATTCATAGATTCCTGACCGCGAGCTAATATTAAAAACGTTCAATGTGCCGTAAAATTCTCAAACGGAGAGATTTCATCTTTCCAGCGAATCCATAGATTCCTGACCGCGAGCTAATATTAAAAACGTTCAATGTGCCGTAAAATTCTCAAACGGAGAGATTCCATCTTTCCAGCGTTTCATAGATTCCTGACCGCGAGCTAATATTAAAAACGTTCAATGTGCCGTAAAATTCTCAAACGGAGAGATTTCATCTTTCCAGCGAATTCATAGATTCCTGACCGCGAGCTAATATTAAAAACGTTCAATGTGCCGTAAAATTCTCAAACGGAGAGATTTCATCTTCCAGCGAATCCATAGATTCCTGACCGCGAGCTAATATTAAAAACGTTCAATGTGCCGTAAAATTCTCAAACGGAGAGATTCAATCTTTCCAGCGTTTTCATAGATTCCTGACCGCGAGCTAATATTAAAAACGTTCAATGTGCCGTAAAATTCTCAAACGGAGAGATTTCATCTTTCCAGCGAATTCATAGATTCCTGACCGCGAGCTAATATTAAAAACGTTCAATGTGCCGTAAAATTCTCAAACGGAGAGATTTCATCTTTCCAGCGAATTCATAGATTCCTGACCGCGAGCTAATATTAAAAACGTTCAATGTGCCGTAAAATTCTCAAACGGAGAGATTTCATCTTTCCAGCGAATTCATAGATTCCTGACCGCGAGCTAATATTAAAAACGTTCAATGTGCCGTAAAATTCTCAAACGGAGAGATTTCATCTTTCCAGCGATTTCATAGATTCCTGACCGCGAGCTAATATTAAAAACGTTCAATGTGTCGTAAAATTCTCAAACGGAGAGATTTCATCTTTCCAGCGAATTCATATAGATTCCTGACCGCGAGCTAATATTAAAAACGTTCAATGTGCCGTAAAATTCTCAAACGGAGAGATTTCATCTTTCCAGCGAATTCATAGATTCCTGATCGCGAGCTAATATTAAAAACGTTCAATGTGCCGTAAAATTCTCAAACGGAGAGATTCCATCTTTCCAGCAAATTCATAGATTCCTGATCGCGAGGCAGGAATGATGAATGATGAATCAGGAATGATGAATCATGAATGATGAATCAGGAATCAGGAATCAGGACTGATGAATCAGGAATCAGGACTGATGAATCAGGAATGATGAATGATGAATCAGCAATCAGGAATGATGAATGATGAATCAGGAATGATGAATCAGGAATTATGAATCAGGAATGATGAATCAGGAATCAGGAATGATGAATCAGGAATCAGGAATGATGAATCAGCAATGATGAATCAGTAATGATGAATGATGAATCAGGAATGATGAATGATGACTCAGGAATGATGAATCATGAATCAGGAATGATGAATGATGAATCAGGAATCAGCAATTATGAATCAGGAATGATGAATCAGGAATGATGAATGATGAATCAGGAATGATGAATCAGGAATGATGAATCAGGAATCAGGAATCAGGAGTGATTAATCAGGAATCAGGAATGATGAATCAAGAATCAGGAATGATGAGTCAGGAATGAGGTTCCTGATCGCGAGCTAATATTAAAAACGTTCAATGTGACGTAAAATTCTCAAACGGAGAGATTCCACATTTCCAGCAAATTCATAGATTCCTGATCGCGAGCTAATATTAAGAACGTTCAATGTGCCGTAAAATTCTCAAACCGAGAGATTCCATCTTTCCAGCGAATTCATAGATTCCTGACCGCGAGCTAATATTAAAAACGTTCAATGTGCCGTAAAATTCTCAAACGGAGATATTTCATCTTTCCAGCGAATTCATAGATTCCTGACCGCGAGCTAATATTAAAAACGTTCAATGTGCCGTAAAATTCTCAAACGGAGATATTTCATCTTTCCAGCGAATTCATAGATTCCTGACCGCGAGCTAATATTAAAAACGTTCAATGTGACGTAAAATTCTCAAACGGAGAGATTCCACATTTCCAGCAAATTCATAGATTCCTGATCGCGAGCTAATATTAAGAACGTTCAATGTGCCGTAAAATTCTCAAACCGAGAGATTCCATCTTTCCAGCGAATTCATAGATTCCTGACCGCGAGCTAATATTAAAAACGTTCAATGTGCCGTAAAATTCTCAAACGGAGATATTTCATCTTTCCAGCGAATTCATAGATTCCTGACCGCGAGCTAATATTAAAAACGTTCAATGTGCCGTAAAATTCTCAAACGGAGATATTTCATCTTTCCAGCGAATTCATAGATTCCTGACCGCGAGCTAATATTAAAAACGTTCAATGTGCCGTAAAATTCTCAAACGGAGAGATTTCATCTTTCCAGCGAATTCATAGATTCCTGACCGCGAGCTAATATTAAAAACGTTCAATGTGCCGTAAAATTCTCAAACGGAGAGATTTCATCTTTCCAGCGAATTCATAGATTCCTGATCGCGAGCTAATATTAAAAACGTTCAATGTGCCGTAAAATTCTCAAACGGAGAGATTCCATCTTTCCAGCGAATTCATAGATTCCTGACCGCGAGCTAATATTAAAAACGTTCAATGTGCCGTAAAATTCTCAAACGGAGAGATTTCATCTTTCCAGCGAATCCATAGATTCCTGACCGCGAGCTAATATTAAAAACGTTCAATGTGCCGTAAAATTCTCAAACGGAGAGATTCCATCTTTCCAGCGTTTTCATAGATTCCTGACCGCGAGCTAATATTAAAAACGTTCAATGTGCCGTAAAATTCTCAAACGGAGAGATTTCATCTTTCCAGCGAATTCATAGATTCCTGACCGCGAGCTAATATTAAAAACGTTCAATGTGCCGTAAAATTCTCAAACGGAGAGATTTCATCTTTCCAGCGAATCCATAGATTCCTGACCGCGAGCTAATATTAAAAACGTTCAATGTGCCGTAAAATTCTCAAACGGAGAGATTCCATCTTTCCAGCGTTTTCATAGATTCCTGACCGCGAGCTAATATTAAAAACGTTCAATGTGCCGTAAAATTCTCAAACGGAGAGATTTCATCTTTCCAGCGAATTCATAGATTCCTGACCGCGAGCTAATATTAAAAACGTTCAATGTGCCGTAAAATTCTCAAACGGAGAGATTTCATCTTTCCAGCGAATTCATAGATTCCCGACCGCGAGCTAATATTAAAAACGTTCAATGTGCCGTAAAATTCTCAAACGGAGAGATTTCATCTTTCCAGCGAATTCATAGATTCCTGACCGCGAGCTAATATTAAAAACGTTCAATGTGCCGTAAAATTCTCAAACGGAGAGATTTCATCTTTCCAGCGTTTTCATAGATTCCTGACCGCGAGCTAATATTAAAAACGTTCAATGTGTCGTAAAATTCTCAAACGGAGAGATTTCATCTTTCCAGCGAATTCATAGATTCCTGACCGCGAGCTAATATTAAAAACGTTCAATGTGCCGTAAAATTCTCAAACGGAGAGATTTCATCTTTCCAGCGAATTCATAGATTCCTGATCGCGAGCTAATATTAAAAACGTTCAATGTGCCGTAAAATTCTCAAACGGAGAGATTCCATCTTTCCAGCAAATTCATAGATTCCTGATCGCGAGGCAGGAATGATGAATGATGAATCAGGAATGATGAATCATGAATGATGAATCAGGAATCAGGAATCAGGACTGATGAATCAGGAATCAGGACTGATGAATCAGGAATGATGAATGATGAATCAGCAATCAGGAATGATGAATCAGGAATAAGGAATGATGAATCAGGAATGATGAATGATGAGTCAGGAATCAGGAATGATGAATGATGAATCAGGAATCAGGAATGATGAATGACGAATCAGGAATCAGGAATGATGAATCAGGAATGATGAATGATGAATCAGTATTCAGGAATGATGAATCAGGAATAAGGAATGATGAATCAGGAATGATGAATGATGAGTCAGGAATCAGGAATGATGAATCAGGAATAAGGAATGATGAATCAGGAATGATGAATGATGAATCAGGAATCAGGAATGATGAATCAGGAATCAGGAATGATGAATCAGGAATGATGAATGATGAGTCAGGAATCAGCAATGATGAATCAGGAATCAGCAATGATGAATCAGGAATCAGGAATCAGGAGTGATTAATCAGGAATCAGGAATGATGAATCAGGAATCAGGAATGATGAATCAGGAATGAGGAATGATCAATCAGGAATGAGGAATGATCAATCAGGAATGAGGAATGATGAATCAGGAATGAGGATTGATGAATCAGGAATGAGGAATGATGAATCAGGAATCAGGAATGATGAATCAGGAATCAGGAATGATGAATCAGGAAAGAGGAATGATGAATCAGGAATCAGGAATCGTGAATCATGAATCAGGAATGATGAATCAGGAATCAGGAATGATGAATCAGGAATCAGGAATGATGAATCAGGAATCAGGAATGATGAATCAGGAATCAGGAATGATGAATCAGGAATCAGGAATGATGAATCAGGAATCAGGAATGATGAATCAGGAATCAGGAATGATGAATCAGGAATGATGAATCAGGAATGATGAATCAGGAATCAGGAATCAGGAATGATGAATCAGGAATCAGGAATCAGGAATGATGAATCAGGAATGATGAATGACGAATCAGGAATGATGAATGATGAATCAGGAATGATGAATGACGAATCAGGAATGATGAATGATGAATCAGGAATGATGAATGATGAATCAGGAATCAGGAATGATGAATCAGGAATAAGGAATCAGGAATCAGGTATGATGAATCAGGAATGATGAATGATGAATCAGGAATGATGAGTGATGAATCAGGAATCAGGAATCAGGAATGATGAATGATGAGTCAGGAATCAGGAATGATGAATCAGGAATGATGAATCAGGAATCAGGAATCAGGAATGATGAGTCAGGAATCAGGAATGATGAATCAGGAATGATGAATCAGGAATCAGGAATGAGGAATGATGAATCAGGAATCAGCAATGATGAATCAGGAATCAGGAATGATGAATCAGGAATAAGGAATGATGAATCAGGAATGATGAATGATGAATCAGGAATGATGAATCAGGAATGATGAATCAGGAATGATGAATCAGGAATGATGAATCAGGAATCAGGAATGATGAATCAGGAATGATGAATGATGAATCAGGAATGATGAATGATGAATCAGGAATGATGAATCAGGAATCAGGAATGATGTATCAGGAATGAGGAATGATCAATCAGGAATGAGGAATGATGAATCAGGAATGAGGATTGATGAATCAGGAATGAGGAATGATGAATCAGGAATCAGGAATGATGAATCAGGAATCAGGAATGATGAATCAGGAAAGAGGAATGATGAATCAGGAAAGAGGAATGATGAATCAGGAATCAGGAATCGTGAATCATGAATCAGGAATGATGAATCAGGAATCAGGAATGATGAATCAGGAATCAGGAATGATGAATCAGGAATGATGAATCAGGAATCAGGAATGATGAATCAGGAATGATGAATGATGAATCATGAATCAGGAATGATGAGTCAGGAATCAGGAATGATGAATCAGGAATGAGGAATGATGAATCAGGAATGATGAATGATGAATCAGGAATCAGCAATGATGAATCAGGAAAGAGGAATCAGGAATCAGGAATCAGGAATCGTGAATCATGAATCAGGAATGATGAATCAGGAATCAGGAATGATGAATCAGGAATCAGGAATGATGAATCAGGAATCAGGAATGAGGAATGATGAATCAGGAATCATGAATGATGAATCGGGAATCAGGAATCAGAAATGATGAATCAGGAATGATGAATCAGGATTCAGGAATGATGAATCAGGAATCAGGAATGAAGAATCAGGAATGATGAATGATGAATCAGGAATGATGAATGATGAATCAGGAATGATGAATGATGAATCAGGAATGATGAATGATGAATCAGGAATGATGAATGATGAATCAGGAATGATGAATCAGGAATAAGGAATGATGAATCAGGAATGATGAATGATGAATCAGGAATGATGAATCAGGTATCAGGAATCAGGAATGATGAATGATGAGTCAGGAATGATGAATCAGGAATCAGGAATGATGAATCAGGAATCAGCAATGATGAATCAGGAATCAGGAATGATGAATCAGGAATCAGGAATCAGGAGTGATTAATCAGGAATAAGGAATGATGAATCAGGAATCAGGAATGATGTATCAGGAATGAGGAATGATCAATCAGGAATGAGGAATGATGAATCAGGAATGAGGATTGATGAATCAGGAATGAGGAATGATGAATCAGGAATCAGGAATGATGAATCAGGAATCAGGAATGATGAATCAGGAAAGAGGAATGATGAATCAGGAATCAGGAATCGTGAATCATGAATCAGGAATGATGAATCAGGAATCAGGAATGATGAATCAGGAATCAGGAATGATGAATCAGGAATCAGGAATGAGGAATGATGAATCAGGAATCATGAATGATGAATCGGGAATCAGGAATCAGAAATGATGAATCAGGAATGATGATTCAGGATTCAGGAATGATGAATCATGAATCAGGAATGATGAATCAGGAATCAGGAATGATGAATCAGGAATCAGGAATGATGAATCAGGAATCAGGAATGATGAATCAGGAATCAGGAATGATGAGTCAGGAATCAGCAATGATGAATCAGGAATCAGGAATGATGAATCAGGAATCAGGAATGATGAATGACGAATCAGGAATGATGAATGATGAATCGGGAATGATGAATGATGAATCAGGAATCATGAATGATGAATCAGGAATAAGGAATGATGAATCAGGAATGATGAATGATGAATCAGGAATGATGAATCAGGAATCAGGAATCAGGAATGATGAATGATGAGTCAGGAATCAGGAATGATGAATCAGGAATGATGAATCAGGAATCTGGAATGATGAATCAGGAATCAGGAATGATGAATCAGGAATGATGAATGATGAATCAAGAATGATGAATGATGAATCAGGAATCAGGAATCAGGAATGATGAATGATGAGTCAGGAATCAGGAATGATGAATCAGGAATGATGAATCAGGAATCAGGAATCAGGAATGATGAATCAGGAATCAGGAATGATGAATCAGGAATGATGAATGATGAATCAGGAATCAGGAATGATGAGTCAGGAATCAGGAATGATGAATCAGGAATGATGAATCAGGAATCAGGAATGATGAATGATGAATCAGGAATCAGCAATGATGAATCAGGAATCAGGAATGATGAATCAGGAATCAGGAATGATGAATCAGGAATCAGGAATGAGGAATGATGAATCAGGAATCATGAATGATGAATCGGGAATCAGGAATCAGAAATGATGAATCAGGAATGATGAATCAGGATTCAGGAATGATGAATCAGGAATCAGGAATGAAGAATCAGGAATGATGAATGATGAATCAGGAATGATGAATGATGAATCAGGAATGATGAATGATGAATCAGGAATGATGAATGATGAATCAGGAATGATGAATCAGGAATAAGGAATGATGAATCAGGAATGATGAATGATGAATCAGGAATGATGAATCAGGTATCAGGAATCAGGAATGATGAATGATGAGTCAGGAATGAGGAATGATGAATCAGGAATCAGGAATCAGGAATGATGAATCAGGAATCAGGAATCAGGAATGATGAATCAGGAATGATGAATGACGAATCAGGAATCAGGAATGATGAATCAGGAATGATGAATGATGAATCAGGAATGATGAATCAGGAATGATGAATCAGGAATCAGGAATCAGGAATGAGGAATCAGGAATCAGGAATGAGGAATGATGAATGATGAATCATGAATCAGGAATGATGAATGATGAATCAGGAATCAGAAATGATGAATCAGGAATGATGAATGATGAATCAGGAATGATGAATGATGAATCAGGAATGATGAATCAGGAATAATGAATCAGGAATGATGAATGATGAATCAGGAATGATGAATCAGGAATGATGAATCAGGAATCAGGAATGATGAATCAGGAATGACGAATGATGAATCAGGAATGATGAATCAGGAATCAGGAATCAGGAATGATGAATCAGGAATGATGAATGACGAATCAGGAATGATGAATGATGAATCAGGAATGATGAATGATGAATCAGGAATCAGGAATGATGAATCAGGAATAAGGAATGATGAATCAGGAATGATGAATGATGAATCAGGAATGATGAATCAGGAATCAGGAATCAGGAATGATGAATGATGAGTCAGGAATAAGGAATGATGAATCAGGAATGATGAATCAGGAATCTGGAATGATGAATCAGGAATGATGAATGATGAATCAGGAATCAGGAATGATGAATCAGGAATGATGAATGCTGAATCAGCGATGATGAATCAGGAATCAGCAATGATGAATCAGGAATCAGGAATGACGAATCAGGAATCAGGAATGATGAATCAGGAATGATGAATGATGAATCAGGAATGATGAATCAGGAATCAGGAATCAGGAATGATGAATGATGAGTCAGGAATCAGGAATGATGAATCAGGAATCAGGAATCAGGAATGATGAATCAGGAATCAGGAATCAGGAATGATGAATCAGGAATGATGAATGACGAATCAGGAATCAGGAATGATGAATCAGGAATGATGAATGATGAATCAGGAATGATGAATCAGGAATGATGAATCAGGAATCAGGAATCAGGAATGATGAATCAGGAATCAGGAATGAGGAATGATGAATCATGAATCATGAATCAGGAATGATGAATGATGAATCAGGAATCAGAAATGATGAATCAGGAATGATGAATGATGAATCAGGAATGATGAATCAGGAATAATGAATCATGAATGATGAATGATGAATCAGGAATGATGAATCAGGAATGATGAATCAGGAATCAGGAATGATGAATCAGGAATGACGAATGATGAATCAGGAATGATGAATGATGAATCAGGAATGATGAATCAGGAATCAGGAATGATGAATCAGGAATGATGAATGATGAATCAGGAATGATGAATCAGGAATCAGGAATCAGGAATGATGAATCAGGAATCAGGAATCAGGAATGATGAATCAGGAATGATGAATGCTGAATCAGCGATGATGAATCAGGAATCAGCAATGATGAATCAGGAATCAGGAATGACGAATCAGGAATCAGGAATGATGAATCAGGAATGATGAATGATGAATCAGTATTCAGGAATGATGAATCAGGAATAAGGAATGATGAATCAGGAATCAGGAATGATGAATCAGGAATGATGAATGATGAATCAGTATTCAGGAATGATGAATCAGGAATAAGGAATGATGAATCAGGAATGATGAATGATGAGTCAGGAATCAGGAATGATGAATCAGGAATAAGGAATGATGAATCAGGAATGATGAATGATGAATCAGGAATGATGAATCAGGAATCAGGAATCAGGAATGATGAATGATGAGTCAGGAATCAGGAATGATGAATCAGGAATCAGGAATCAGGAATGATGATTCAGGAATCAGGAATCAGGAATGATGAATCAGGAATGATGAATGACGAATCAGGAATCAGGAATGATGAATCAGGAATGATGAATGATGAATCAGGAATGATGAATCAGGAATGATGAATCAGGAATCAGGAATCAGGAATGATGAATCAGGAATCAGGAATGAGGAATGATGAATCATGAATCATGAATCAGGAATGATGAATGATGAATCAGGAATCAGAAATGATGAATCAGGAATGATGAATGATGAATCAGGAATGATGAATCAGGAATAATGAATCAGGAATGATGAATGATGAATCAGGAATGATGAATCAGGAATGATGAATCAGGAATCAGGAATGATGAATCAGGAATGACGAATGATGAATCAGGAATGATGAATGATGAATCAGGAATGATGAATCAGGAATCAGGAATGATGAATCAGGAATGATGAATGATGAATCAGGAATGATGAAAGATGAATCAGGAATGATGAATCAGGAATCAGGAATCAGGAATGATGAATCAGGAATCAGGAATCAGGAATGATGAATCAGGAATGATGAATGACGAATCAGGAATGATGAATGATGAATCAGGAATGATGAATGATGAATCAGGAATCAGGAATGATGAATCAGGAATAAGGAATGATGAATCAGGAATGATGAATGATGAATCAGGAATGATGAATCAGGAATCAGGAATCAGGAATGATGAATGATGAGTCAGGAATAAGGAATGATGAAGCAGGAATGATGAATCGAAGGGAATCTGGAATGATGAATCAGGAATGATGAATGATGAATCAGGAATGAGGAATGATGAATCAGGAATGATGAATGCTGAATCAGCGATGATGAATCAGGAATCAGCAATGATGAATCAGGAATCAGGAATGACGAATCAGGAATCAGGAATGATGAATCAGGAATGATGAATGATGAATCAGTATTCAGGAATGATGAATCAGGAATAAGGAATGATGAATCAGGAATGATGAATGATGAGTCAGGAATCAGGAATGATGAATCACGAATAAGGAATGATGAATCAGGAATGATGAATGATGAATCAGGAATCAGGAATGATGAATCAGGAATCAGGAATGATGAATCAGGAATGATGAATGATGAGTCAGGAATCAGCAATGATGAATCAGGAATCAGCAATGATGAATCAGGAATCAGGAATCAGGAGTGATTAATCAGGAATCAGGAATGATGAATCAGGAATCAGGAATGATGAATCAGGAATGAGGAATGATCAATCAGGAATGAGGAATGATGAATCAGGAATGAGGAATGATGAATCAGGAATGAGGATTGATGAATCAGGAATGAGGAATGATGAATCAGGAATCAGGAATGATGAATCAGGAATCAGGAATGATGAATCAGGAAAGAGGAATGATGAATCAGGAATCAGGAATCGTGAATCATGAATCAGGAATGATGAATCAGGAATCAGGAATGATGAATCAGGAATCAGGAATGATGAATCAGGAATCAGGAATGATGAATCAGGAATCAGGAATGATGAATCAGGAATCAGGAATGATGAATCAGGAATCAGGAATGATGAATCAGGAATGATGAATCAGGAATCAGGAATCAGGAATGATGAATCAGGAATCAGGAATCAGGAATGATGAATCAGGAATGATGAATGACGAATCAGGAATGATGAATGATGAATCAGGAATGATGAATGATGAATCAGGAATAAGGAATGATGAATCAGGAATGATGAATGATGAATCAGGAATGATGAATCAGGAATCAGGAATCAGGAATGATGAATGATGAGTCAGGAATAAGGAATGATGAAGCAGGAATGATGAATCAGGAATCTGGAATGATGAATCAGGAATGATGAATGATGAATCAGGAATCAGGAATGATGAATCAGGAATGATGAATGCTGAATCAGCGATGATGAATCAGGAATCAGCAATGATGAATCAGGAATCAGGAATGACGAATCAGGAATCAGGAATGATGAATCAGGAATGATGAATGATGAATCAGTATTCAGGAATGATGAATCAGGAATAAGGAATGATGAATCAGGAATGATGAATGATGAGTCAGGAATCAGGAATGATGAATCAGGAATAAGGAATGATGAATCAGGAATGATGAATGATGAATCAGGAATCAGGAATGATGAATCAGGAATCAGGAATGATGAATCAGGAATGATGAATGATGAGTCAGGAATCAGCAATGATGAATCAGGAATCAGCAATGATGAATCAGGAATCAGGAATCAGGAGTGATTAATCAGGAATCAGGAATGATGAATCAGGAATCAGGAATGATGAATCAGGAATGAGGAATGATCAATCAGGAATGAGGAATGATGAATCAGGAATGAGGAATGATGAATCAGGAATGAGGATTGATGAATCAGGAATGAGGAATGATGAATCAGGAATCAGGAATGATGAATCAGGAATCAGGAATGATGAATCAGGAAAGAGGAATGATGAATCAGGAATCAGGAATCGTGAATCATGAATCAGGAATGATGAATCAGGAATCAGGAATGATGAATCAGGAATCAGGAATGATGAATCAGGAATCAGGAATGATGAATCAGGAATCAGGAATGATGAATCAGGAATCAGGAATGATGAATCAGGAATCAGGAATGATGAATCAGGAATCAGGAATGATGAATCAGGAATGATGAATCAGGAATCAGGAATCAGGAATGATGAATCAGGAATCAGGAATCAGGAATGATGAATCAGGAATGATGAATGACGAATCAGGAATGATGAATGATGAATCAGGAATGATGAATGATGAATCAGGAATCAGGAATGATGAATCAGGAATAATGAATCAGGAATCAGGTATGATGAATCAGGAATGATGAATGATGAATCAGGAATGATGAATGATGAATCAGGAATCAGGAATCAGGAATGATGAATGATGAGTCAGGAATCAGGAATGATGAATCAGGAATGATGAATCAGGAATCAGGAATCAGGAATGATGAATCAGGAATCAGGAATGATGAATGATGAATCAGGAATCAGCAATGATGAATCAGGAATCAGGAATCAGGAATGATGAATCAGGAATGATGAATGATGAATCAGGAATGATGAATGATGAATCAGGAATGATGAATCAGGAATGATGAATCAGGAATGATGAATCAGGAATGATGAATCAGGAATGATGAATCAGGAATCAGGAATCAGGACTGATGAATGACGAATCAGGAATGATGAATGATGAATCAGGAATGATGAATGATGAATCAGGAATCAGGAATGATGAATCAGGAATAAGGAATGATGATTCAGGAATGATGAATGATGAATCAGGAATGATGAATCAGGAATGATGAATCAGGAATGATGAATGATGAATCAGGAATGATGAATCAGGAATGATGAATCAGGAATCAGGAATGATGAATCAGGAATGATGAATGATGAATCAGGAATGATGAATGATGAATCAGGAATGATGAATCAGGAATCAGGAATGATGAATCAGGAATCAGGAATGATGAATCAGGAATGATGAATCAGGAATGAATGATGAATCAGGAATGATGAATGATGAGTCAGGAATCAGGAATGATGAATGATGAATCAGGAATCAGGAATGATGAATGACGAATCAGGAATCAGGAATGATGAATCAGGAATGATGAATGAGGTATCAGTATTCAGGAATGATGAATCAGGAATAAGGAATGATGAATCAGGAATGATTAATGATGAGTCAGGAATCAGGAATGATGAATCAGGAATGAGGAATGATCAATCAGGAATGATGAATGATGAATCAGGAATGATGAATCAGGAATTATGAATCAGGAATGATGAATCAGGAATCAGGAATGATGAATCAGGAATCAGGAATGATGAATCAGCAATGATGAATCAGTAATGATGAATGATGAATCAGGAATGATGAATGATGACTCAGGAATGATGAATCATGAATCAGGAATGATGAATGATGAATCAGGAATCAGCAATTATGAATCAGGAATGATGAATCAGGAATGATGAATGATGAATCAGGAATGATGAATCAGGAATGATGAATCAGGAATCAGGAATCAGGAGTGATTAATCAGGAATCAGGAATGATGAATCAAGAATCAGGAATGATGAGTCAGGAATGAGGTTCCTGATCGCGAGCTAATATTAAAAACGTTCAATGTGCCGTAAAATTCTCAAACGGAGAGATTCCATCTTTCCAGCGAATTCATAGATTCCTGACCGCGAGCTAATATTAAAAACGTTCAATGTGCCGTAAAATTCTCAAACGGAGAGATTTCATCTTTCCAGCGAATTCATAGATTCCTGACCGCGAGCTAATATTAAAAACGTTCAATGTGCCGTAAAATTCTCAAACGGAGAGATTTCATCTTTCCAGCGTTTTCATAGATTCCTGACCGCGAGCTAATATTAAAAACGTTCAATGTGTCGTAAAATTCTCAAACGGAGAGATTTCATCTTTCCAGCGAATTCATAGATTCCTGACCGCGAGCTAATATTAAAAACGTTCAATGTGCCGTAAAATTCTCAAACGGAGAGATTTCATCTTTCCAGCGAATTCATAGATTCCTGATCGCGAGCTAATATTAAAAACGTTCAATGTGCCGTAAAATTCTCAAACGGAGAGATTCCATCTTTCCAGCGAATTCATAGATTCCTGACCGCGAGCTAATATTAAAAACGTTCAATGTGCCGTAAAATTCTCAAACGGAGAGATTTCATCTTTCCAGCAAATTCATAGATTCCTGATCGCGAGCTAATATTAAAAACGTTCAATGTGCCGTAAAATACTCAAACGGAGAGATTCCATCTTTCCAGCAAATTCATAGATTCCTGATCGCGAGGCAGGAATGATGAATGATGAATCAGGAATGATGAATCATGAATGATGAATCAGGAATCAGGAATCAGGACTGATGAATCAGGAATCAGGACTGATGAATCAGGAATGATGAATGATGAATCAGCAATCAGGAATGATGAATCAGGAATAAGGAATGATGAATCAGGAATGATGAATGATGAGTCAGGAATCAGGAATGATGAATGATGAATCAGGAATCAGGAATGATGAATGACGAATCAGGAATCAGGAATGATGAATCAGGAATGATGAATGATGAATCAGTATTCAGGAATGATGAATCAGGAATAAGGAATGATGAATCAGGAATGATGAATGATGAGTCAGGAATCAGGAATGATGAATCAGGAATGATGAATGATGAATCAGGAATCAGGAATGATGAATCAGGAATAAGGAATGATGAATCAGGAATGATGAATGATGAATCAGGAATCAGGAATGATGAATCAGGAATCAGGAATGATGAATCAGGAATGATGAATGATGAGCCAGGAATCAGGAATGATGAATCAGGAATCAGGAATCGTGAATCATGAATCAGGAATGATGAATCAGGAATCAGGAATGATGAATCAGGAATCAGGAATGAGGAATGATAAATCAGGAATCATGAATGATGAATCGGGAATCAGGAATCAGAAATGATGAATCAGGAATGATGAATCAGGATTCAGGAATGATGAATCAGGAATCAGGAATGATGAATCAGGAATGATGAATGATGAATCAGGAATGATGAATGATGAATCAGGAATGATGAATGATGAATCAGGAATGATGAATGATGAATCAGGAATCAGGAATGATGAATCAGGAATCAGGAATGATGAATCAGGAATGATGAATGATGAGCCAGGAATCAGCAATGATGAATCAGGAATCAGCAATGATGAATCAGGAATCAGGAATGATGAATCAGGAATCAGGAATGATGAATCAGGAAAGAAGAATGATGAATCAGGAATCAGGAATCGTGAATCATGAATCAGGAATGATGAATCAGGAATCAGGAATGATGAATCAGGAATCAGGAATGATGAATCAGGTATCAGGAATGATGAATCAGGAATCAGGAATGATGAATCAGGAATCAGGAATGATGAATCAGGAATGATGAATGATGAATCAGGAATGATGAATCAGGAATGATGAATCAGGAATCAGGAATCAGGAATGATGAATCAGGAATCAGGAATCAGGAATGATGAATCAGGAATGATGAATGACGAATCAGGAATGATGAATGATGAATCAGGAATGATGAATGATGAATCAGGAATCAGGAATGATGAATCAGGAATAAGGAATGATGAATCAGGAATGATGAATGATGAATCCGGAATGATGAATCAGGAATCAGGAATCAGGAATGATGAATGATGAGTCAGGAATCAGGAATGATGAATCAGGAATGATGAATCAGGAATATGGAATGATGAATCAGGAATCAGGAATGATGAATCAGGAATGAGGAATGATGAATCAGGAATGATGAATGATGAATCAGGAATCAGGAATGATGAATCAGGAATGATGAATGATGAATCAGTATTCAGGAATGATGAATCAGGAATAAGGAATGATGAATCAGGAATGATGAATGATGAGTCAGGAATCAGGAATGATGAATCAGGAATAAGGAATGATGAATCAGGAATGATGAATGATGAATCAGGAATCAGGAATGATGAATCAGGAATGAGGAATGATGAATCAGGAATGATGAATGATGAGTCAGGAATCAGCAATGATGAATCAGGAATCAGCAATGATGAATCAGGAATCAGGAATCAGGAGTGATTAATCAGGAATCAGGAATGATGAATCAGGAATCAGGAATGATGAATCAGGAATGAGGAATGATCAATCAGGAATGAGGAATGATCAATCAGGAATGAGGAATGATGAATCAGGAATGAGGATTGATGAATCAGGAATGAGGAATGATGAATCAGGAATCAGGAATGATGAATCAGGAATCAGGAATGATGAATCAGGAAAGAGGAATGATGAATCAGGAATCAGGAATCGTGAATCATGAATCAGGAATGATGAATCAGGAATCAGGAATGATGAATCAGGAATCAGGAATGATGAATCAGGAATCAGGAATGATGAATCAGGAATCAGGAATGATGAATCAGGAATCAGGAATGATGAATCAGGAATCAGGAATGATGAATCAGGAATCAGGAATGATGAATCAGGAATGATGAATCAGGAATCAGGAATCAGGAATGATGAATCAGGAATCAGGAATCAGGAATGATGAATCAGGAATGATGAATGACGAATCAGGAATGATGAATGATGAATCAGGAATGATGAATGACGAATCAGGAATGATGAATGATGAATCAGGAATGATGAATGATGAATCAGGAATCAGGAATGATGAATCAGGAATAAGGAATCAGGAATCAGGTATGATGAATCAGGAATGATGAATGATGAATCAGGAATGATGAATGATGAATCAGGAATCAGGAATCAGGAATGATGAATGATGAGTCAGGAATCAGGAATGATGAATCAGGAATGATGAATCAGGAATCAGGAATCAGGAATGATGAGTCAGGAATCAGGAATGATGAATCAGGAATGATGAATCAGGAATCAGGAATGAGGAATGATGAATCAGGAATCAGCAATGATGAATCAGGAATCAGGAATGATGAATCAGGAATAAGGAATGATGAATCAGGAATGATGAATGATGAATCAGGAATGATGAATCAGGAATGATGAATCAGGAATGATGAATCAGGAATGATGAATCAGGAATCAGGAATGATGAATCAGGAATGATGAATGATGAATCAGGAATGATGAATGATGAATCAGGAATGATGAATCAGGAATGAGGAATGATGAATCAGGAATGAGGAATGATGAATCAGGAATGATGAATGATGAATCAGGAATGATGAATGATGAATCAGGAATGATGAATCAGGAATGATGAATCAGGAATGATGAATCAGGAATGATGAATCAGGAATGATGAATCAGGAATGATGAATCAGGAATCAGGAATCAGGACTGATGAATGACGAATCAGGAATGATGAATGATGAATCAGGAATGATGAATGATGAATCAGGAATCAGGAATGATGAATCAGGAATAAGGAATGATGAATCAGGAATGATGAATGATGAATCAGGAATGATGAATCAGGAATGATGAATCAGGAATGATGAATGATGAATCAGGAATGATGAATCAGGAATGATGAATCAGGAATCAGGAATGATGAATCAGGAATGATGAATGATGAATCAGGAATGATGAATGATGAATCAGGAATGATGAATCAGGAATCAGGAATGATGAATCAGGAATGATGAATGATGAATCAGGAATGATGAATCAGGAATGAATGATGAATCAGGAATGATGAATGATGAGTCAGGAATCAGGAATGATGAATGATGAATCAGGAATCAGGAATGATGAATGACGAATCAGGAATCAGGAATGATGAATCAGGAATGATGAATGAGGTATCAGTATTCAGGAATGATGAATCAGGAATAAGGAATGATGAATCAGGAATGATTAATGATGAGTCAGGAATCAGGAATGATGAATCAGGAATGAGGAATGATCAATCAGGAATGATGAATGATGAATCAGGAATGATGAATCAGGAATTATGAATCAGGAATGATGAATCAGGAATCAGGAATGATGAATCAGGAATCAGGAATGATGAATCAGCAATGATGAATCAGTAATGATGAATGATGAATCAGGAATGATGAATGATGACTCAGGAATGATGAATCATGAATCAGGAATGATGAATGATGAATCAGGAATCAGCAATTATGAATCAGGAATGATGAATCAGGAATGATGAATGATGAATCAGGAATGATGAATCAGGAATGATGAATCAGGAATCAGGAATCAGGAGTGATTAATCAGGAATCAGGAATGATGAATCAAGAATCAGGAATGATGAGTCAGGAATGAGGTTCCTGATCGCGAGCTAATATTAAAAACGTTCAATGTGCCGTAAAATTCTCAAACGGAGAGATTCCATCTTTCCAGCGAATTCATAGATTCCTGACCGCGAGCTAATATTAAAAACGTTCAATGTGCCGTAAAATTCTCAAACGGAGAGATTTCATCTTTCCAGCGAATTCATAGATTCCTGATCGCGAGCTAATATTAAAAACGTTCAATGTGCCGTAAAATACTCAAACGGAGAGATTCCATCTTTCCAGCAAATTCATAGATTCCTGATCGCGAGCTAATATTAAAAACGTTCAATGTACCGTAAAATTCGCAAACGGAGAGATTCCATCTTTCCAGCAAATTCATAGATTCCTGATCGCGAGCTAATATTAAAAACGTTCAATGTGCCGTAAAATTCTCAAACGGAGAGATTCCATCTTTCCAGCAAATTCATAGATTCCTGATCGCGAGGCAGGAATGATGAATGATGAATCAGGAATGATGAATCATGAATGATGAATCAGGAATTAGGAATCAGGACTGATGAATCAGGAATCAGGACTGATGAATCAGGAATGATGAATGATGAATCAGCAATCAGGAATGATGAATCAGGAATAAGGAATGATGAATCAGGAATGATGAATGATGAGTCAGGAATCAGGAATGATGAATGATGAATCAGGAATCAGGAATGATGAATGACGAATCAGGAATCAGGAATGATGAATCAGGAATCAGGAATGATGAATCAGGAATGATGAATGACGAATCAGGAATGATGAATGATGAATCAGGAATGATGAATGATGAATCAGGAATCAGGAATGATGAATCAGGAATAAGGAATGATGAATCAGGAATGATGAATGATGAATCAGGAATGATGAATCAGGAATCAGGAATCAGGAATGATGAATGTTGAGTCAGGAATCAGGAATGATGAATCAGGAATGATGAATCAGGAATCTGGAATGATGAATCAGGAATCAGGAATGATGAATCAGGAATGATGAATGATGAATCAGGAATGATGAATGATGAATCAGGAATCAGGAATCAGGAATGATGAATGATGAGTCAGGAATCAGGAATGATGAATCAGGAATGATGAATCAGGAATCAGGAATGATGAATGATGAATCAGGAATCAGCAATGATGAATCAGGAATCAGGAATGATGAATCAGGAATCAGGAATCAGGAGTGGAGTGATTAATCAGAATAAGGAATGATGAATCAGGAATCAGGAATGATGTACCAGGAATGAGGAATGATCAATCAGGAATGAGGAATGATGAATCAGGAATGAGGATTGATGAATCAGGAATGAGGAATGATGAATCAGGAATAAGGAATGATGAATCAGGAATGATTAATGATGAGTCAGGAATCAGGAATGATGAATCAGGAATGAGGAATGATGAATCAGGAATGATGAATCAGGAATGATGAAAGATGAATCAGGAATGATGAATCAGGAATCAGGAATCAGGAATGATGAATCAGGAATCAGGAATCAGGAATGATGAATCAGGAATGATGAATGACGAATCAGGAATGATGAATGATGAATCAGGAATGATGAATGATGAATCAGGAATCAGGAATGATGAATCAGGAATAAGGAATGATGAATCAGGAATGATGAATGATGAATCAGGAATGATGAATCAGGAATCAGGAATCAGGAATGATGAATGATGAGTCAGGAATAAGGAATGATGAAGCAGGAATGATGAATCAGGATCTGGAATGATGAATCAGGAATGATGAATGATGAATCAGGAATCAGGAATGATGAATCAGGAATGATGAATGCTGAATCAGCGATGATGAATCAGGAATCAGCAATGATGAATCAGGAATCAGGAATGACGAATCAGGAATCAGGAATGATGAATCAGGAATGATGAATGATGAAATCAGTATTCAGGAATGATGAATCAGGAATAAGGAATGATGAATCAGGAATGATGAATGATGAGTCAGGAATCAGGAATGATGAATCAGGAATAAGGAATGATGAATCAGGAATGATGAATGATGAATCAGGAATCAGGGAATGATGAATCAGGAATCAGGAATGATGAATCAGGAATGATGAATGATGAGTCAGGAATCAGCAATGATGAATCAGGAATCAGCAATGATGAATCAGGAATCAGGAATCAGGAGTGATTAATCAGGAATCAGGAATGATGAATCAGGAATCAGGAATGATGAATCAGGGAATGAGGAATGATCAATCAGGAATGAGGAATGATGAATCAGGAATGAGGAATGATGAATCAGGAATGAGGATTGATGAATCAGGAATGAGGAATGATGAATCAGGAATCAGGAATGATGAATCAGGAATCAGGAATGATGAATCAGGAAAGAGGAATGATGAATCAGGAATCAGGAATCGTGAATCATGAATCAGGAATGATGAATCAGGAATCAGGAATGATGAATCAGGAATCAGGAATGAATGAATCAGGAATCAGGAATGATGAATCAGGAATCAGGAATGATGAATCAGGAATCAGGAATGATGAATCAGGAATCAGGAATGATGAATCAGGAATCAGGAATGATGAATCAGGAATGATGAATCAGGAATCAGGAATCAGGAATGATGAATCAGGAATCAGGAAATCAGGAATGATGAATCAGGAATGATGAATGACGAATCAGGAATGATGAATGATGAATCAGGAATGATGAATGATGAATCAGGAATAAGGAATGATGAATCAGGAATGATGAATGATGAATCAGGAATGATGAATCAGGAATCAGGAATCAGGAATGATGAATGATGAGTCAGGAATAAGGAATGATGAAGCAGGAATGATGAATCAGGAATCTGGAATGATGAATCAGGAATGATGAATGATGAATCAGGAATCAGGAATGATGAATCAGGAATGATGAATGCTGAATCAGCGATGATGAATCAGGAATCAGCAATGATGAATCAGGAATCAGGAATGACGAATCAGGAATCAGGAATGATGAATCAGGAATGATGAATGATGAATCAGTATTCAGGAATGATGAATCAGGAATAAGGAATGATGAATCAGGAATGATGAATGATGAGTCAGGAATCAGGAATGATGAATCAGGAATAAGGAATGATGAATCAGGAATGATGAATGATGAATCAGGAATCAGGAATGATGAATCAGGAATCAGGAATGATGAATCAGGAATGATGAATGATGAGTCAGGAATCAGCAATGATGAATCAGGAATCAGCAATGATGAATCAGGAATCAGGAATCAGGAGTGATTAATCAGGAATCAGGAATGATGAATCAGGAATCAGGAATGATGAATCAGGAATGAGGAATGATCAATCAGGAATGAGGAATGATGAATCAGGAATGAGAATGATGAATCAGGAATGAGGATTGATGAATCAGGAATGAGGAATGATGAATCAGGAATCAGGAATCAGGAATGATGAATCAGGAATCAGGAATGATGAATCAGGAAAGAGGAATGATGAATCAGGAATCAGGAATCGTGAATCATGAATCAGGAATGATGAATCAGGAATCAGGAATGATGAATCAGGAATCAGGAATGATGAATCAGGAATCAGGAATGATGAATCAGGAATCAGGAATGATGAATCAGGAATCAGGAATGATGAATCAGGAATCAGGAATGATGAATCAGGAATCAGGAATGATGAATCAGAATGATGAATCAGGAATCAGGAATCAGGAATGATGAATCAGGAATCAGGAATCAGGAATGATGAATCAGGAATGATGAATGACGAATCAGGAATGATGAATGATGAATCAGGAATGATGAATGATGAATCAGGAATCAGGAATGATGAATCAGGAATAATGAATCAGGAATCAGGTATGATGAATCAGGAATGATGAATGATGAATCAGGAATGATGAATGATGAATCAGGAATCAGGAATCAGGAATGATGAATGATGAGTCAGGAATCAGGAATGATGAATCAGGAATGATGAATCAGGAATCAGGAATCAGGAATGATGAGTCAGGAATCAGGAATGATGAATCAGGAATGATGAATCAGGAATCAGGAATGATGAATGATGAATCAGGAATCAGCAATGATGAATCAGGAATCAGGAATCAGGAATGATGAATCAGGAATGAGGAATGATGAATCAGGAATGATGAATGATGAATCAGGAATGATGAATGATGAATCAGGAATGATGAATCAGGAATGATGAATCAGGAATGATGAATCAGGAATGATGAATCAGGAATGATGAATCAGGAATCAGGAATCAGGACTGATGAATGACGAATCAGGAATGATGAATGATGAATCAGGAATGATGAATGATGAATCAGGAATCAGGAATGATGAATCAGGAATAAGGAATGATGAATCAGGAATGATGAATGATGAATCAGGAATGATGAATCAGGAATGATGAATCAGGAATGATGAATGATGAATCAGGAATGATGAATCAGGAATGATGAATCAGGAATCAGGAATGATGAATCAGGAATGATGAATGATGAATCAGGAATGATGAATGATGAATCAGGAATGATGAATCAGGAATCAGGAATGATGAATCAGGAATCAGGAATGATGAATCAGGAATGATGAATCAGGAATGAATGATGAATCAGGAATGATGAATGATGAGTCAGGAATCAGGAATGATGAATGATGAATCAGGAATCAGGAATGATGAATGACGAATCAGGAATCAGGAATGATGAATCCAGGAATGATGAATGAGGTATCAGTATTCAGGAATGATGAATCAGGAATAAGGAATGATGAATCAGGAATGATTAATGATGAGTTCAGGAATCAGGAATGATGAATCAGGAATGAGGAATGATCAATCAGGAATGATGAATGATGAATCAGGAATGATGAATCAGGAATTATGAATCAGGAATGATGAATCAGGAATCAGGAATGATGAATCAGGAATCAGGAATGATGAATCAGCAATGATGAATCAGTAATGATGAATGATGAATCAGGAATGATGAATGATGACTCAGGAATGATGAATCATGAATCAGGAATGATGAATGATGAATCAGGAATCAGCAATTATGAATCAGGAATGATGAATCAGGAATGATGAATGATGAATCAGGAATGATGAATCAGGAATGATGAATCAGGAATCAGGAATCAGGAGTGATTAATCAGGAATCAGGAATGATGAATCAAGAATCAGGAATGATGAGTCAGGAATGAGGTTCCTGATCGCGAGCTAATATTAAAAACGTTCAATGTGCCCGTAAAATTCTCAAACGGAGAGATTCCACATTTCCAGCAAATTCATAGATTCCTGATCGCGAGCTAATATTAAGAACGTTCAATGTGCCGTAAAATTCTCAAACCGAGAGATTCCATCTTTCCAGCGAATTCATAGATTCCTGACCGCGAGCTAATATTAAAAAACGTTCAATGTGCCGTAAAATTCTCAAACGGAGATATTTCATCTTTCCAGCGAATTCATAGATTCCTGACCGCGAGCTAATATTAAAAACGTTCAATGTGCCGTAAAATTCTCAAACGGAGAGATTTCATCTTTCCAGCGAATTCATAGATTCCTGACCGCGAGCTAATATTAAAAACGTTCAATGTGCCGTAAAATTCTCAAACGGAGAGATTTCATCTTTCCAGCGAATTCATAGATTCCTGACCGCGAGCTAATATTAAAAACGTTCAATGTGCCGTAAAATTCTCAAACGGAGAGATTTCATCTTTCCAGCGAATTCATAGATTCCTGATCGCGAGCTAATATTAAAAACGTTCAATGTGCCGTAAAATTCTCAAACGGAGAGATTCCATCTTTCCAGCGAATTCATAGATTCCTGACCGCGAGCTAATATTAAAAACGTTCAATGTGCCGTAAAATTCTCAAACGGAGAGATTTCATCTTTCCAGCGAATCCATAGATTCCTGACCGCGAGCTAATATTAAAAACGTTCAATGTGCCGTAAAATTCTCAAACGGAGAGATTTCATCTTTCCAGCGAATTCATAGATTCCTGACCGCGAGCTAATATTAAAAACGTTCAATGTGCCGTAAAATTCTCAAACGGAGAGATTTCATCTTTCCAGCGAATTCATAGATTCCTGACCGCGAGCTAATATTAAAAACGTTCAATGTGCCGTAAAATTCTCAAACGGAGAGATTTCATCTTTCCAGCGAATTCATAGATTCCTGACCGCGAGCTAATATTAAAAACGTTCAATGTGCCGTAAAATTCTCAAACGAGAGATTTCATCTTTCCAGCGTTTCATAGATTCCTGACCGCGAGCTAATATTAAAAACGTTCAATGTGTCGTAAAATTCTCAAACGGAGAGATTTCATCTTTCCAGCGAATTCATAGATTCCTGACCGCGAGCTAATATTAAAAACGTTCAATGTGCCGTAAAATTCTCAAACGGAGAGATTTCATCTTTCCAGCGAATTCATAGATTCCTGATCGCGAGCTAATATTAAAAAACGTTCAATGTGCCGTAAAATTCTCAAACGGAGAGATTCCATCTTTCCAGCGAATTCATAGATTCCTGACCGCGAGCTAATATTAAAAACGTTCAATGTGCCGTAAAATTCTCAAACGGAGAGATTTCATCTTTCCAGCAAATTCATAGATTCCTGATCGCGAGCTAATATTAAAAACGTTCAATGTGCCGTAAAATACTCAAACAGGAGAGATTCCATCTTTCCAGCAAATTCATAGATTCCTGATCGCGAGGCAGGAATGATGAATGATGAATCAGGAATGATGAATCATGAATGATGAATCAGGAATCAGGAATCAGGACTGATGAATCAGGAATCAGGACTGATGAATCAGGAATGATGAATGATGAATCAGCAATCAGGAATGATGAATCAGGAATAAGGAATGATGAATCAGGAATGATGAATGATGAGTCAGGAATCAGGAATGATGAATGATGAATCAGGAATCAGGAATGATGAATGACGAATCAGGAATCAGGAATGATGAATCAGGAATGATGAATGATGAATCAGTATTCCAGGAATGATGAATCAGGAATAAGGAATGATGAATCAGGAATGATGAATGATGAGTCAGGAATCAGGAATGATGAATCAGGAATGATGAATGATGAATCAGGAATCAGGAATGATGAATCAGGAATAAGGAATGATGAATCAGGAATGATGAATGATGAATCAGGAATCAGGAATGATGAATCAGAATCAGGAATGATGAATCAGGAATGATGAATGATGAGCCAGGAATCAGGAATGATGAATCAGGAATCAGGAATCGTGAATCATGAATCAGGAATGATGAATGATGAATCAGGAATCAGGAATGATGAATCAGGAATCAGGAATGATGAATCAGGAATGATGAATGATGAGCCAGGAATCAGGAATGATGAATCAGGAATCAGGAATCGTGAATCATGAATCAGGAATGATGAATCAGGAATCAGGAATGATGAATCAGGAATCAGAATGAGGAATGATAAATCAGGAATCATGAATGATGAATCGGGAATCAGGAATCAGAAATGATGAATCAGGAATGATGAATGATGAATCAGGAATCAGGAATGATGAATCAGGAATCAGGAATGATGAATCAGGAATGATGAATGATGAGCCAGGAATCAGCAATGATGAATCAGGAATCAGCAATGATGAATCAGGAATCAGGAATGATGAATCAGGAATCAGGAATGATGAATCAGGAAAGAAGAATGATGAATCAGGAATCAGGAATCGTGAATCATGAATCAGGAATGATGAATCAGGAATCAGGAATGATGAATCAGGAATCAGGAATGATGAATCAGGTATCAGGAATGATGAATCAGGAATCAGGAATGATGAATCAGGAATCAGGAATGATGAATCAGGATGATGAATGATGAATCAGGAATGATGAATCAGGAATGATGAATCAGGAATGATGAATCAGGAATCAGGAATCAGGAATGATGAATCAGGAATCAGGAATCAGGAATGATGAATCAGGAATGATGAATGACGAATCAGGAATGATGAATGATGAATCAGGAATGATGAATGATGAATCAGGAATCAGGAATGATGAATCAGGAATAAGGAATGATGAATCAGGAATGATGAATGATGAATCCGGAATGATGAATCAGGAATCAGGAATCAGGAATGATGAATGATGAGTCAGGAATCAGGAATGATGAATCAGGAATGATGAATCAGGAATATGGAATGATGAATCAGGAATCAGGAATGATGAATCAGGAATGAGGAATGATGAATCAGGAATGATGAATGATGAATCAGGAATCAGGAATGATGAATCAGGAATGATGAATGATGAATCAGTATTCAGGAATGATGAATCAGGAATAAGGAATGATGAATCAGGAATGATGAATGATGAGTCAGGAATCAGGAATGATGAATCAGGAATAAGGAATGATGAATCAGGAATGATGAATGATGAATCAGGAATCAGGAATGATGAATCAGGAATGAGGAATGATGAATCAGGAATGATGAATGATGAGTCAGGAATGATGAATCAGGAATCAGCAATGATGAATCAGGAATCAGGAATCAGGAGTGATTAATCAGGAATCAGGAATGATGAATCAGGAATCAGGAATGATGAATCAGGAATGAGGAATGATCAATCAGGAATGAGGAATGATCAATCAGGAATGAGGAATGATGAATCAGGAATGAGGATTGATGAATCAGGAATGAGGAATGATGAATCAGGAATCAGGAATGATGAATCAGGAATCAGGAATGATGAATCAGGAAAGAGGAATGATGAATCAGGAATCAGGAATCGTGAATCATGAATCAGGAATGATGAATCAGGAATCAGGAATGATGAATCAGGAATCAGGAATGATGAATCAGGAATCAGGAATGATGAATCAGGAATCAGGAATGATGAATCAGGAATCAGGAATGATGAATCAGGAATCAGGAATGATGAATCAGGAATCAGGGAATGATGAATCAGGAATGATGAATCAGGAATCAGGAATCAGAATGATGAATCAGGAATCAGGAATCAGGAATGATGAATCAGGAATGATGAATGACGAATCAGGAATGATGAATGATGAATCAGGAATGATGAATGACGAATCAGGAATGATGAATGATGAATCAGGAATGATGAATGATGAATCAGGAATCAGGAATGATGATCAGAATAAGGAATCAGGAATCAGGTATGATGAATCAGGAATGATGAATGATGAATCAGGAATGATGAATGATGAATCAGGAAATCAGGAATCAGGAATGATGAATGATGAGTCAGGAATCAGAATGATGAATCAGGAATGATGAATCAGGAATCAGGAATCAGGAATGATGAGTCAGGAATCAGGAATGATGAATCAGGAATGATGAATCAGGAATCAGGAATGAGGAATGATGAATCAGGAATCAGCAATGATGAATCAGGAATCAGGAATGATGAATCAGGAATAAGGAATGATGAATCAGGAATGATGAATGATGAATCAGGAATGATGAATCAGGAATGATGAATCAGGAATGATGAATCAGGAATGATGAATCAGGAATCAGAATGATGAATCAGGAATGATGAATGATGAATCAGGAATGATGAATGATGAATCAGGAATGATGAATCAGGAATGAGGAATGATGAATCAGGAATGAGGAATGATGAATCAGGAATGATGAATGATGAATCAGGAATGATGAATGATGAATCAGGAATGATGAATCAGGAATGATGAATCAGGAATGATGAATCAGGAATGATGAATCAGGAATGATGAATCAGGAATCAGGAATCAGGACTGATGAATGACGAATCAGGAATGATGAATGATGAATCAGGAATGATGAATGATGAATCAGGAATCAGGAATGATGAATCAGGAATAAGGAATGATGAATCAGGAATGATGAATGATGAATCAGGAATGATGAATCAGGAATGATGAATCAGGAATGATGAATGATGAATCAGGAATGATGAATCAGGAATGATGAATCAGGAATCAGGAATGATGAATCAGGAATGATGAATGATGAATCAGGAATGATGAATGATGAATCAGGAATGATGAATCAGGAATCAGGAATGATGAATCAGGAATGATGAATGATGAATCAGGAATGATGAATCAGGAATGAATGATGAATCAGAATGATGAATGATGAGTCAGGAATCAGGAATGATGAATGATGAATCAGGAATCAGGAATGATGAATGACGAATCAGGAATCAGGAATGATGAATCAGGAATGATGAATGAGGTATCAGTATTCAGGAATGATGAATCAGAATAAGGAATGATGAATCAGGAATGATTAATGATGAGTCAGGAATCAGGAATGATGAATCAGGAATGAGGAATGATCAATCAGGAATGATGAATGATGAATCAGGAATGATGAATCAGGAATTATGAATCAGGAATGATGAATCAGGAATCAGGAATGATGAATCAGGAATCAGGAATGATGAATCAGCAATGATGAATCAGTAATGATGAATGATGAATCAGGAATGATGAATGATGACTCAGGAATGATGAATCATGAATCAGGAATGATGAATGATGAATCAGGAATCAGCAATTATGAATCAGGAATGATGAATCAGGAATGATGAATGATGAATCAGGAATGATGAATCAGGAATGATGAATCAGGAATCAGGAATCAGGAGTGATTAATCAGGAATCAGGAATGATGAATCAAGAATCAGGAATGATGAGTCAGGAATGAGGTTCCTGATCGCGAGCTAATATTAAAAACGTTCAATGTGCCGTAAAATTCTCAACGGAGAGATTCCATCTTTCCAGCGAATTCATAGATTCCTGACCGCGAGCTAATATTAAAAACGTTCAATGTGCCGTAAAATTCTCAAACGGAGAGATTTCATCTTTCCAGCGAATTCATAGATTCCTGATCGCGAGCTAATATTAAAAACGTTCAATGTGCCGTAAAATACTCAAACGGAGAGATTCCATCTTTCCAGCAAATTCATAGATTCCTGATCGCGAGCTAATATTAAAAACGTTCAATGTACCGTAAAATTCGCAAACGGAGAGATTCCATCTTTCCAGCAAATTCATAGATTCCTGATCGCGAGCTAATATTAAAAACGTTCAATGTGCCGTAAAATTCTCAAACGGAGAGATTCCATCTTTCCAGCAAATTCATAGATTCCTGATCGCGAGGCAGGAATGATGAATGATGAATCAGGAATGATGAATCATGAATGATGAATCAGGAATTAGGAATCAGGACTGATGAATCAGGAATCAGGACTGATGAATCAGGAATGATGAATGATGAATCAGCAATCAGGAATGATGAATCAGGAATAAGGAATGATGAATCAGGAATGATGAATGATGAGTCAGGAATCAGGAATGATGAATGATGAATCAGGAATCAGGAATGATGAATGACGAATCAGGAATCAGGAATGATGAATCAGGAATCAGGAATGATGAATCAGGAATGATGAATGACGAATCAGGAATGATGAATGATGAATCAGGAATGATGAATGATGAATCAGGAATCAGGAATGATGAATCAGGAATAAGGAATGATGAATCAGGAATGATGAATGATGAATCAGGAATGATGAATCAGGAATCAGGAATCAGGAATGATGAATGTTGAGTCAGGAATCAGGAATGATGAATCAGGAATGATGAATCAGGAATCTGGAATGATGAATCAGGAATCAGGAATGATGAATCAGGAATCAGGAATCGTGAATCATGAATCAGGAATGATGAATCAGGAATCAGGAATGATGAATCAGGAATCAGGAATGAGGAATGATAAATCAGGAATCATGAATGATGAATCGGGAATCAGGAATCAGAAATGATGAATCAGGAATGATGAATCAGGATTCAGGAATGATGAATCAGGAATCAGGAATGATGAATCAGGAATGATGAATGATGAATCAGGAATGATGAATGATGAATCAGGAATGATGAATGATGAATCAGGAATGATGAATGATGAATCAGGAATCAGGAATGATGAATCAGGAATCAGGAATGATGAATCAGGAATGATGAATGATGAGCCAGGAATCAGCAATGATGAATCAGGAATCAGCAATGATGAATCAGGAATCAGGAATGATGAATCAGGAATCAGGAATGATGAATCAGGAAAGAAGAATGATGAATCAGGAATCAGGAATCGTGAATCATGAATCAGGAATGATGAATCAGGAATCAGGAATGATGAATCAGGAATCAGGAATGATGAATCAGGTATCAGGAATGATGAATCAGGAATCAGGAATGATGAATCAGGAATCAGGAATGATGAATCAGGAATGATGAATGATGAATCAGGAATGATGAATCAGGAATGATGAATCAGGAATGATGAATCAGGAATCAGGAATCAGGAATGATGAATCAGGAATCAGGAATCAGGAATGATGAATCAGGAATGATGAATGACGAATCAGGAATGATGAATGATGAATCAGGAATGATGAATGATGAATCAGGAATCAGGAATGATGAATCAGGAATAAGGAATGATGAATCAGGAATGATGAATGATGAATCCGGAATGATGAATCAGGAATCAGGAATCAGGAATGATGAATGATGAGTCAGGAATCAGGAATGATGAATGATGAATCAGGAATGATGAATCAGGAATATGGAATGATGAATCAGGAATCAGGAATGATGAATCAGGAATGAGGAATGATGAATCAGGAATGATGAATGATGAATGATGAATCAGGAATCAGGAATGATGAATCAGGAATGATGAATGATGAATCAGTATTCAGGAATGATGAATCAGGAATAAGGAATGATGAATCAGGAATGATGAATGATGAGTCAGGAATCAGGAATGATGAATCAGGAATAAGGAATGATGAATCAGGAATGATGAATGATGAATCAGGAATCAGGAATGATGAATCAGGAATGAGGAATGATGAATCAGGAATGATGAATGATGAGTCAGGAATCAGCAATGATGAATCAGGAATCAGCAATGATGAATCAGGAATCAGGAATCAGGAGTGATTAATCAGGAATCAGGAATGATGAATCAGGAATCAGGAATGATGAATCAGGAATGAGGAATGATCAATCAGGAATGAGGAATGATCAATCAGGAATGAGGAATGATGAATCAGGAATGAGGATTGATGAATCAGGAATGAGGAATGATGAATCAGGAATCAGGAATGATGAATCAGGAATCAGGAATGATGAATCAGGAAAGAGGAATGATGAATCAGGAATCAGGAATCGTGAATCATGAATCAGGAATGATGAATCAGGAATCAGGAATGATGAATCAGGAATCAGGAATGATGAATCAGGAATCAGGAATGATGAATCAGGAATCAGGAATGATGAATCAGGAATCAGGAATGATGAATCAGGAATCAGGAATGATGAATCAGGAATCAGGAATGATGAATCAGGAATGATGAATCAGGAATCAGGAATCAGGAATGATGAATCAGGAATCAGGAATCAGGAATGATGAATCAGGAATGATGAATGACGAATCAGGAATGATGAATGATGAGATCAGGAATGATGAATGACGAATCAGGAATGATGAATGATGAATCAGGAATGATGAATGATGAATCAGGAATCAGGAATGATGAATCAGGAATAAGGAATCAGGAATCAGGTATGATGAATCAGGAATGATGAATGATGAATCAGGAATGATGAATGATGAATCAGGAATCAGGAATCAGGAATGATGAATGATGAGTCAGGAATCAGGAATGATGAATCAGGAATGATGAATCAGGAATCAGGAATCAGGAATGATGAGTCAGGAATCAGGAATGATGAATCAGGAATGATGAATCAGGAATCAGGAATGAGGAATGATGAATCAGGAATCAGCAATGATGAATCAGGAATCAGGAATGATGAATCAGGAATAAGGAATGATGAATCAGGAATGATGAATGATGAATCAGGAATGATGAATCAGGAATGATGAATCAGGAATGATGAATCAGGAATGATGAATCAGGAATCAGGAATGATGAATCAGGAATGATGAATGATGAATCAGGAATGATGAATGATGAATCAGGAATGATGAATCAGGAATGAGGAATGATGAATCAGGAATGAGGAATGATGAATCAGGAATGATGAATGATGAATCAGGAATGATGAATGATGAATCAGGAATGATGAATCAGGAATGATGAATCAGGAATGATGAATCAGGAATGATGAATCAGGAATGATGAATCAGGAATCAGGAATCAGGACTGATGAATGACGAATCAGGAATGATGAATGATGAATCAGGAATGATGATTGATGAATCAGGAATCAGGAATGATGAATCAGGAATCAGGAATGATGAATCAGGAATAAGGAATGATGAATCAGGAATGATGAATGATGAATCAGGAATGATGAATCAGGAATGATGAATCAGGAATGATGAATGATGAATCAGGAATGATGAATCAGGAATGATGAATCAGGAATCAGGAATGATGAATCAGGAATGATGAATGATGAATCAGGAATGATGAATGATGAATCAGGAATGATGAATCAGGAATCAGGAATGATGAATCAGGAATGATGAATGATGAATCAGGAATGATGAATCAGGAATGAATGATGAATCAGGAATGATGAATGATGAGTCAGGAATCAGGAATGATGAATGATGAATCAGGAATCAGGAATGATGAATGACGAATCAGGAATCAGGAATGATGAATCAGGAATGATGAATGAGGTATCAGTATTCAGGAATGATGAATCAGGAATAAGGAATGATGAATCAGGAATGATTAATGATGAGTCAGGAATCAGGAATGATGAATCAGGAATGAGGAATGATCAATCAGGAATGATGAATGATGAATCAGGAATGATGAATCAGGAATTATGAATCAGGAATGATGAATCAGGAATCAGGAATGATGAATCAGGAATCAGGAATGATGAATCAGCAATGATGAATCAGTAATGATGAATGATGAATCAGGAATGATGAATGATGACTCAGGAATGATGAATCATGAATCAGGAATGATGAATGATGAATCAGGAATCAGCAATTATGAATCAGGAATGATGAATCAGGAATGATGAATGATGAATCAGGAATGATGAATCAGGAATGATGAATCAGGAATCAGGAATCAGGAGTGATTAATCAGGAATCAGGAATGATGAATCAAGAATCAGAATGATGTGTCAGGAATGAGGTTCCTGATCGCGAGCTAATATTTAAAAACGTTCAATGTGCCGTAAAATTCTCAAACGGAGAGATTCCATCTTTCCAGCGAATTCATAGATTCCTGACCGCGAGCTAATATTAAAAACGTTCAATGTGCCGTAAAATTCTCAAACGGAGAGATTTCATCTTTCCAGCGAATTCATAGATTCCTGATCGCGAGCTAATATTAAAAACGTTCAATGTGCCGTAAAATACTCAAACGGAGAGATTCCATCTTTCCAGCAAATTCATAGATTCCTGATCGCGAGCTAATATTAAAAACGTTCAATGTACCGTAAAATTCGCAAACGGAGAGATTCCATCTTTCCAGCAAATTCATAGATTCCTGATCGCGAGCTAATATTAAAAACGTTCAATGTGCCGTAAAATTCTCAAACGGAGAGATTCCATCTTTCCAGCAAATTCATAGATTCCTGATCGCGAGGCAGGAATGATGAATGATGAATCAGGAATGATGAATCATGAATGATGAATCAGGAATTAGGAATCAGGACTGATGAATCAGGAATCAGGACTGATGAATCAGGAATGATGAATGATGAATCAGCAATCAGGAATGATGAATCAGGAATAAGGAATGATGAATCAGGAATGATGAATGATGAGTCAGGAATCAGGAATGATGAATGATGAATCAGGAATCAGGAATGATGAATGACGAATCAGGAATCAGGAATGATGAATCAGGAATCAGGAATGATGAATCAGGAATGATGAATGACGAATCAGGAATGATGAATGATGAATCAGGAATGATGAATGATGAATCAGGAATCAGGAATGATGAATCAGGAATAAGGAATGATGAATCAGGAATGATGAATGATGAATCAGGAATGATGAATCAGGAATCAGGAATCAGGAATGATGAATGTTGAGTCAGGAATCAGGAATGATGAATCAGGAATGATGAATCAGGAATCTGGAATGATGAATCAGGAATCAGGAATGATGAATCAGGAATGATGAATGATGAATCAGGAATGATGAATGATGAATCAGGAATCAGGAATCAGGAATGATGAATGATGAGTCAGGAATCAGGAATGATGAATCAGGAATGATGAATCAGGAATCAGGAATGATGAATGATGAATCAGGAATCAGCAATGATGAATCAGGAATCAGGAATGATGAATCAGGAATCAGGAATCAGGAGTGATTAATCAGGAATAAGGAATGATGAATCAGGAATCAGGAATGATGTACCAGGAATGAGGAATGATCAATCAGGAATGAGGAATGATGAATCAGGAATGAGGATTGATGAATCAGGAATGAGGAATGATGAATCAGGAATAAGGAATGATGAATCAGGAATGATTAATGATGAGTCAGGAATCAGGAATGATGAATCAGGAATGAGGAATGATCAATCAGGAATGATGAATGATGAATCAGGAATGATGAATCAGGAATTATGAATCAGGAATGATGAATCAGGAATCAGGAATGATGAATCAGGAATCAGGAATGATGAATCAGCAATGATGAATCAGTAATGATGAATGATGAATCAGGAATGATGAATGATGACTCAGGAATGATGAATCATGAATCAGGAATGATGAATGATGAATCAGGAATCAGCAATTATGAATCAGGAATGATGAATCAGGAATGATGAATGATGAATCAGGAATGATGAATCAGGAATGATGAATCAGGAATCAGGAATCAGGAGTGATTAATCAGGAATCAGGAATGATGAATCAAGAATCAGGAATGATGAGTCAGGAATGAGGTTCCTGACCGCGAGCTAATATTAAAAACGTTCAATGTGTCGTAAAATTCTCAAACGGAGAGATTTCATCTTTCCAGCGAATTCATAGATTCCTGACCGCGAGCTAATATTAAAAACGTTCAATGTGCCGTAAAATTCTCAAACGGAGAGATTTCATCTTTCCAGCGAATTCATAGATTCCTGATCGCGAGCTAATATTAAAAACGTTCAATGTGCCGTAAAATTCTCAAACGGAGAGATTCCATCTTTCCAGCGAATTCATAGATTCCTGACCGCGAGCTAATATTAAAAACGTTCAATGTGCCGTAAAATTCTCAAACGGAGAGATTTCATCTTTCCAGCAAATTCATAGATTCCTGATCGCGAGCTAATATTAAAAACGTTCAATGTGCCGTAAAATACTCAAACGGAGAGATTCCATCTTTCCAGCAAATTCATAGATTCCTGATCGCGAGCTAATATTAAAAACGTTCAATGTACCGTAAAATTCGCAAACGGAGAGATTCCATCTTTCCAGCAAATTCATAGATTCCTGATCGCGAGCTAATATTAAAAACGTTCAATGTGCCGTAAAATTCGCAAACGGAGAGATTCCATCTTTCCAGCAAATTCATAGATTCCTGATCGCGAGCTAATATTAAAAACGTTCAATGTGCCGTAAAATTCTCAAACGGAGAGATTCCATCTTTCCAGCAAATTCATAGATTCCTGATCGCGAGGCAGGAATGATGAATGATGAATCAGGAATGATGAATCATGAATGATGAATCAGGAATCAGGAATCAGGACTGATGAATCAGGAATCAGGACTGATGAATCAGGAATGATGAATGATGAATCAGCAATCAGGAATGATGAATCAGGAATAAGGAATGATGAATCAGGAATGATGAATGATGAGTCAGGAATCAGGAATGATGAATGATGAATCAGGAATCAGGAATGATGAATGACGAATCAGGAATCAGGAATGATGAATCAGGAATGATGAATGATGAATCAGTATTCAGGAATGATGAATCAGGAATAAGGAATGATGAATCAGGAATGATGAATGATGAGTCAGGAATCAGGAATGATGAATCAGGAATGATGAATGATGAATCAGGAATCAGGAATGATGAATCAGGAATAAGGAATGATGAATCAGGAATGATGAATGATGAATCAGGAATCAGGAATGATGAATCAGGAATCAGGAATGATGAATCAGGAATGATGAATGATGAGCCAGGAATCAGGAATGATGAATCAGGAATCAGGAATCGTGAATCATGAATCAGGAATGATGAATCAGGAATCAGGAATGATGAATCAGGAATCAGGAATGAGGAATGATAAATCAGGAATCATGAATGATGAATCGGGAATCAGGAATCAGAAATGATGAATCAGAATGATGAATCAGGATTCAGGAATGATGAATCAGGAATCAGGAATGATGAATCAGGAATGATGAATGATGAATCAGGAATGATGAATGATGAATCAGGAATGATGAATGATGAATCAGGAATGATGAATGATGAATCAGGAATCAGGAATGATGAATCAGGAATCAGGAATGATGAATCAGGAATGATGAATGATGAGCCAGGAATCAGCAATGATGAATCAGGAATCAGCAATGATGAATCAGGAATCAGGAATGATGAATCAGGAATCAGGAATGATGAATCAGGAAAGAAGAATGATGAATCAGGAATCAGGAATCGTGAATCATGAATCAGGAATGATGAATCAGGAATCAGGAATGATGAATCAGGAATCAGGAATGATGAATCAGGTATCAGGAATGATGAATCAGGAATCAGGAATGATGAATCAGGAATCAGGAATGATGAATCAGGAATGATGAATCAGGAATGATGAATCAGGAATGATGAATCAGGAATCAGGAATCAGGAATGATGAATCAGGAATCAGGAATCAGGAATGATGAATCAGGAATGATGAATGACGAATCAGGAATGATGAATGATGAATCAGGAATGATGAATGATGAATCAGGAATCAGGAATGATGAATCAGGAATAAGGAATGATGAATCAGGAATGATGAATGATGAATCCGGAATGATGAATCAGGAATCAGGAATCAGGAATGATGAATGATGAGTCAGGAATCAGGAATGATGAATCAGGAATGATGAATCAGGAATATGGAATGATGAATCAGGAATCAGGAATGATGAATCAGGAATGAGGAATGATGAATCAGGAATGATGAATGATGAATCAGGAATCAGGAATGATGAATCAGGAATGATGAATGATGAATCAGTATTCAGGAATGATGAATCAGGAATAAGGAATGATGAATCAGGAATGATGAATGATGAGTCAGGAATCAGGAATGATGAATCAGGAATAAGGAATGATGAATCAGGAATGATGAATGATGAATCAGGAATCAGGAATGATGAATCAGGAATGAGGAATGATGAATCAGGAATGATGAATGATGAGTCAGGAATCAGCAATGATGAATCAGGAATCAGCAATGATGAATCAGGAATCAGGAATCAGGAGTGATTAATCAGGAATCAGGAATGATGAATCAGGAATCAGGAATGATGAATCAGGAATGAGGAATGATCAATCAGGAATGAGGAATGATCAATCAGGAATGAGGAATGATGAATCAGGAATGAGGATTGATGAATCAGGAATGAGGAATGATGAATCAGGAATGAGGAATGATGAATCAGGAATCAGGAATGATGAATCAGGAAAGAGGAATGATGAATCAGGAATCAGGAATCGTGAATCATGAATCAGGAATGATGAATCAGGAATCAGGAATGATGAATCAGGAATCAGGAATGATGAATCAGGAATCAGGAATGATGAATCAGGAATCAGGAATGATGAATCAGGAATCAGGAATGATGAATCAGGAATCAGGAATGATGAATCAGGAATCAGGAATGATGAATCAGGAATGATGAATCAGGAATCAGGAATCAGGAATGATGAATCAGGAATCAGGAATCAGGAATGATGAATCAGGAATGATGAATGACGAATCAGGAATGATGAATGATGAATCAGGAATGATGAATGACGAATCAGGAATGATGAATGATGAATCAGGAATGATGAATGATGAATCAGGAATCAGGAATGATGAATCAGGAATAAGGAATCAGGAATCAGGTATGATGAATCAGGAATGATGAATGATGAATCAGGAATGATGAATGATGAATCAGGAATCAGGAATCAGGAATGATGAATGATGAGTCAGGAATCAGGAATGATGAATCAGGAATGATGAATCAGGAATCAGGAATCAGGAATGATGAGTCAGGAATCAGGAATGATGAATCAGGAATGATGAATCAGGAATCAGGAATGAGGAATGATGAATCAGGAATCAGCAATGATGAATCAGGAATCAGGAATGATGAATCAGGAATAAGGAATGATGAATCAGGAATGATGAATGATGAATCAGGAATGATGAATCAGGAATGATGAATCAGGAATGATGAATCAGGAATGATGAATCAGGAATCAGGAATGATGAATCAGGAATGATGAATGATGAATCAGGAATGATGAATGATGAATCAGGAATGATGAATCAGGAATGAGGAATGATGAATCAGGAATGAGGAATGATGAATCAGGAATGAGGAATGATGAATCAGGAATGATGAATGATGAATCAGGAATGATGAATCAGGAATGATGAATCAGGAATGATGAATCAGGAATGATGAATCAGGAATGATGAATCAGGAATCAGGAATCAGGACTGATGAATGACGAATCAGGAATGATGAATGATGAATCAGGAATGATGAATGATGAATCAGGAATCAGGAATGATGAATCAGGAATAAGGAATGATGAATCAGGAATGATGAATGATGAATCAGGAATGATGAATCAGGAATGATGAATCAGGAATGATGAATGATGAATCAGGAATGATGAATCAGGAATGATGAATCAGGAATCAGGAATGATGAATCAGGAATGATGAATGATGAATCAGGAATGATGAATGATGAATCAGGAATGATGAATCAGGAATCAGGAATGATGAATCAGGAATGATGAATGATGAATCAGGAATGATGAATCAGGAATGAATGATGAATCAGGAATGATGAATGATGAGTCAGGAATCAGGAATGATGAATGATGAATCAGGAATCAGGAATGATGAATGACGAATCAGGAATCAGGAATGATGAATCAGGAATGATGAATGAGGTATCAGTATTCAGGAATGATGAATCAGGAATAAGGAATGATGAATCAGGAATGATTAATGATGAGTCAGGAATCAGGAATGATGAATCAGGAATGAGGAATGATCAATCAGGAATGATGAATGATGAATCAGGAATGATGAATCAGGAATTATGAATCAGGAATGATGAATCAGGAATCAGGAATGATGAATCAGGAATCAGGAATGATGAATCAGCAATGATGAATCAGTAATGATGAATGATGAATCAGGAATGATGAATGATGACTCAGGAATGATGAATCATGAATCAGGAATGATGAATGATGAATCAGGAATCAGCAATTATGAATCAGGAATGATGAATCAGGAATGATGAATGATGAATCAGGAATGATGAATCAGGAATGATGAATCAGGAATCAGGAATCAGGAATCAGAGTGATTAATCAGGAATCAGGAATGATGAATCAAGAATCAGGAATGATGAGTCAGAGGTTCCTGATCGCGAGCTAATATTAAAAACGTTCAATGTGCCGTAAAATTCTCAAACGGAGAGATTCCATCTTTCCAGCGAATTCATAGATTCCTGACCGCGAGCTAATATTAAAAACGTTCAATGTGCCGTAAAATTCTCAAACGGAGAGATTTCATCTTTCCAGCGAATTCATAGATTCCTGATCGCGAGCTAATATTAAAAACGTTCAATGTGCCGTAAAATACTCAAACGGAGAGATTCCATCTTTCCAGCAAATTCATAGATTCCTGATCGCGAGCTAATATTAAAAACGTTCAATGTACCGTAAAATTCGCAAACGGAGAGATTCCATCTTTCCAGCAAATTCATAGATTCCTGATCGCGAGCTAATATTAAAAACGTTCAATGTGCCGTAAAATTCTCAAACGGAGAGATTCCATCTTCCAGCAAATTCATAGATTCCTGATCGCGAGGCAGGAATGATGAATGATGAATCAGGAATGATGAATCATGAATGATGAATCAGGAATTAGGAATCAGGACTGATGAATCAGGAATCAGGACTGATGAATCAGGAATGATGAATGATGAATCAGCAATCAGGAATGATGAATCAGGAATAAGGAATGATGAATCAGGAATGATGAATGATGAGTCAGGAATCAGGAATGATGAATGATGAATCAGGAATCAGGAATGATGAATGACGAATCAGGAATCAGGAATGATGAATCAGGAATCAGGAATGATGAATCAGGAATGATGAATGACGAATCAGGAATGATGAATGATGAATCAGGAATGATGAATGATGAATCAGGAATCAGGAATGATGAATCAGGAATAAGGAATGATGAATCAGGAATGATGAATGATGAATCAGGAATGATGAATCAGGAATCAGGAATCAGGAATGATGAATGTTGAGTCAGGAATCAGGAATGATGAATCAGGAATGATGAATCAGGAATCTGGAATGATGAATCAGGAATCAGGAATGATGAATCAGGAATGATGAATGATGAACCAGGAATGATGAATGATGAATCAGGAATCAGGAATCAGGAATGATGAATGATGAGTCAGGAATCAGGAATGATGAATCAGGAATGATGAATCAGGAATCAGGAATGATGAATGATGAATCAGGAATCAGCAATGATGAATCAGGAATCAGGAATGATGAATCAGGAATCAGGAATCAGGAGTGATTAATCAGGAATAAGGAATGATGAATCAGGAATCAGGAATGATGTACCAGGAATGAGGAATGATCAATCAGGAATGAGGAATGATGAATCAGGAATGAGGATTGATGAATCAGGAATGAGGAATGATGAATCAGGAATAAGGAATGATGAATCAGGAATGATTAATGATGAGTCAGGAATCAGGAATGATGAATCAGGAATGAGGAATGATCAATCAGGAATGATGAATGATGAATCAGGAATGATGAATCAGGAATTATGAATCAGGAATGATGAATCAGGAATCAGGAATGATGAATCAGGAATCAGAATGATGAATCAGCAATGATGAATCAGTAATGATGAATGATGAATCAGGAATGATGAATGATGACTCAGGAATGATGAATCATGAATCAGGAATGATGAATGATGAGTCAGGAATCAGGAATGATGAATGATGAATCAGGAATCAGGAATGATGAATGACGAATCAGGAATCAGGAATGATGAATCAGGAATGATGAATGAGGTATCAGTATTCAGGAATGATGAATCAGGAATAAGGAATGATGAATCAGGAATGATTAATGATGAGTCAGGAATCAGGAATGATGAATCAGGAATGAGGAATGATCAATCAGGAATGATGAATGATGAATCAGGAATGATGAATCAGGAATTATGAATCAGAATGATGAATCAGGAATCAGGAATGATGAATCAGGAATCAGGAATGATGAATCAGCAATGATGAATCAGTAATGATGAATGATGAATCAGGAATGATGAATGATGACTCAGGAATGATGAATCATGAATCAGGAATGATGAATGATGAATCAGGAATCAGCAATTATGAATCAGGAATGATGAATCAGGAATGATGAATGATGAATCAGGAATGATGAATCAGGAATGATGAATCAGGAATCAGGAATCAGGAATCAGGAGTGATTAATCAGGAATCAGGAATGATGAATCAAGAATCAGGAATGATGAGTCAGGAATGAGGTTCCTGATCGCGAGCTAATATTAAAAACGTTCAATGTGCCGTAAAATTCTCAAACGGAGAGATTCCATCTTTCCAGCGAATTCATAGATTCCTGACCGCGAGCTAATATTAAAAACGTTCAATGTGCCGTAAAATTCTCAAACGGAGAGATTTCATCTTTCCAGCGAATTCATAGATTCCTGATCGCGAGCTAATATTAAAAACGTTCAATGTGCCGTAAAATACTCAAACGGAGAGATTCCATCTTTCCAGCAAATTCATAGATTCCTGATCGCGAGCTAATATTAAAAACGTTCAATGTACCGTAAAATTCGCAAACGGAGAGATTCCATCTTTCCAGCAAATTCATAGATTCCTGATCGCGAGCTAATATTAAAAACGTTCAATGTGCCGTAAAATTCTCAAACGGAGAGATTCCATCTTTCCAGCAAATTCATAGATTCCTGATCGCGAGGCAGGAATGATGAATGATGAATCAGGAATGATGAATCATGAATGATGAATCAGGAATTAGGAATCAGGACTGATGAATCAGGAATCAGGACTGATGAATCAGGAATGATGAATGATGAATCAGCAATCAGGAATGATGAATCAGGAATAAGGAATGATGAATCAGGAATGATGAATGATGAGTCAGGAATCAGGAATGATGAATGATGAATCAGGAATCAGGAATGATGAATGACGAATCAGGAATCAGGATGATGAATCAGGAATCAGGAATGATGAATCAGGAATGATGAATGACGAATCAGGAATGATGAATGATGAATCAGGAATGATGAATGATGAATCAGGAATCAGGAATGATGAATCAGGAATAAGGAATGATGAATCAGGAATGATGAATGATGAATCAGGAATGATGAATCAGGAATCAGGAATCAGGAATGATGAATGTTGAGTCAGGAATCAGGAATGATGAATCAGGAATGATGAATCAGGAATCTGGAATGATGAATCAGAATCAGGAATGATGAATCAGGAATGATGAATGATGAACCAGGAATGATGAATGATGAATCAGGAATCAGGAATCAGGAATGATGAATGATGAGTCAGGAATCAGGAATGATGAATCAGGAATGATGAATCAGGAATCAGGAATGATGAATGATGAATCAGGAATCAGCAATGATGAATCAGGAATCAGGAATGATGAATCAGGAATCAGGAATCAGGAGTGATTAATCAGGAATAAGGAATGATGAATCAGGAATCAGGAATGATGTACCAGGAATGAGGAATGATCAATCAGGAATGAGGAATGATGAATCAGGAATGAGGATGATGATCAGGAATGAGGAATGATGAATCAGGAATAAGGAATGATGAATCAGGAATGATTAATGATGAGTCAGGAATCAGGAATGATGAATCAGGAATGAGGAATGATGAATCAGGAATGATGAATGATGAATCAGGAATGATGAATCAGGAATTATGAATCAGGAATGATGAATCAGGAATCAGGAATGATGAATCAGGAATCAGGAATGATGAATCAGCAATGATGAATCAGTAATGATGAATGATGAATCAGGAATGATGAATGATGACTCAGGAATGATGAATCATGAATCAGGAATGATGAATGATGAATCAGGAATCAGCAATTATGAATCAGGAATGATGAATCAGGAATGATGAATGATGAATCAGGAATGATGAATCAGGAATGATGATCAGGAATCAGGAATCAGGAGTGATTAATCAGGAATCAGGAATGATGAATCAAGAATCAGGAATGATGAGTCAGGAATGAGGTTCCTGATCGCGAGCTAATATTAAAAACGTTCAATGTGCCGTAAAATTCTCAAACGGAGAGATCCATCTTTCCAGCGAATTCATAGGTTCCTGACCGCGAGCTAATATTAAAAACGTTCAATGTGCCGTAAAATTCTCAAACGGAGAGATTTCATCTTTCCAGCGAATTCATAGATTCCTGATCGCGAGCTAATATTAAAAACGTTCAATGTGCCGTAAAATACTCAAACGCAGAGATTCCATCTTTCCAGCAAATTCATAGATTCCTGATCGCGAGCTAATATTAAAAACGTTCAATGTACCGTAAACTTCGCAAACGGAGAGATTCCATCTTTCCAGCAAATTCATAGATTCCTGATCGCGAGCTAATATAAAAACGTTCAATGTGCCGTAAAATTCTCAAACGGAGAGATTCATCTTTCCAGCAAATTCATAGATTCCTGATCGCGAGGCAGGAATGATGAATGATGAATCAGGAATGATGAATCATGAATGATGAATCAGGAATTAGGAATCAGGACTGATGAATCAGGAATCAGGACTGATGAATCAGGAATGATGAATGATGAATCAGCAATCAGGAATGATGAATCAGGAATAAGGAATGATGAATCAGGAATGATGAATGATGAGTCAGGAATCAGGAATGATGAATGATGAATCAGGAATCAGGAATGATGAATGACGAATCAGGAATCAGGAATGATGAATCAGGAATCAGGAATGATGAATCAGGAATGATGAATGACGAATCAGGAATGATGAATGATGAATCAGGAATGATGAATGATGAATCAGGAATCAGGAATGATGAATCAGGAATAAGGAATGATGAATCAGGAATGATGAATGATGAATCAGGAATGATGAATCAGGAATCAGGAATCAGGAATGATGAATGTTGAGTCAGGAATCAGGAATGATGAATCAGGAATGATGAATCAGGAATCTGGAATGATGAATCAGGAATCAGAATGATGAATCAGGAATGATGAATGATGAATCAGGAATGATGAATGATGAATCAGGAATCAGGAATCAGGAATGATGAATGATGAGTCAGGAATCAGGAATGATGAATCAGGAATGATGAATCAGGAATCAGGAATGATGAATGATGAATCAGGAATCAGCAATGATGAATCAGGAATCAGGAATGATGAATCAGGAATCAGGAATCAGGAGTGATTAATCAGGAATAAGGAATGATGAATCAGGAATCAGGAATGATGTACCAGGAATGAGGAATGATCAATCAGGAATGAGGAATGATGAATCAGGAATGAGGATTGATGAATCAGGAATGAGGAATGATGAATCAGGAATCAGGAATGATGAATCAGGAATCAGGAATGATGAATCAGGAAAGAGGAATGATGAATCAGGAATCAGGAATCGTGAATCATGAATCAGGAATGATGAATCAGGAATCAGGAATGATGAATCAGGAATCAGGGAATGAGGAATGATGAATCAGGAATCATGAATGATGAATCGGGAATCAGGAATCAGAAATGATGATCAGGAATGATGAATCAGGATTCAGGAATGATGAATCAGGAATCAGGAATGATGAATCAGGAATGATGAATGATGAATCAGGAATGATGAATGATGAATCAGGAATGATGAATGATGAATCAGGAATGATGAATGATGATTCAGGACTCAGGAATGATGAATCAGGAATCAGGAATGATGAATCAGGAATGATGAATGATGAGCCAGGAATCAGCAATGATGAATCAGGAATCAGCAATGATGAATCAGGAATCAGGAATGATGAATCAGGAATCAGGAATGATGAATCAGGAAAGAAGAATGATGAATCAGGAATCAGGAATCGTGAATCATGAATCAGGAATGATGAATCAGGAATCAGGAATGATGAATCAGGAATCAGAATGATGAATCAGGTATCAGGAATGATGAATCAGGAATCAGGAATGATGAATCAGGAATCAGGAATGATGAATCAGGAATGATGAATGATGAATCAGGAATGATGAATCAGAATGATGAATCAGGAATCAGGAATCAGGAATGATGAATCAGGAATCAGGAATCAGGAATGATGAATCAGGAATGATGAATGACGAATCAGGAATGATGAATGATGAATCAGGAATGATGAATGATGAATCAGGAATCAGGAATGATGAATCAGGAATAAGGAATGATGAATCAGGAATGATGAATGATGAATCAGGAATGATGAATCAGGAATCAGGAATCAGGAATGATGAATGATGAGTCAGGAATCAGGAATGATGAATCAGGAATGATGAATCAGGAATCTGGAATGATGAGTCAGGAATCAGGAATGATGAATCAGGAATGATGAATGATGAATCAGGAATGATGAATGATGAATCAGGAATCAGGAATCAGGAATGATGAATGATGAGTCAGGAATCAGGAATGATGAATCAGGAATGATGAATCAGGAATCAGGAATGATGAATGATGAATCAGGAATCAGCAATGATGAATCAGGAATCAGGAATGATGAATCAGGAATCAGGAATCAGGAGTGATTAATCAGGAATCAGGAATGATGAATCAGGAATCAGGAATGATGTACCAGGAATGAGGAATGATCAATCAGGAATGAGGAATGATGAATCAGGAATGAGGATTGATGAATCAGGAATGAGGAATGATGAATCAGGAATTAGGAATGATGAATCAGGAATCAGGAATGATGAATCAGGAAAGAGGAATGATGAATCAGGAATCAGGAATCGTGAATCATGAATCAGGAATGATGAATCAGGAATCAGGAATGATGAATCAGGAATCAGGAATGAGGAATGATGAATCAGGAATCATGAATGATGAATCGGGAATCAGGAATCAGAAATGATGAATCAGGAATGATGAATCAGGATTCAGGAATGATGAATCAGGAATCAGGAATGATGAATCAGGAATGATGAATGATGAATCAGGAATGATGAATGATGAATCAGGAATGATGAATGATGAATCAGGAATGATGAATCAGGAATAAGGAATGATGAATCAGGAATGATGAATGATGAATCAGGAATGATGAATCAGGAATCAAGAATCAGGAATGATGAATGATGAGTCAGGAATCAGGAATGATGAATCAGGAATCAGGAATCAGGAATGATGAATCAGGAATCAGGATCAGGAATGATGAATAAGGAATGATGAATGACGAATCAGGAATCAGGAATGATGAATCAGGAATGATGAATGATGAATCAGGAATGATGAATCAGGAATGATGAATCAGGAATCAGGAATCAGGAATGATGAATCAGGAATGAGGAATGAGGAATGATGAATGATGAATCAGGAATGATGAATGATGAATCAGGAATCAGAAATGATGAATCAGGAATGATGAATGATGAATCAGGAATGATGAATGATGAATCAGGAATGATGAATCAGGAATGATGAATCAGGAATAATGAATCAGGAATTATGAATGATGAATCAGGAATGATGAATCAGGAATGATGAATCAGGAATCAGGAATGATGAATCAGGAATGATGAATGATGACTCAGGAATGATGAATCATGAATCAGGAATGATGAATGATGAATCAGGAATCAGCAATTATGAATCAGGAATGATGAATCAGGAATGATGAATGATGAATCAGGAATGATGAATCAGGAATGATGAATCAGGAATCAGGAATCAGGAGTGATTAATCAGGAATCAGGAATGATGAATCAAGAATCAGGAATGATGAGTCAGGAATGAGGTTCCTGATCGCGAGCTAATATTAAAACGTTCAATGTGCCGTAAAATTCTCAAACGGAGAGATTCCATCTTTCCAGCGAATTCATAGGTTCCTGACCGCGAGCTAATATTAAAAACGTTCAATGTGCCGTAAAATTCTCAAACGGAGAGATTTCATCTTTCCAGCGAATTCATAGATTCCTGATCGCGAGCTAATATTAAAAACGTTCAATGTGCCGTAAAATACTCAAACGGAGAGATTCCATCTTTCAGCAAATTCATAGATTCCTGATCGCGAGCTAATATTAAAAAACGTTCAATGTACCGTAAACTTCGCAAACGGAGAGATTCCATCTTTCCAGCAAATTCATAGATTCCTGATCGCGAGCTAATATTAAAAACGTTCAATGTGCCGTAAAATTCTCAAACGGAGAGATTCCATCTTTCCAGCAAATTCATAGATTCCTGATCGCGAGGCAGGAATGATGAATGATGAATCAGGAATGATGAATCATGAATGATGAATCAGGAATTAGGAATCAGGACTGATGAATCAGGAATCAGGACTGATGAATCAGGAATGATGAATGATGAATCAGCAATCAGGAATGATGAATCAGGAATAAGGAATGATGAATCAGGAATGATGAATGATGAGTCAGGAATCAGGAATGATGAATGATGAATCAGGAATCAGGAATGATGAATGACGAATCAGGAATCAGGAATGATGAATCAGGAATCAGGAATGATGAATCAGGAATGATGAATGACGAATCAGGAATGATGAATGATGAATCAGGAATGATGAATGATGAATCAGGAATCAGGAATGATGAATCAGGAATAAGGAATGATGAATCAGGAATGATGAATGATGAATCAGGAATGATGAATCAGGAATCAGGAATCAGAATGATGAATGTTGAGTCAGGAATCAGGAATGATGAATCAGGAATCTGGAATGATGAATCAGGAATCAGGAATGATGAATCAGGAATGATGAATGATGAATCAGGAATGATGAATGATGAATCAGGAATCAGGAATCAGGAATGATGAATGATGAGTCAGGAATCAGGAATGATGAATCAGGAATGATGAATCAGGAATCAGGAATGATGAATGATGAATCAGGAATCAGCAATGATGAATCAGGAATCAGGAATGATGAATCAGGAATCAGGAATCAGGAGTGATTAATCAGGAATAAGGAATGATGAATCAGGAATCAGGAATGATGTACCAGGAATGAGGAATGATCAATCAGGAATGAGGAATGATGAATCAGGAATGAGGATTGATGAATCAGGAATGAGGAATGATGAATCAGGAATCAGGAATGATGAATCAGGAATCAGGAATGATGAATCAGGAAAGAGGAATGATGAATCAGGAATCAGGAATCGTGAATCATGAATCAGGAATGATGAATCAGGAATCAGGAATGATGAATCAGGAATCAGGAATGAGGAATGATGAATCAGGAATCATGAATGATGAATCGGGAATCAGGAATCAGAAATGATGAATCAGGAATGATGAATCAGGATTCAGGAATGATGAATCAGGAATGAGGAATGATCAATCAGGAATGATGAATGATGAATCAGGAATGATGAATCAGGAATTATGAATCAGGAATGATGAATCAGGAATCAGGAATGATGAATCAGGAATCAGGAATGATGAATCAGCAATGATGAATCAGTAATGATGAATGATGAATCAGGAATGATGAATGATGACTCAGGAATGATGAATCATGAATCAGGAATGATGAATGATGAATCAGGAATCAGCAATTATGAATCAGGAATGATGAATCAGGAATGATGAATGATGAATCAGGAATGATGAATCAGGAATGATGAATCAGGAATCAGGAATCAGGAGTGATTAATCAGGAATCAGGAATGATGAATCAAGAATCAGGAATGATGAGTCAGGAATGAGGTTCCTGATCGCGAGCTAATATTAAAAACGTTCAATGTGCCGTAAAATTCTCAAACGGAGAGATTCCATCTTTCCAGCGAATTCATAGGTTCCTGACCGCGAGCTAATATTAAAAACGTTCAATGTGCCGTAAAATTCTCAAACGGAGAGATTTCATCTTTCCAGCGAATTCATAGATTCCTGATCGCGAGCTAATATTAAAAACGTTCAATGTGCCGTAAAATACTCAAACGGAGAGATTCCATCTTTCCAGCAAATTCATAGATTCCTGATCGCGAGCTAATATTAAAAACGTTCAATGTACCGTAAACTTCGCAAACGGAGAGATTCCATCTTTCCAGCAAATTCATAGATTCCTGATCGCGAGCTAATATTAAAAACGTTCAATGTGCCGTAAAATTCTCAAACGGAGAGATTCCATCTTTCCAGCAAATTCATAGATTCCTGATCGCGAGGCAGGAATGATGAATGATGAATCAGGAATGATGAATCATGAATGATGAATCAGGAATTAGGAATCAGGACTGATGAATCAGGAATCAGGACTGATGAATCAGGAATGATGAATGATGAATCAGCAATCAGGAATGATGAATCAGGAATAAGGAATGATGAATCAGGAATGATGAATGATGAGTCAGGAATCAGGAATGATGAATGATGAATCAGGAATCAGGAATGATGAATGACGAATCAGGAATCAGGAATGATGAATCAGGAATCAGGAATGATGAATCAGGAATGATGAATGACGAATCAGGAATGATGAATGATGAATCAGGAATCAGGAATGATGAATCAGGAATCAGGAATGATGAATCAGGAATAAGGAATGATGAATCAGGAATGATGAATGATGAATCAGGAATGATGAATCAGGAATCAGGAATCAGGAATGATGAATGTTGAGTCAGGAATCAGGAATGATGAATCAGGAATGATGAATCAGGAATCTGGAATGATGAATCAGGAATCAGGAATGATGAATCAGGAATGATGAATGATGAATCAGAATGATGAATGATGAATCAGGAATCAGGAATCAGGAATGATGAATGATGAGTCAGGAATCAGGAATGATGAATCAGGAATGATGAATCAGGAATCAGGAATGATGAATGATGAATCAGGAATCAGCAATGATGAATCAGGAATCAGGAATGATGAATCAGGAATCAGGAATCAGGAGTGATTAATCAGGAATAAGGAATGATGAATCAGGAATCAGGAATGATGTACCAGGAATGAGGAATGATCAATCAGGAATGAGGAATGATGAATCAGGAATGAGGATTGATGAATCAGGAATGAGGAATGATGAATCAGGAATCAGAATGATGAATCAGGAATCAGGAATGATGAATCAGGAAAGAGGAATGATGAATCAGGAATCAGGAATCGTGAATCATGAATCAGGAATGATGAATCAGGAATCAGGAATGATGAATCAGGAATCAGGAATGAGGAATGATGAATCAGGAATCATGAATGATGAATCGGGAATCAGAATCAGAAATGATGAATCAGGAATGATGAATCAGGATTCAGGAATGATGAATCAGGAATCAGGAATGATGAATCAGGAATGATGAATGATGAATCAGGAATGATGAATGATGAATCAGGAATGATGAATGATGAATCAGGAATGATGAATGATGAATCAGGACTCAGGAATGATGAATCAGGAATCAGAATGATGAATCAGGAATGATGAATGATGAGCCAGGAATCAGCAATGATGAATCAGGAATCAGCAATGATGAATCAGGAATCAGGAATGATGAATCAGGAATCAGGAATGATGAATCAGGAAAGAAGAATGATGAATCAGGAATCAGGAATCGTGAATCATGAATCAGGAATGATGAATCAGGAATCAGGAATGATGAATCAGGAATCAGGAATGATGAATCAGGTATCAGGAATGATGAATCAGGAATCAGGAATGATGAATCAGGAATCAGGAATGATGAATCAGGAATGATGAATGATGAATCAGGAATGATGAATCAGGAATGATGAATCAGGAATCAGGAATCAGGAATGATGAATCAGGAATCAGGAATCAGGAATGATGAATCAGGAATGATGAATGACGAATCAGGAATGATGAATGATGAATCAGGAATGATGAATGATGAATCAGGAATCAGGAATGATGAATCAGGAATAAGGAATGATGATCAGGAATGATGAATGATGAATCAGGAATGATGAATCAGGAATCAGGAATCAGGAATGATGAATGATGAGTCAGGAATCAGGAATGATGAATCAGGAATGATGAATCAGGAATCTGGAATGATGAGTCAGGAATCAGGAATGATGAATCAGGAATGATGAATGATGAATCAGGAATGATGAATGATGAATCAGGAATCAGGAATCAGGATGATGAATGATGAGTCAGGAATCAGGAATGATGAATCAGGAATGATGAATCAGGAATCAGGAAATGATGAATGATGAATCAGGAATCAGCAATGATGAATCAGGAATCAGGAATGATGAATCAGGAATCAGGAATCAGGAGTGATTAATCAGGAATCAGGAATGATGAATCAGGAATCAGGAATGATGTACCAGGAATGAGGAATGATCAATCAGGAATGAGGAATGATGAATCAGGAATGAGGATTGATGAATCAGGAATGAGGAATGATGAATCAGGAATTAGGAATGATGAATCAGGAATCAGGAATGATGAATCAGGAAGAGGAATGATGAATCAGGAATCAGGAATCGTGAATCATGAATCAGGAATGATGAATCAGGAATCAGGAATGATGAATCAGGAATCAGGAATGAGGAATGATGAATCAGGAATCATGAATGATGAATCGGGAATCAGGAATCAGAAATGATGAATCAGGAATGAAGAATCAGGATTCAGGAATGATGAATCAGGAATCAGGAATGATGAATCAGGAATGATGAATGATGAATCAGGAATGATGAATGATGAATCAGGAATGATGAATGATGAATCAGGAATGATGAATCAGGAATAAGGAATGATGAATCAGGAATGATGAATGATGAATCAGGAATGATGAATCAGGAATCAGGAATCAGGAATGATGAATGATGAGTCAGGAATCAGGAATGATGAATCAGGAATCAGGAATCAGGAATGATGAATCAGGAATCAGGAATCAGGAATGATGAATAAGGAATGATGAATGACGAATCAGGAATCAGGAATGATGAATCAGGAATGATGAATGATGAATCAGGAATGATGAATCAGGAATGATGAATCAGGAATCAGGAATCAGGAATGATGAATCAGGAATGAGGAATGAGGAATGATGAATGATGAATCAGGAATGATGAATGATGAATCAGGAATCAGAAATGATGAATCAGGAATGATGAATGATGAATCAGGAATGATGAATGATGAATCAGGAATGATGAATCAGGAATAATGAATCAGGAATTATGAATGATGAATCAGGAATGATGAATCAGGAATGATGAATCAGGAATCAGGAATGATGAATCAGGAATGATGAATCAGGAATGATGAATGATGACTCAGGAATGATGAATCATGAATCAGGAATGATGAATGATGAATCAGGAATCAGCAATTATGAATCAGGAATGATGAATCAGGAATGATGAATGATGAATCAGGAATGATGAATCAGGAATGATGAATCAGGAATCAGGAATCAGGAGTGATTAATCAGGAATCAGGAATGATGAATCAAGAATCAGGAATGATGAGTCAGGAATGAGGTTCCTGATCGCGAGCTAATATTAAAAACGTTCAATGTGCCGTAAAATTCTCAAACGGAGAGATTCCATCTTTCCAGCGAATTCATAGGTTCCTGACCGCGAGCTAATATTAAAAACGTTCAATGTGCCGTAAAATTCTCAAACGGAGAGATTTCATCTTTCCAGCGAATTCATAGATTCCTGATCGCGAGCTAATATTAAAAACGTTCAATGTGCCGTAAAATACTCAAACGGAGAGATTCCATCTTTCCAGCAAATTCATAGATTCCTGATCGCGAGCTAATATTAAAAACGTTCAATGTACCGTAAACTTCGCAAACGGAGAGATTCCATCTTTCCAGCAAATTCATAGATTCCTGATCGCGAGCTAATATTAAAAACGTTCAATGTGCCGTAAAATTCTCAAACGGAGAGATTCCATCTTTCCAGCAAATTCATAGATTCCTGATCGCGAGGCAGGAATGATGAATGATGAATCAGGAATGATGAATCATGAATGATGAATCAGGAATAGGAATCAGGACTGATGAATCAGGAATCAGGACTGATGAATCAGGAATGATGAATGATGAATCAGCAATCAGGAATGATGAATCAGGAATAAGGAATGATGAATCAGGAATGATGAATGATGAGTCAGGAATCAGGAATGATGAATGATGAATCAGGAATCAGGAATGATGAATGACGAATCAGGAATCAGGAATGATGAATCAGGAATCAGAATGATGAATCAGGAATGATGAATGACGAATCAGGAATGATGAATGATGAATCAGGAATGATGAATGATGAATCAGGAATCAGGAATGATGAATCAGGAATAAGGAATGATGAATCAGGAATGATGAATGATGAATCAGGAATGATGAATCAGGAATCAGGAATCAGGAATGATGAATGTTGAGTCAGGAATCAGGAATGATGAATCAGGAATGATGAATCAGGAATCTGGAATGATGAATCAGGAATCAGGAATGATGAATCAGGAATGATGAATGATGAATCAGGAATGATGAATGATGAATCAGGAATCAGGAATCAGGAATGATGAATGATGAGTCAGGAATCAGGAATGATGAATCAGGAATGATGAATCAGGAATCAGGAATGATGAATGATGAATCAGGAATCAGCAATGATGAATCAGGAATCAGGAATGATGAATCAGGAATCAGGAATCAGGAGTGATTAATCAGGAATAAGGAATGATGAATCAGGAATCAGGAATGATGTACCAGGAATGAGGAATGATCAATCAGGAATGAGGAATGATGAATCAGGAATGAGGATTGATGAATCAGGAATGAGGAATGATGAATCAGGAATCAGGAATGATGAATCAGGAATCAGGAATGATGAATCAGGAAAGAGGAATGATGAATCAGGAATCAGGAATCGTGAATCATGAATCAGGAATGATGAATCAGGAATCAGGAATGATGAATCAGGAATCAGGAATGAGGAATGATGAATCAGGAATCATGAATGATGAATCGGGAATCAGGAATCAGAAATGATGAATCAGGAATGATGAATCAGGATTCAGGAATGATGAATCAGGAATCAGGAATGATGAATCAGGAATGATGAATGATGAATCAGGAATGATGAATGATGAATCAGGAATGATGAATGATGAATCAGGAATGATGAATGATGAATCAGGACTCAGAATGATGAATCAGGAATCAGGAATGATGAATCAGGAATGATGAATGATGAGCCAGGAATCAGCAATGATGAATCAGGAATCAGCAATGATGAATCAGGAATCAGGAATGATGAATCAGGAATCAGGAATGATGAATCAGGAAAGAAGAATGATGAATCAGGAATCAGGAATCGTGAATCATGAATCAGAATGATGAATCAGGAATCAGGAATGATGAATCAGGAATCAGGAATGATGAATCAGGTATCAGGAATGATGAATCAGGAATCAGGAATGATGAATCAGGAATCAGGAATGATGAATCAGGAATGATGAATGATGAATCAGGAATGATGAATCAGGAATGATGAATCAGGAATCAGGAATCAGGAATCAGGAATGATGAATCAGGAATCAGGAATCAGGAGTGATTAATCAGGAATCAGGAATCAGGAATGATGAATCAGGAATGATGAATCAGGAATCTGGAATGATGAGTCAGGAATCAGGAATGATGAATCAGGAATGATGAATGATGAATCAGGAATGATGAATGATGAATCAGGAATCAGGAATCAGGAATGATGAATGATGAGTCAGGAATCAGGAATGATGAATCAGGATGAATCAGGAATGATGAATCAGGAATCAGGAATGATGAATGATGAATCAGGAATCAGCAATGATGAATCAGGAATCAGGAATGATGAATCAGGAATCAGGAATCAGGAGTGATTAATCAGGAATCAGGAATGATGAATCAGGAATCAGGAATGATGTACCAGGAATGAGGAATGATCAATCAGGAATGAGGAATGATGAATCAGGAATGAGGATTGATGAATCAGGAATGAGGAATGATGAATCAGGAATTAGGAATGATGAATCAGGAATCAGGAATGATGAATCAGGAAAGAGGAATGATGAATCAGGAATCAGGAATCGTGAATCATGAATCAGGAATGATGAATCAGGAATCAGGAATGATGAATCAGGAATCAGGAATGAGGAATGATGAATCAGGAATCATGAATGATGAATCGGGAATCAGGAATCAGAAATGATGAATCAGGAATGATGAATCAGGATTCAGGAATGATGAATCAGGAATCAGGAATGATGAATCAGGAATGATGAATGATGAATCAGGAATGATGAATGATGAATCAGGAATGATGAATGATGAATCAGGAATGATGAATCAGGAATAAGGAATGATGAATCAGGAATGATGAATGATGAATCAGGAATGATGAATCAGGAATCAGGAATCAGGAATGATGAATGATGAGTCAGGAATCAGGAATGATGAATCAGGAATCAGGAATCAGGAATGATGAATCAGGAATCAGGAATCAGGAATGATGAATAAGGAATGATGAATGACGAATCAGGAATCAGGAATGATGAATCAGGAATGATGAATGATGAATCAGGAATGATGAATCAGGAATGATGAATCAGGAATCAGGAATCAGGAATGATGAATCAGGAATGAGGAATGAGGAATGATGAATGATGAATCAGGAATGATGAATGATGAATCAGGAATCAGAAATGATGAATCAGGAATGATGAATGATGAATCAGGAATGATGAATGATGAATCAGGAATGATGAATCAGGAATAATGAATCAGGAATTATGAATGATGAATCAGGAATGATGAATCAGGAATGATGAATCAGGAATCAGGAATGATGAATCAGGAATGATGAATGATGAATCAGGAATGATGAATGATGAATCAGGAATGATGAATCAGGAATCAGGAATGATGAATCAGGAATGATGAATGATGAATCAGGAATGATGAATGATGAATCAGGAATGATGAATCAGGAATCAGGAATCAGGAATGATGAATCAGGAATGATGAATGACGAATCAGGAATGATGAATGATGAATCAGGAATGATGAATGATGAATCAGGAATGATGAATCAGGAATCAGGAATCAGGAATGATGAATGATGAGTCAGGAATCAGGAATGATGAATCAGGAATGATGAATCAGGAATCAGCAATGATGAATCAGGAATCAGGAATGATGAATCAGGAATCAGGAATGATGAATCAGGAAAGAAGAATGATGAATCAGGAATCAGGAATCGTGAATCATGAATCAGGAATGATGAATCAGGAATCAGGAATGATGAATCAGGAATCAGGAATGATGAATCAGGAATCAGGAATGAGGAATGATGAATCAGGAATCATGAATGATGAATCAGGAATCAGGAATCAGGAATCAGGAATCAGGAATGATGAATCAGGAATCAGGAATCAGGAATGATGAATCAGGAATGATGAATGACGAATCAGGAATGATGAATGATGAATCAGGAATGATGAATGATGAATCAGGAATGATGAATCAGGAATCAGGAATCAGGAATGATGAATGATGAGTCAGGAATCAGGAATGATGAATCAGGAATGATGAATCAGGAATCTGGAATGATGAATCAGGAATCAGGAATGATGAATCAGGAATGATGAATGATGAATCAGGAATGATGAATGATGAATCAGGAATCAGGAATCAGGAATGATGAATGATGAGTCAGGAATCAGGAATGATGAATCAGGAATGATGAATCAGGAATCAGGAATGATGAATGATGAATCAGGAATCAGCAATGATGAATCAGGAATCAGGAATGATGAATCAGGAATCAGGAATCAGGAGTGATTAATCAGGAATAAGGAATGATGAATCAGGAATCAGGAATGATGTACCAGGAATGAGGAATGATCAATCAGGAATGAGGAATGATGAATCAGGAATGAGGATTGATGAATCAGGAATGAGGAATGATGAATCAGGAATCATGAATAATGAATCAGGAATGATGAATCAGGAAAGAGGAATGATGAATCAGGAATCAGGAATCGTGAATCATGAATCAGGAATGATGAATGATGAATCAGGAATGATGAATGATGAATCAGGAATGATGAATGATGAATCAGGAATCAGGAATGATGAATCAGGAATCAGGAATGATGAATCAGGAATGATGAATGATGAGCCAGGAATCAGCAATGATGAATCAGGAATCAGCAATGATGAATCAGGAATCAGGAATGATGAATCAGGAATCAGGAATGATGAATCAGGAAAGAAGAATGATGAATCAGGAATCAGGAATCGTGAATCATGAATCAGGAATGATGAATCAGGAATCAGGAATGATGAATCAGGAATCAGGAATGATGAATCAGGTATCAGGAATGATGAATCAGGAATCAGGAATGATGAATCAGGAATCAGGAATGATGAATCAGGAATGATGAATGATGAATCAGGAATGATGAATCAGGAATGATGAATCAGGAATCAGGAATCAGGAATGATGAATCAGGAATCAGGAATCAGGAATGATGAATCAGGAATGATGAATGACGAATCAGGAATGATGAATGATGAATCAGGAATGATGAATGATGAATCAGGAATCAGGAATGATGAATCAGGAATAAGGAATGATGAATCAGGAATGATGAATGATGAATCAGGAATGATGAATCAGGAATCAGGAATCAGGAATGATGAATGATGAGTCAGGAATCAGGAATGATGAATCAGGAATGATGAATCAGGAATCTGGAATGATGAATCAGGAATCAGGAATGATGAATCAGGAATGATGAATGATGAATCAGGAATGATGAATGATGAATCAGGAATCAGGAATCAGGAATGATGAATGATGAGTCAGGAATCAGGAATGATGAATCAGGAATGATGAATCAGGAATCAGGAATGATGAATGATGAATCAGGAATCAGCAATGATGAATCAGGAATCAGGAATGATGAATCAGGAATCAGGAATCAGGAGTGATTAATCAGGAATAAGGAATGATGAATCAGGAATCGGGAATGATGTACCAGGAATGAGGAATGATCAATCAGGAATGAGGAATGATGAATCAGGAATGAGGATTGATGAATCAGGAATGAGGAATGATGAATCAGGAATCAGGAATGATGAATCAGGAATCAGGAATGATGAATCAGGAAAGAGGAATGATGAATCAGGAATCAGGAATCGTGAATCATGAATCAGGAATGATGAATCAGGAATCAGGAATGATGAATCAGGAATCAGGAATGAGGAATGATGAATCAGGAATCATGAATGATGAATCGGGAATCAGGAATCAGAAATGATGAATCAGGAATGATGAATCAGGATTCAGGAATGATGAATCAGGAATCAGGAATGATGAATCAGGAATGATGAATGATGAATCAGGAATGATGAATGATGAATCAGGAATGATGAATGATGAATCAGGAATGATGAATCAGGAATAAGGAATGATGAATCAGGAATGATGAATGATGAATCAGGAATGATGAATCAGGAATCAGGAATCAGGAATGATGAATGATGAGTAAGGAATCAGGAATGATGAATCAGGAATCAGGAATCAGGAATGATGAATCAGGAATCAGGAATCAGGAATGATGAATAAGGAATGATGAATGACGAATCAGGAATCAGGAATGATGAATCAGGAATGATGAATGATGAATCAGGAATGATGAATCAGGAATCAGGAATCAGGAATGATGAATCAGGAATCAGGAATGAGGAATGATGAATGATGAATCAGGAATGATGAATGATGAATCAGGAATCAGAAATGATGAATCAGGAATGATGAATGATGAATCAGGAATGATGAATGATGAATCAGGAATGATGAATCAGGAATAATGAATCAGGAATTATGAATGATGAATCAGGAATGATGAATCAGGAATGATGAATCAGGAATCAGGAATGATGAATCAGGAATGATGAATGATGAATCAGGAATGATGAATGATGAATCAGGAATGATGAATCAGGAATCAGGAATGATGAATCAGGAATGATGAATGATGAATCAGGAATGATGAATGATGAATCAGGAATGATGAATCAGGAATCAGGAATCAGGAATGATGAATCAGGAATCAGGAATCAGGAATGATGAATCAGGAATGATGAATGACGAATCAGGAATGATGAATGATGAATCAGGAATGATGAATGAGGAATGATGAATCAGGAATCATGAATGATGAATCGGGAATCAGGAATCAGAAATGATGAATCAGGAATGATGAATCAGGAATCAGGAATGATGAATCAGGAATCAGGAATGATGAATCAGGAATGATGAATTATGAATCAGGAATGATGAATCAGGAATAAGGAATGATGAATCAGGAATGATGAATGATGAATCAGGAATGATGAATCAGGAATCAGGAATCAGGAATGATGAATGATGAGTTAGGAATCAGGAATGATGAATCAGGAATCCGGAATCAGGAATGATGAATCAGGAATCAGGAATCAGGAATGATGAATAAGGAATGATGAATGACGAATCAGGAATCAGGAATGATGAATCAGGAATGATGAATGATGAATCAGGAATGATGAATCAGGAATGATGAATCAGGAATCAGGAATCAGGAATGATGAATCAGGAATCAGGAATGAGGAATGATGAATGATGAATCAGGAATGATGAATGATGAATCAGGAATCAGAAATGATGAATCAGGAATGATGAATGATGAATCAGGAATGATGAATGATGAATCAGGAATGATGAATCAGGAATAATGAATCAGGAATTATGAATGATGAATCAGGAATGATGAATCAGGAATGATGAATCAGGAATCAGGAATGATG